>CM062804.1:1335483839-1335985803 GCA_031772625.1 Pinus tabuliformis | reverse complement strand
TTAGTAGTCAAAGGTCGCCTGCTATCAAAACTGGTCTTGGTTTTTATGAATTTGTTGAAGGGTGAATCTAGCTCACAAAGTGAGGAAAAGGAACTCTAATGAGAAATCTAAAATGATCAACAAGGAGATGAGAGGACAACCCCATCAACAGCCAAGGAAAGAAATTCCTTAAAGAAAATATTTTGCTCCTAATTGTGGAAGTGATGATAGACGATTATTTCTTTTGATGAATAATGTTGAATGTTATTAATTTCATAATCTTAGACATGTTGCAGCCAGATGCAGAAGTAGAATGATTCAAGACCATCACACAGAAAGATCATCACGTTCCAGGTACTTTAAGGGATATTGTTGTTGGCATTATGAGATAAGTGTTGTCCTTGATGCAAACCTCACTGATGACAAATCATAGCACAGAAGGTCAGCAGCAAGGAATTGATGATCAGACTATAAGAAGAAGAGAAAGTTCATACACGCAGGTTCGTTAAGCCAAGTCGCGTGTACACGCAGGTTGGCTTCAGCAAAAGCGCGTGTATGTGGAAAAGTACCTTTGGTCCATGGCGGTTAGTCCTTGGAAGTTGTGCCTATGGTTTCGGACCATTGTGTCTCGACGGGCGTGTCGATCCCTAGTTTTGAAGTTGATGGTATTGTGTGTTACTATGTTTTGGCTCTTGGTATTGAGCAAGGCCTAAGGCTATATAAGGAGAAGGAAATCATTAGGCAAGTGCATCTGAAATGTCTTGAATATCTGATGAAGCATTAGATCCAGTATGCAGGGTTATGGTTGATGATGCATTGCTTGATCTGAGCTAAGGAGAGATCTCACCGGTTGATGGAGAACTAGATCTAAGGAGAGATCGGGATCAAATGGTTTGAAAATGAACTATCTTTATGATGCTTATTCTAGATCTACATACTGACGCATGTATTGTTCTATAAATGTTATGAGTATGACTGATGTCTGGTACAGCTGCAAGTTATGAGAAATTATTTTTAGATCTGTACGCGGGTTGTCTTTGGCAAAAGAGCGTATACACGCGGGTTTGATTCATCTAAGTAGCGTATACATTGTAAAGCTTGATATTTGAAGTTGCAGATGGATCTGATGGTTATTACAGAGTTCTGTGTCTGCTCTGTGTTCTGGTGACTGTTGTTAACAGGGTTTCAGTGATTCAGAGTTTGATGATTGTTTTGAGCTTCAATGATAGTTATGGGTCCAGTATGAAAATTGGATGAAAAGTGGCCTTGCAGATTATGTGTTGTGCTTCAGTGTATCCAGTCTGAAAATTGATGAAACGTGGTACCTGGAGGTGAGAAGATTGTAGGCAAGCACCTACGTACTAGTATCTAAGCTAGTACAAAAGCTAAAGGAGATCTTTGGAGCATTGTAGCAGGTAGCAGCCTGCGTACTAGTAAATGGATCGGCTAGTACAAGAGCAAAGGGGGTTGTAGCTCCCGTACTGGTATAAGACTGCACCAGTACAAATATTGTAAAAGGATTTTCTTATTAAGAAGAAGATTGAGATGACTTGCAGCAGGTGGTTTTCACCCACATTGGGTTTCCACCTTATATCTTTGTGTTCATGTGTGTGGCTCTTGTGTGATGTTCTGTTCTGTTATTCTGCACCTGTTTACTGTTAATATGCTTAATAATGATCTGATGCATTTACTGAAGATTAAGCTAACTGAATTATAAGATCTCTGGATATACGCGAGTTTCATTAGACACAGTAGCGTGTACACGCGGGTTCACTTAATTGAAGTAGCGTATATGTTTCTGAGTATGAAATTGAAAAGTTTGATTGATCTGATAATACTGATTCACCCCCCCTCTCAGTATTTTTTCCAACAATTGGTATCAGAGCAGGTCTTTGGTAGAAGCTTGATCGCTTGAAGGAGATCCGTGGAACAATGGGAAAGAAGCTTAAGAAGAAAGCTCATAAGAAGAAGAAGACATCTCAGAAGATCTATGACAGTGGGAGAGTCGATTGGGGATTAGGTATAAGAAGCTCTTCAGATTCAGAATCAGATTCAGAATCATTATCAGGTATGAATGTGTTATCCTCTGATGTTCCTGCTATATTTCCTTGTGAAAGTGATGGAAGTGATAGTGAAACTACTGAACATGCTTTTATGGGTGAGCAAGAAAAGTGTCAAATAGAGGTAGTGTTTAGAAGGCTTGCAGACAAAGTTAAAGATCAACAAGATCTATTGAACAAAAGGGAATGTGCTTTCAAAGAAGAAGTTACCAAACTAAAGGCCCAAATAGAAGAAGGAAACAAGGTAAGAAAGCTACTCAAGGACAAGGAAGACCAATGTCAAAAAATTGCAGCATGAAGTGACATCATTAAGAAAAGAAGTCAACGAAAGAAGCACAACCATCAAGAAACTCAAAGATAGATCCAGCTACTATGAAAATCTTGAAGCTACAATCCCCTCACTAAAAGGAGATCTTGAAGAATCAAAGAAGCAGAATACAGATCTACTCCAAGCTATTGCAAAACAAGAAAACGAAGTCACCAGCTTAAAATCTCAACTAGAATGTGCCTTCCGAGTTCGTCAAATGCAGCAGGATCTAAATGAAGAACAAGAAAAGGAGATTCTCAAACTAAGGCATCAGTTGGAAGAAGGAAGGAAAGATGGAGAAGACATGAAGAAGCAATGTCTAGAAAAGGAGGAACAACTTCAAGTTGAGGTAAATATCTTGAAAGGTAAATTAGAAGAAAAGGATAAACTTTTGAGATTTCAAGATAGTACTAAAGCCTTGGATGATATTCTTAGTAGTCAAAGGTCTCCTGCTATCAAGACTGGTCTTGGTTTCCATGAATCTGTTGAAGGTGAATCTAGTTCACAAGGTGAGGCAAGGAACTCTAAAGAGAAATCCAAAATGATCAACAAGGAGATGAAAGGTCAATCTCATCATCAACCAAGGAAAGAAAGTCTTCAAAGAAAATCTTTTACTCCTCCTATGAATAATATTGAATGTTATGTATGTCATAATCTTGGACATGTTGCAGCTAGATGTAGAAGAAGAAGAGTTCAAGACTATTATGCGGACAGGTCATCTCAATCAAGGTACTTTAATGGATATTGCTTTGCTTGCAATATGTATGGTCACAAAGCTGCTGATTGCTACAGAAGGAACATGAAACATGTTAGATGTTATGCATGTAACAAGCTTGGACATATAGCAAAGGAATGCAGGAACAAAGGATGGACATCACACCAAAAGGAGAAAACCTCATCACACTTGAAGATATGGAGGAAGAAGGAAGTACAGTCAGCACAATGTACTAAGACACAGCACAGCACAGACATATCAGACTCAGGGGGAGCTGAAAGTGTAAAACTTCAGTGTTCTGATCTCACACGCAAGTTACTTAAAGGGAAGTCGCGTATATACGCGAGTTCGACACTGCAAAGTCGCGTATATGTCAGTCTGAGGAAAAGCAGTGGGGACAGGATCAGAAAAAGGATCTGATATGATTCAGTCTATTATTTGCTCTATTGGTTACAGTCTGCTGAGGATGTGTGGAAATGTTTTGTTACTTGTATGATGTCTAGAAGTGTTTTTGATCCTAACTTGAGGATGATGATGTTTTGATGCTTATGCATGATCAGATCTAACAGATGGCACTGGTTGAGGGGGAGCATATGCCTTTAGTAATTCATTGTTGGCATTATGGTTAATAATCCTTGGTGATGATTCTTATATGGCTAAATGATATATCTTGCTATGATGTGGTTGTGAGTTGTCTATGATAAAATCTCATATGATTCTTGGGGTTACATAGTTGATGTTCAGATCAGATTTATGGATGATTCTTTGATGATGCATATATGGTGCTTACATGGTGATCTTCATAAGGACAAGAAGAAGTACAAAGCTTGAATATACATCTTCCTCACTTGATGATGGGTCACTCATATACTGCTGTTGTCATATGCATAAAAATCATACAGTTATGATGCAGGCACTCTTGTGGATAAGGATTGTTGCTGTTGATGATATCAAGAAGTTTTGAGCTCAAGATACATAATACTGATACATGGATGACTATGAGTTCTTATTGGAGACATGGTGATGAGTTCTTATCTATATGATGATAGGTTTATACTTACATATGTTAATTGATGCAGATGTTCCCAAGTAATGATACTTGGATCATGTAGAGCTTGATGAAATGGCTATGGTGGTTTCACACATGATACAATGTGAATGACTCTGAATTCTATTCAAAGGGATGAATTGATGCAGACATACCTTGTTATAGGTTGATGACCTATTCTCTACAGGACATTTACAGGTTGCTGATATGGAAATTTGTGTACGCGTGTTGTTTAAAGGATATCCGCGTGCATACGCCGTTTTACAAGGGGATAGTCGCGTATATGGTGTACGCGTGTTGCGTAAGGGATATCTGCGTATATACGCTTGTTTATGTGTATACAGACGCGTATATGGAGTTTTTGAAGGAAATCAGCAGGGACAGATGTTGGTTGCAGAAAGTCTGATATGGATCTGACAGAGATCATCTGGCACAGGTTCAGAGGGAGCAGATAATCTTCCAATGATGCATTGTTGGCATTATCTTAAGCTTTTGGTTCTAGTTCACATTTGATGTTGATTTCAGGAGGAACAAAGGCGAAAGGAGAACAGAAGGATCTCTTGGTTGCTGATCTGAATGGTGATTATCAGATGCTGCTGGTGACTTTCATAAGTCTTGGTCTAGTTATTTCGTCTCTATGTCATATATCTCTTTTGTGGTATCTCTTTCATGGTGTCAAGGTCATGTAACGGCCTATTTTGGTTTCCCCACTATGCCTGGGATGATTGATGCAATGTGATTGGTTGCCATATGTAAACTTTTGATGTATCCCCACTTGGTTGGGTGGATGAGTCAATTTTTGTATATCCTCACTTAGTTGAGAGATGGATGTATGTATGAGTCTTTGGTGATAGGAAGGTCTTTTATGATGTATAGAGTCATGTTCTTCTTGAAGAACATCTTTTGCAGATCTTGCCTACAGTCAGGAAGAGCATGTACAACACACTTCAGCGGTACAGAGATTCAGCATGTACTCAGGGGGAGCATGGACAGATTGGTACACCTTGGCATATACAAAGGGGGAGACTATTCAGAGATTTCAGCAGGTACTCAGGGGGAGTATGGACAGTGGAATGATTCAGCAAAGGAAGAGAATATCTTGGTCCACCCTTTGCCCTTGATGTCAAAGGGGGAGAGTGATTTGGTGTTGTTGCCATCAAGTCCAAAGGGGGAGATTGTTGGCATTATGATGCATGTGTTGTACTTGATGGCAACCCTCTCATAGAAGAATATCTCACTTATGTATAACTGGGTGAATCTTCAGAAGAGATATCAGATGTGACTGATGGAGGACAGCTCAAAGGAATCAGATGATGAATCTTCAGAAGAGATATCAGATGTGACTGAGGAGGACAGCTCAAAGGAATCAGATGATAGTTCTAAGTGTGACAAGTTAGCTTTGCCATCAAGTCCAAAGGGGGAGATTGTTGGCATTATGAGATAAGTGTTGTCCTTGATGGCAAACCTCACTGATGAAAAATCATAGTACAGAAGGTCAGCAGCAAGGATTGATGATCAGACTATAAGAAGAAGAGAAAGTTCATACACGCAGGTTCGTTAAGCCCAAGTCGCGTGTACACGCAGGTTGGCTTCAGCAAAAGCGCGTGTATGTGTGGAAAAGTACCTTTGGTCCATGGCGGTTAGTCCTTGGAAGTTGTGCCTATGGTTTCGGACCATTGTGTCTCGACGGGCGTGTCGATCCCTAGTTTTGAAGTTGATGGTATTGTGTTACTATGGTTTTGGCTCTTGGTATTGAGCAAGCCTAAGGCTATATAAGGAGAAGGAAATCATTAGGCAAGTGCATCTGAAATGTCTTGAATATCTGATGAAGCATTAGATCCAGTATGCAGGGTTATGGGTTGATGATGCATTGCTTGATCTGAGCTAAGGAGAGATCTCACCGGTTGATGGAGAACTAGATCTAAGGAGAGATCGGGATCAAATGGTTGGAAATGAACTATCTTTATGATGATTATTCTAGATCTACATACTGACGCATGTATTGTTCTATAAATGTTATGAGTATGACTGATGTCTGGTACAGCTGCAAGTTATGAGAAATTATTTTTAGATCTGTACGCGGGTTGTCTTTGGCAAAAGAGCGTATACACGCGGGTTTGATTCATCTAAGTAGCGTATACATTGTAAAGCTTGATATTTGAAGTTGCAGATGGATCTGATGGTTATTACAGAGTTCTGTGTCTGCTCTGTGTTCTGGTGACTGTTGTTAACAGGGTTTCAGTGATTCAGAGTTTGATGATTGTTTTGAGCTTCAATGATAGTTATGGGTCCAGTATGAAAATTGATGATGAAAAGTGGCCTTGCAGATTATGTGTTGTGCTTCAGTGTATCCAGTCTGAAAATTGATGAAACGTGGTACCTGGAGGTGAGAAGATTGTAGGCAAGCACCTACGTACTAGTATCTAAGCTAGTACAAAAGCTAAGAGATCTTTGGAGCATTGTAGCAGGTAGCAGCCTGCGTACTAGTAAATGGATCGGCTAGAGTACAAGAGCAAAGGGGGTTTGTAGCTCCCGTACTGGTATAAGACTGCACCAGTACAAATATTGTAAAAGGATTTTCTTATTAAGAAGAAGATTGAGATGACTTGCAGCAGGTGGTTTCACCCACATTGGGTTTCCACCTTATATCTTTGTGTTCATGTGTGTGGCTCTTGTGTGATGTTCTGTTCTGTTATTCTGCACCTGTTTACTGTTAATATGCTTAATAATGATCTGATGCATTTACTGAAGATTAAGCTAACTGAATTATAAGATCTCTGGATATACGCGAGTTTCATTAGACACAGTAGCGTGTACACGCGGGTTCACTTAATTGAAGTAGCGTATATTGTTTCTGAGTATGAAATTGAAAAGTTTGATTGATCTGATAATAATGATTCACCCAACCCTCTCAGTATTATTTCCAACAATTGTTTTGTTTGCAATATGTTTGGTCACAAAGCCATTGACTGCTATAGGAGGAATATAAGACATGTAAGATGTTATGCATGTAACAAGCTTGGACATGTAGCAAAGGAATGCAGGAGAAGATTTTGGACACCATACCAAAAGGAGAAAATTTCATCACAGTTGAAGATATGGAAGAAAAAGGAAGTACAGCCAGAAAGATGTGGCATAGCAGAATATACAGACATGACAGACTCAACAGAAGCTGAAAGTGTGGAACATCAGTGTTCTAAATCTCATACATAGGTATCATGAAGACAAGTCACATATATACACGAGTTAGACCTGCACAGTCGCGTATATGATGTTCTGAAGAAAAGCAGCAGTACAAAAGTCTGATATGGTTCAGTCACTGGTATATGATGGTTGGCACAGGCTCAGGGGGAGCATATGCTTCGAATAATAATTTGTTGGCATTATGGTTAGAAGTCCTTGGTGATGATGCTTATTGGCATATCTTGCTACTGATTGTTGATTGACCAAGAGAATGGATTGCAAGTTAAGATGTTTATAGTGCAGATCGTATAGTGTATGGTAGCTTCTAATAACTATCATGGTCTTGTTTAGGTCCTTGGTCTTTGTGAGTCATATGATGTATCTTGCTACCCCACTATGCATGGGATGGATGATGTAATGGCTCTTGTGTTTGAGTCAAAAATGGTGTATCCCCACTTGGTTGGGGGACTGATGAGTCTTTAGGAAGGTCATTAGCAACGTATGTATAGAGTCATGTTATGCTTTTGCGGACCTTGCATGTGCTCAGGGGGAGCATGTTAGAAAATTATATATTACGGAGCAGAGGAACACAGAAAATGCATAAAACAAGAAAGACATAGATATACGTGGTTCACCCAGTTTGGGCTACGTCCACCTTCAAGAGCCAGTGCTTCCTTTCTATTATCAAGAAAAATGAATAGACACAAACTACAACAACTCCGCTGTAATATCCTCTGTTTTCTCTCACAGTCTCACCTCTTTGTGTCTCGCTCAGAGAATACACATCTATATCATAGCCTCAAATACAATGCCCTCAGACAAAGAGAGGGGTTGCCTTCTATGGAAAAAAACCCTAAACTAGACATAAGTTCTACCGTCAGATCATCTGCATAATGAACGGCCTAGATTGATTAGAAATTACTATACTTTTACAAGGCAATTTTACATCTATTTTTGGCTTCGGGGGTAGTGTCCAGGGGACCACTGGCCCTTGGACCCCACAGCTGGGGGGGATCGGCCCTCCTAGACCCTCGTGGGGGGAAAAGTCCCCCCAGCACCCCCCCGCATGGAGGGGTGTACAAACTTCCTGGGGTATACATCCGGCTGAAACAAAAGGCGTCTGAACAATCATGCTCCACACACAACAAAGCATGGATGGATTGGTACATCTTCGCATGTATAAAGGGGGAGCTCAATTAGAAACTTCAGCATGTACTCAGGGGAGCATGGACAACAAAATGTATATCAAAGAAGATAATATCTTGGTCCGCCCTTTGCCCTTGATGTCAAAGGGGGAGAGTGACTTGGTGTGGTGGTTTCCATCAAGTCCAAAGGGGGAGATTGTTGGCATTATGATACAGGTGTTGTCCTTGATGGCAACTCAGTCAGAGGTATGATACAGGTGGCAACTTAATCAGATGATAGATCATAGTACAATAGGTCAAGAGAGAGGTACACACATGTTAACCTTGATGAAAGTGCGTATACACGCGGATGTGCAGCACAGAAGATGTGTATACGTACACACATAGGTTCACAGAAGGAAAGGCGCGTACATGTCGGAAAACTAAGTTTTGGTCCGTGGTATTTGGTCCATGGTATTTTGGTATTGGTCCATGGTATTTGGTCTGAAGTGTTGATCCCAGGTATTGGGTTCAAGGTATTGGTTCTACATGGTTTTGGACCATGGTATTGAGAGAAGCCTTAACCTATATAAGGAGAAGATCATTAGGCCAAAGGGTAGGTGTGCAAGTAATGAATATTTGATGAAGTGTGAGATCTAGGATGCTAGTTATGGGTTTGTGATGTTGTGCTTGATCTGAATCAAGGATGCACCTATGCTATTGATGATGGATGATGGGTCGGGATCATAAGGCTTGGAATGTATTATCATTATGTGGTTTGATCATGGATAGACTAGATCTGAATTATTGATGCATGTTTTATTGTATGAATGTTATGATCTGGGTATGACTGATGTCTAGAACAACAACAAAGTTATGAGTAAGTATTTGCAGATCTATATGCAGGCTGGCTTTGGTAAAAGCGCATATGTATGATGGCTTGATTCTTCATAGTAGCGTATACATTATGAGATATGATATTTGAAGTTGCAGTTGGATCTGGTTATTGTTGCAGAGTTCTGTTGTCGGTTCTGTGTTCTGGTTTTAGTGGTTCAGTATTGGGTGATTCAGAGATTGATGATGTAGGTATAAGTTGACGATTGTATTGCAGTGGTGATTGTTTTGTATTTATGGATCCAGTATGAAAATGTATGAAACGTGGTCCCTAGAAGATCATAGAGTTCAGTAGGCCAGCACCTACATACTGGTAAACATATCGGCCAGTACAAGAGCCAGGGGGTTGTAGCTCCCTTCCAGGAGCAGCTGGAAAACGACTGAAGGTTGAAGCCTTCAGTAGGCCGGCACCTGCGTACTAGTAAATGGATCGGCTAGTATAAGAGCTGAGAAGGTTGTAGCCTTCTGTAGGTACAAGCCTACGTACTGGTATAAGACTGCACTAGTACTATTGTAAAAAGAAGTTTCTTATTAAAAGAAGATAGAGACAAATTGCAGCAGGTGGTTTTCACCCACATTAGGTTTCCACCTTATAGCATGGTGTTCATGTGTGCTCCTTACGTGTGATGATCTGTTCTGTTTTACTGCACCTGTTTACTATTAATATGGTTAATAATGTTCTGATGCACTCATTTGAAGATCAACTAATTGAACCATAAGTTTACTGGATATACGCTAGTTGCATTAAACACAGTTGCATATATACATGGGTATCCTTAACTGAAGTAGTGTATATGAATCTGAATATGGAAATGAAAAAGTTATTATTGATTAGATAATACTGATTCACCCCCCCCCCCCCCCTCTCAGTATTATTTCCAACAAGAATCACAATTTATAAGACTTACGAGGTTCCAAGGTTCTGATTTCCTCACCAAAGTTCTAGTTTGCTCTGACCTCTGATGTTCTGATGGCTTCCTGCTTCTGATATTATGATATTCCCTCTGCTCTGAGGTTCCGATATCGGGTCCCAATGTTCTCTTGCTTAGGTTTCAGATAAAAATGTTTTCTCAACATAATTATAAGGGACTTTGACCTCTAATATTTTGTTGCTATGATGTTTTCATATTCAACCCTTTTGATATCAGGGGCCTTTCAAATAAACTAATATGACCCCTATTTTTCAAGCTTCCAGTATTCACCCTGGTTCCAAGGTCCCGAAATTCGGCCTCCTCCTAAGGACTCAAGGTATTTACTTTAGTTGTCATTACTTTTAATCTCGAGACCCATTAATGGACTTCCACATACCATTGGAAAACTCTTTTAGATAACTAACCAATTGTGCCAGCTCCTAAAGTGTCTGAGAAGATATCTTGAGGAAAAATCACATCCAAAGAATGGGACTCCCAACCAGAATAATCATCATTTTATGGCTTCTCCAATACGCCTACTAATATGATTATTCTCTACAGATTATTGCAACAACCATAGGACTCCCCTGAGCTTGACACATCAAACATATCACTATTAGCATCTGCTACTATCACAATTGGCCTAGTTGACATCAATGCCAACATATGTCACCAATCAATTAGTCCAACATTATGAATTTCCTAAAGAATATGTCCCACTACCATAGCTGTTACAACCTCATTTCATCATCATGACTTAACTTGTCACATCAAATCTATACAAAATCGCATAAATCCTATCGATCCTATGAAAGAGGATCTAAAAATAGTGGGAAATCATGTGAAAAGGTTTAGTCCTATCATAAATCAAATACCCGTGAGCACCTCACTCCATAATCATCCCACTCCATTTCACTCCATTCCATATCCCTCACTATTCATTTTTCTCACCTCCTTCTTGTCAACCCTCCATCGCCTCTATCAAAAGGAAACAATTCAGGACTGAGACTTCTCTCCACCATGGGTATCATCATTTGATCAGAACCCAATGGAGTCAAGTTCCTTCAAGCATACCCAAGAGTCAGAGAATAGTTGCAGCAAGTAGGGTGGCTCAGGTTCTTTGAAAATTTTGATGGGCATGAGACAAAGGTGACTAAAGATTTTTCCCAAGATTTTAATGGGGTCGAGGAAAAATTTCATAAAATTATTCTTATATTGATAGAATCCAACATGGCAGAAGCTATGAAATTTCCCAGAAATGGAGAGAGATAGTTTAGGAACAGAAAAATCAAGGAAAAAGACTAGGTAAACTTCCTCAAAGAACCAAGTATGGACATTTCTATCTTTAAAAATGGAATTCCAATTACAACACTGAAAGGAAAATGGAGGAATTTACTATTTATTTGTTAGGTCCCTATACTACTAGTATAACCCCTTATTGTTATTAGTACAACCCCCTTATTATATTGTTGTGCCCATGTATTCCCCATATTGTTATTATTGTGCCCCGTAGAAGCCCACTTGTTATTATTGTGCCCTTACATTATTATTGTTATGTCGGCTCTGATTATATTATGACCCCTTAGACTCCTATATATAGAAGGGAGGTATTGTCATTTGTATCATCCAAGAATTATTCATTTGTGTAATGTAAAGGAGGTTTCCCCCTCGAAGAGGCTTATTTCTAAGGCGTTGATCTATCTTTTCTATCATTTTGTGAGCTGGTTTCATAACATTATTATTCAGAAATTTTTAACTTGTGAAAGAAGGTTGGGAAGCATGTTTTTCTATCATGCTAAACTTTTGATGCATTTTATTGATGGAAATGAAATCAATTTACCCTATTTCTTGCTTTGTGGTCTTAGACACATGGCCTCTAATGTGTAAAGAGAGTCAAAATCCCTTGATAATTCCCTCTACCATCATGGACTTATTGAAATCCTCATACAAGTACACTTAGAAAATAAGGGAGATAATTGGCAGAATTTTCTAATCTGCAACCACCTCATAGAAGCTCAAGAGGGAGAAGCTAGCAAAAGGGTTCAAAGAAGTCGATGCAGATCACTACTAAAACATAATCCTAAAGAATAAATTGAAAAGGAAACTTTGGGGCAGAATGAAACAGAAGCACTTGAAGACCCACTTGAAGATGACACTCCTCTCTCAATATTTGGAAAAATATAAACATAAAATTGGAAAACAAAGTGTTAGAAGAAAGAAAGATAGCCCAAATACTAAACTTCCTATTATAACCCTATTTTCCACTCCATTATAGTGAGAGAAACTCAATATCAACTTACCTAAGTTGTTTGGCTAAAATGCATCCCTTTTCACATTTTCTTTTACTTATGTGGGATTTATCACATGATAAAAGGGTAAAAATACATAATTGAGAATTTCTCATCATTATTTTTCTGAAATATTATAATTATGAGATAATAATTATTTCATAGTTAAGATAATTGAGAAAAATATCGTAATTGAGAAAAAGGTTTCTACAATTTTCCATTCCCAAGGAGATCAATTTGACTCACTTGTGTATGAGTTGGCTAGGGGTCCATTATTGTAGAGGTTTCCTAAGTTCTCAAGAACTTAGGTGTCGAGATACATTCTCCTAGAGGATAGAATGAGCCTATTGTTGGGCATGGTTCAACTTGTTCCAAGTTTTTTCTAAAAGACCCCACAGAAGAAGGAGTGGACCACGCGGAGCTGGCGAAGGTATATTCATCATGTGGTCTAATAAGGCTTTCGGGAATGGACAAAGCCTTTATTTTGTAATAGGCATCAGGTATTACTCATTTTTTTGTTAATCCATGGTATTTGGACCATGGTTTTTGTCATGATGTAATGTATATAAGGAGATGTAATACTTTGTAATCGAATAAATCATATCATATCATGTCATCATAAGTGAATTGAATATCTGTATTTGCATATGTCATCTGTAGTTTTGGGGAAGGCTCCGCACCTGAGTGCACGAAGGCCAGGAAGAGTCTGAAGTTGAGTGCACAGACCACCTGCAGCTAGGCATGCATGTTGAAGAAGTATATGTATTGAATATTGTTATCAATAAAGAATAAGTTTTGGTGAAGTGTTTCATCTCTTTATGTGTTTATTTTCCATTATTATGTCTCTATTTATGCATGCTTTTCACTAAATTATGCGAAGAGCTATAAGATATACTATTATTTGTTAGAGTTTATGGGTTTAATGTGAATTTGTTAGATTAGTCATCTGCACTAAGTTCTTATGCATGCAAAGCTATAAGATTAATATAAAGTAGAAGTAAATACACAATGCCACTGTGTGGATAGCCCTTTGGTTGCAGAAGCTTGGTTCTACAGCCTCCCATAACTGCTTCAGGTGAGACTGAGATCTTCTTGCAGGTTGTTACCAAAAGGGACAGTAGTTGAGGGATTTGTTGGTGCACATCACACTCTAATCCTTGGTCAAGCCCCCTCAAACCAACACCTATATAATCTCACCAAGAGGAAAGGGGTAAATAGGGAGTATCAAAATTATAGTGCAAGAGCTCTATTGTATTGGGAGAGGAGACCATTCTACAAGAAAGAGGAGAGGATCTTATTTGTTCAAGGTATATTGATGTAGTTTCACTTATATGATTAATAAAAACATATGTTCCTTCCTAGAATCTATTTTTATTCAGCATTCTTTATAGTTGTTTCTATGATATTATGGTGTAATGATATTCCGAGAAAGGTCACTTATTGTCTCTGTTTGTTTGTGGTTGTCTGTAGGGATCGAGATCAAGTGTGGATAAGGTAGATCATGCGAGTGGAGTGTGGGAATCTCAATCAGACCCAAAATCATTCCCCAACCTACGAGGGGGCTAGTTGCACACATATTTCCTTGTAGTATATAGAACCGACTGCTAGATTCATGTTTGATCCTTTGGGTTGGGACACTATTATATCTCTATTGGTCATTCCTTTTTTGGTATGGTGATCTCAATTAGGCATGAGATCGTAGAGAAATATCTCCTTCCATAATTAAATGCAAAAAAATTGGTGCTTTCAATGAGAACCACAAAAAAATGGGATAATTTTCATATTAGAATTTAGTGAGAGGTGCATCAATAGGCATTGGTATGTTGTGTGGAAATACTCTTACCCTCCTATAGTTAGAATTCATCAAACTGAAATGGGAATTTTCATATAGTTGTATTAGGGTTACTAACAAAGAGTCATTCACACCATTTTAGTTTCACATCGCAACCCAACTGTGTAAATAACAACCACTTAAAATCAACATGATAATTAAAATCAAATAGGCTCATCTTTTATTTTGACTGGTAGCACACCAACACTAGCTTTGGCTATGGTCGTGGAGATAGGAGTGTGATTTAACTACTCCAAGACTACAGAAAAACATAGAAGCTTGTGGTAGGTAGTTAAATCCATTTTTAGTAGTGTGGTTTGGGAAACCCTCCTCACAAAAGAGTCAAGCACGAGGTCACACTTGGGTTAGGTGGGTTGATATGACCCATTTCACTTAGTTTCCAGTGGCTCGATATAATGGAATTCACATGCAGACAAACCTTTTTATTAATGTTTGTTGTAGCACTTGGGGACCACTTGGGAGGAAACTATCAAGGGGGTTTCGGTCTTAGCTCCTTTTTGGAGTTAAGTGTCCTAACTTTGTGTGTGGATTTGTCCCCTAACTATCTGCCCAGGTTATGTTATTATCAATGGTAACTATATTGGCCTATATCTTAGAGCTCATACACAGGTGCATGGTCGAGGTCATCTTCTTAGTACTTGGGACATATATTATTCATACTCTCCCAATCCTCTTGAGGGGTGTTCCACGTCTAGTGAGGGCACTTGTACCGATTTCACAACTAAAAGGGCTAGAAAGCAGGTCGCTAGTATAATTGTTCCATCGCCAGCTTCTTTGTATTTTGGTCTATGTGTGTTATCTTTCAAGACGTTTCTAGTGTGCATTATTTGGTTCATGTCAATACTTATGGCCTTAGAGTGTTTATACTAACATAATTGTATTAATATATAATTTATCACCCTAGTTGAATTTTCCCGTCGTCATTCACATTGTCTCCAATATTTTCCTCTTGAACGAGGTGGATTTATCACTTCTGCATGGAGAGTGATTGTAGGTGCTCAAGACTTAGAAAAACACATATTCTTGGAGTTTATACTTGGTCCTTCTAATAGTGATCAGATCTCTATTGAGACTTTGGCAGATGATTCTATTACTCCTCCCAATACACCATTGATCAATCCACTTGGACCTGAGTTGTTTTTGCTCAGCCCTAACAGCTCCAGACCTACTTATACTTTCATACCTTTGTCATTGGTTTATCCTATGGTGGAGTCTCAGACCTCTTTACCCTTTGCATCGGCAGTGTCATCTACCATGTCATAATTTTCGCCTCTTAGTGTGGCCATACTTACTCCTCCATCCACATCTCTCACTTCTTCTTGGGGCATTCCACCAGTCTCATATATAGCTCCTGCAAATTTCTCGAATGTTTCCATGCCCAAACTATCTCCTATTTTGACCATGGCACCTCATCCAATTCATCCCATAGGATCAGGGGTATTTTCACCCAGCTTTTCTCAACCAACGATTCATGTCCCTTAGTTAGTCATGGTTACTTCTAGAAATATGTGGGGGGTATCATCAATTGTTACTAGTCATCTAGGGGAAACATTAATTCTAGCATGTCGCAATCCTGGTATAGCTTTTTATTTGGAGTGGCACCACCTACCAATACCTGTCTTGGAGGGACTAGTTTACCTACAGGAAACTCTATTGCTAGTATTGCCATTTATACAGGTTATTCTCATTATACCAGTCCCACTTCTTAGGTTGGTCTGTCTTATCCTCCTGGTTACAACCCTATGAGAAGTCATGCTCTTGGGGTTCCTTTCCTCTCTGGGGGAAAGTACCCTTAGGGGTCGAATCATTACACCACTCACTCTGACCTGAAGCAGTCATATGTCGAGGTCAAGCCATTCCTTAACTAGCACACCATGCTGATGAGCCCCAAAAATGGGTAACTTATTGGGCTCATTTTTCCTATTATTCTTGATTAATCCACCATTCTTCATACTTTATGCATGATTTTGAATATATTTATGTTAATTGAATGAATGAGAATAGTCACTTGCCCATGAAGTCTAATACGTGTTTATTGCAGATTTTTAGACATCTTTTGGACCAAGGTCAAGCATTTATGAGCCATTTGATAGCCAAATACGAGGGAGCAATGTTATAGACATTTTTGGGCATTGCAACCCCAATCATAAATGTCCATAAACCAAGGGCTCTTCAGTCCCTAAAAGTGTTGTTCCAACCTCTAAAAGAACATGGTCAACCGATTACATCTTCTCCCAGAAGTTCTCCATGAAAAACTACTCAGAACTGATCAAAACTGGACCATCTCACCTGTTCCATGGTCAAAGTGCGCTGCATCCCACCTAAATACACACAGGAGGTGCGATGCATCTTGAAAAGCCCTTCCATGGGGTGTGATGGGTGAGAGTGGACAAATGGCAGGGTCAATCTGCAAGGTGGAGGATCATGGAATCTTCCAGAAACTTCTCCTGTGACACTTGCCTCTTTGCATTCGCCTAGGATGAGTAAGAGATCATCAATATCCAAGTGGAATCAAGAACTATCAGAGAGAGGACACTAATCAAATCTCAAAAGCTGACTCACCCCCTTGCAAACATCTATATATGGATCCCTCATCCCAGAGATCTAGAGGCTGGAATTTTGTATCTTGTAAGGAAGTGCTACCGGTTTCTTGGTGTAACATCATAGTGTTGGGTGATCTAAGCTTTTCATGAGGTGAAGAAGGGCTTTCTTGCTGAGAGGATGACACTGGGTTAGAACAATTGGTTGTAATCCTCTTTGCTATTATTGATTATTAATAAAGCTATTCAAGTTTTCCTCCACATTCTTGTATGATTGATGATGTATGCATTTGTGTGGTCAATATATATCTGGTCCTATATTGTTTATGATAGTAGATCTCTATTCTTGGATAGTGTTATGCTACTTTGATTCCACAGGTGCTCTTTGAAGCTGGGTAGATGAGGAAGCGAGTGGCAGAGATCTATCAGAAGGGAGAGGAATCAAGCAAGGAACCAAGTGCAAGACAGAGGTTGGTCCCCTTTATTCCCCTCTTATCTACTTCTCATAAAGGAAAATGAAAGTGGTTTTAGTTTGTTTGTTTCTAAGGTAGCTACCAGCCTTAGTGGGACTAGGAGCTCTGCATAGACACTAGATTTCCCAATAACAAACAAGGCTGAGGATTAGTAGGAAGGGTGTCTCCTGCACTAAATGGCCCCTTCCTTTAGTTCTACACCATCAGCTCGGAGTTCAACAGCCCACCAAAGATGATTTCCAGGGGCAACCGAGCAGATTTTGTGAAGTGGCTGATTAACTGCAGTTTTGAGCAGCAAAGCCCCTCAAGTTAAGGAGGGCTGTTGGAGGTCCTCATGGTGCATAAGTAGGAAGGCTTCAAGCCCTGGTAGTTTAGCTCTTGAACAGTTTTTTTCATACTTTGGTGCTACTCTACCTTTCAGCTCATTTTCGAGCTTTTGCTATAAACATTTTTGTGACATGGTTATTTTTTGAGTAATGGAGATAAATTTCACTTTGCACCAGCTCTGAGTTTTTCTTAGGAGGCTGTAGCTCTTGGGGTTGGGCCTAACCCAAGTTCCAGTAGCTCCTTTGTGTACTGTTATGTGTTTTCTTTGCATTCATAGAATAATTTCTGTTCTTTAGGTTAAGATCTTGCTTTGTTACTTAGGTTGTTTTTTAGGATTAAAATAACTTTTCATGCTTCAAATTGATTTGACAGTTTGATAACAAAAATGATCTGCAAAAAATCCACCAAGCAATCCCTGATCTCATCTCTCCTTCCTTGGGACCATGAGCTGAGACCAAGGCATACTTGCTGCCACAAAAATACTGTTTTTGCCTTCCCATGCAATTGCTAGTGTTAGATTTTTAGTTAGGAAAGTTGGTACTAGTTGTACTTGCATGTTTAGAATCTGTTCTTGCTTAGTTTCCATAGTTATATTGCATGATTTTCTGCCAATAAACTTATGTTCATCATATTTCTGGTTTGTAGGTCAAAGTAGGTCAAAATGCTAGATCCCTGGTTTTTCTACTCTTTCTTCGATCAGTTTTGAGAAATAGTGTGCAGAGCATTTGTAATACCTCCCTGTCTATCCTTCCTCCATCATACCACCTGCTCCAACCCCTAATTCTAGATTCCTTCCCTTCATTCGCCACCCTTTTCCAATTTGACCTAATTTCTATATTTTTGTGCAACATTTATTTCTCCATCCTTAACCAAATCCAACTATCTTCATCACTCTTGAGCTTCATTTACCAGGTCCCACACCTCTCAACAACTGTATCCACCCTTCATTTCCACTTCCCTACTATCTCTTCTCTATCAACCCTCTAAAATCCTCTTTCAGCTCTTCCTGTAGAACTTCCTGTAGAACATCTTGTAAAACCCCTGCAAAATTCCTGTAGAAGCTTACGTGGGCAGTTTCTCAAGATCTGGTCACTGTGAAATTCTCTGGAAGGGTGCTAGGGACCCCTTAGGCCCTCTTCTCACCTTCCCAACCTCTTGCAAGCACCCACTCCATTTCCTTTCCCCAATAAACCCCTGCACAGTTAAAAAACAGTGAAAGCACATGCATAATAATTCTCCAAAATTACTCAAAAATACAAAAAGATGTTTTTTCCAGATTTTACTTCAGAAGTAGCTTAGTCACATGCATTTCACCTATCTAAGAGTCAATGGCATCCATTTCTGCAACTTTCATCTCTTTTCAGCTTCTTTCTGCAAGTAGATTAGCCTCCTTTGAGTTATATTTCATCCATCACAGTTAAAATCTTCTTCTAAGAGCTAATAGAAGTTGGCTTAAGCTCCTAGCAAACTTGTGCCAGTTGATCAAGTGACAGCCTGCGACAAGAGTTAGTACTTGTGCATACAACACCGTCGCTTCCAAGTTTGTTACGAACTACCGGTTGATAAAAGTAAAGAAGGGAGTCCTAGGAGTTGTAGCATCATTGCTGCAATACAGGAGCCCACCATCTTTTTGGCGCCATTTTTGGGGAAGTGTCAGAGTATTTGTGATTGCTGTTTTTCTTTTATTTTCTACTGCAACCTTCTGCTAAGTAGTTTATTTCAACAAGAGCAGAGTAGTTGTCTCATTTCTATTCTGCAATTTCATTTCTGCAAACGTAGATTAGACATTTCCTGCTTTCATTTCATTTCAGCAAGCATAGATTAGCATTTCCTACTTTCATAGATTAGCATTTCAATTCTGCAATCTCAATTCTGCAAGCGTAGATTAGCACTTCAATTCTGCAATTTCCATTCTGCAAGCGTAGCTTAGCATTTCATTCCTGCAATTTCATTTCAGCAACATATATTAGTCCTTTCTTGTTTTCATTCCAATTCTGCATTTTCATTTTAGAAAGATAGATTTTAGTTAGTTGCAGTTCAATCTATTTCAGTTTTGCAGGTACAAGTAGAAAAAAAAAAAAAAAAAAACAAAAATCAACCAAAAATATTTCCTTTCATGCCTCGTAGGAAAAGAGACAATACAAGAAAATTCTTACCCAACACCCCCACCACATCACTGAGTCACCCTTCTCTCTTCTTCGGTGGCAGTGATCCAGAAGAACCTCTAGGTGAACCTCTAGAGATATACGAAGATCCTATAACAGAAGAAGAGTAGGAAAACATTCCTCCTAAGACCATGGTTGAACACAGGAACGATATAGGGAATGAGGAGAGAATAGAAGGTGCCTTTCCCATCTGAGAGATAAATGGGGACATAAAAATGAAAAACATAAGTCCCTCAGCCTTACCTCACTTCCATGGATTGACCACTAAAGAACCTGATACCTTCTTGTTTGAGTTTGTTGTCCTTTGTCGAACTTATGACTATGCAGAAGACAAGAAAAATTTGAAACTCTTTCCCTCTACCCTCAAGGATGCAACACTACGTTGGTTCATGGGGTTACCTAGAAATAGTATCACAACTTGGGCTCAGATGCAGCAAGCCTTTAACAACAAATACCGGGATTACTGTAGGTCAAAGGAGACAAAGGGAGAAATATTTCAAATGACCATGGGAAGTGATGAGTCTTTGGAAGACTATGAAGAAAGGTTCCAACCCAGTTATAAAAGGGCCAGGTGCACACTTGACCCTGAATCTTTGAAGCTGGTTCTGCTCCGAGGAGTCCCTGAAGACCTTCTAGATACCCTCCATTTTCTAGTTGGAGGAGACATCTACCAACTACCTTATGATGACATAAAGACTGTGTTTAGAAACCATTCTAGGGCAGCCCCGAAAAGAGGTAGGGGGAATCCACTTTCAGCTAGTGCCACCTTGTCCAAACATGAGTTTACAAATCAGATGGAAGACCTTAAAAGTGAAGTGAGACATACCATTTCCATGCAACTGGATATTTTCCGAATCCAACAAAAGAAAGAGGAAGATGAGAGGGCTTTGGCCATCTTTTGTCCCAGATGCACAAGGAAGCATCCTAAGAACGAGTGTCCACTGCACTCAGTAGAGGTAAGTTTTGTTTGTGAGGAAGACCACCCTACAAACCAGTGCCCAACCTTACCTGGACTTAAAGTTGTGTACCAAGGAGCTGAAGGAGCCACTGAACCACTCTACTTCCTCAACCAAAGGAGGCCATAGGGATCTAGACCTTACCAACAGGGGATGCAAGGGACATCCCAAACTTATTACAACCCCAACCAATCCACTCACATACCTTCTTGGGATCACCCTGCTCATCCTTCCTGGTCTGCACCCCCTCCTTGGTCATATCCATCTCAATACCATACCCAACCTACTGCTCATTCGTTTCATTCTCATGTTCAGCTGCAACCTCACTAGAATGCACCGCAACAGGGGTGGAGGCCCTAGTACAACTCTCCTCCCGCCATTTTGCCTCCACCACCTGCTCAACCACAACCATTACCTCCTGCTCCTCGAAGACAACCCCAGATGCCTGCTCAACCGAACCCAAACCCCAATAACAGACAGACCCAGCAGGTATAAACTAGAGAGACAACATGCCCTACCTACGCTGTGGAGATTCAAGAGATCAACCTACGATCTGGGAGGTCCTCCTAGATAGCCCACCTCCTCCTAAGGAGGATGAAGCAGAGGAACAGGAAAGTGAACCAAAAGCCATTCCACCCTTTCCTGAGAGACTAACTGGAAACACGCAACCAAACCCAGAAGAGACTGAACTTATGGGAGAACTTAAACAGCTGTGTGTAAAAATACCACTTCTCCAGGCCATCAAAGATGTACCAATCTACAACAAATTGATCAAAGAGAAGTATTTCAAGCACCCAGGCAGGCGCAAGAGAGATGCCCCAACTATCAATGTCATAGGACAACTGTCCGACCTAATGTTGGGACAAGTAATCTGTCAAAAATATTTGGACCCTGGGAGTCTTGTAGTGGATGTCCGCATCAATGGCACCATAATCCCCCACACCTTGATTGATCTAGGGGCTGCCATTAATGTGATGACCAAGGACACTATGCTCAAACTTAACCTTCAGGGTTCCCTAAGAAAGACCTTGACAGTATTGCAGTTAGTAGACTACTCCATCGTGACTCCTGAAGGGATTGTGGAAGATGTCCTGGTCTCTGTTGATTCTTGGGAGTACCCTGTGGACTTTTTGGTCCTTCAGCCAAAGGAAAAACTCACTGCGTACCCCCTCATTTTGGGAAGGCCTTGGTTAGCTATTGCAGATGCTTACATCAGTTGTCGAGCTGGGAGCATGACCATTAAGAATGGGCCAATGTTCAAACAGCTAGTCCTATATCCTCCTGCCCAACCATTGCTCGAACATGACTTACCTCTCTGGTTGGAGGAGGAATATGAGGATGAAGTCTACTCTACACCAGTGTGCACTGTGGAAGCCACAAGGGGAGGGCCTCAAACCAAGGATGACCTTATTAAGAATTTAATTCAAAATCCACCTCCTAGTGTGCTGCCATTAGAAGAGTTGGCAGGAGACACCCAAGCTAGTGCTTTAGTGGATCTCTGTGTAGTTGATCCAACCTCTTCCCGAGTTACGAATGTGGAATTTGGCCCTGAAAGAACCTTAAAGATCAACTCATCCCTATCTCCCTCTTAAGAGAAGGAGCTGTGTAGCTTATTGAACTGCCATTTGGATGCTTTTGCTTGGAGCTATAAGGAGATGAAAGGAGTCCACCCTTCAGTCTATACCCATCACATTTACATTAAAGAGGATTGTAAACCAGTTAGGAAGCCTCAGAGGAGAATGAATCCAGCCCTTAAGGACATAGTCAAAGAAGAATTGCAAAATTTGTTGGATGCATGATTCATCTACCCCATCTCTAACAGTGAGTGGGTTTCTCCTCTGGTGCTTGGGCCCAAGAAAAATGGGAAGTGGAAAATCTGTGTGGATTATCGAGAACTTAACAAAGCTACCAAGAAGGACCATTTCCCTCTGTCTTTCATAGATCAAGCGTTAGATGGCCTGGTAGGGAAGAAGTTCTTTTCCTTCCTAGATGGGTTTAGCGGGTATAATCAGATCCAAATCAGCCTGGAAGACCAAGATAAGACCACTTTCACTTGTCCATGGGGTACCTTTGCCTACTGGGTCCTTCCCTTTGGATTATGCAACGCTCCTGCCACTTTCCAGAGAGTAGTACTGAGCATATTTGCTGAGCTAGTTCATGATTCAGTGGAAATCTATATGAATGACTTTACTTCTTATGGGTCCAACTTCCAAGAAGTATTGACTAACCTGGGAAACGTTTTAACCAAGTGTATTGAGATGAACTTGTCCCTCAGTCCTGAGAAATGTGAATTCCTGATGACTGAAGGGACCATGCTAGGTCATACAATTTCTCAGCAAGGCTTATAGGTGGATCCCAACAACATTGCCATCATCCAAAGGGTTCCACCTCCTCAAAAGTTAAGAGATGTTCAGAGTTTTTTAGGCTTAGCAGGATATTATAGAAGGTTTATTAAAGATTTCAGTAAGCTATCCTCTCCATTGTTTGGTCTTTTGGGGAAATATGTCGAGTTTATATGGACTGATAACTGTCAAGAGGATCTGGATGTGTTGAAAGATAAGCTAGTAATTGCCCCAATCTTGAGAGGTCCAAACTGGGCCCTACCTTTCCACATCCACACAGATGCCTCAAACAAAGCCATAGGGGTAGCCTTAGGACAAGTTGAAGAGAGGCTACCGTATGCCATATATTTTTTCAGTAAAAACCTGTCCAAGACAGAATTAAACTATACTGTAACCGAGAAAGAGCTCCTAGATGTAGTCCATTCCCTAAACAAGTTCAGGCACTACATCACTAGTTATCAAACATTCGTACACATTGATCATGCTGCAATTAGGTATTTAATGAATAAACCTGATGTAAATGCTCATATCATTAGATGGTTACTTTTATTGCAGCAATTTGATTTGACCATTGTTGATAAGCTAGGTAAGGAAAACGTTGTTGTTGATTTTCTGTCTAGACTAGATTTGCCTACAAGTGAAGAAGGGGTGGAGGATGATCAACTGCCAGATGAACACCTATTTGTTATTTCAGTACTCTCTCCATGGTTTGTTGATATAGCAAATTACTTGGTTTCAGCATAATTTCCGCCACACCTATCCTCAAAAGGGAAGAGCAATATCGTGAGGAAAAGCACCCCATTCACTTGGATTGGGGGCAACCTATTCAAACTTGACCCCGATCAGATTTTGAGACATTGTGTTAGGGAGGAGGAAGTTTTTGACATCATCCTAACCTGTCATGATGGACCCTGTGGAGGCCACTTTGTAACAAAAAGAACCTTTTCAAAATTCTATAGGTAGGCTACTATTGGCCCACTCTTCATCAAGATGTTAGAAGATACATCAGCCAATGTGACTGATGCCAAAGGATGGGGAAACCGACTCCAAGGAATGAAATGCCCCTCCAACATCAGGTGAATTTCAAGCCATTTGAGAAGTGGGGCGTGGAATTTGTGGGTCCTATCAACCCTCCTTCAAAACAAAATTCTTACATCATTTTGTGCATGGACTACCTGACAAAGTGGGTAGAAATGAATGCAACCAAGGCAACAACAGAAGAAAAGGTGGCTAAGTTTTTGAGGGAAAATATCTTCTATAAGTTTGGCTACCGAAGGGAATTAGTCACAGATCAAGGAAGCCAATTTACCTCTAACCTAATTGAAGACCTTCTTACTCATCACAAGATTAAGCACAGAAATTCCACCCCTTATCATCTGCAAGCAAATGGGCAGGTGGAAGTCACTAATAGGGCTTTGGAAGAGATTTTGACTAAAGTGGTGAGCAACAACAGAAAAGATTGGGCAGATTGCTTGGTTAAGGCCACCTAGGCCTACAACACTACTTGGAAAACTACAACAGGTTTCACACCTTATGAGCTGGTCTACGGGAAGAAGGTTTTGCTGTCCATAGAATTTGAATACAACACATTGAGGTTGGTAGCTCAGCTGGACCTAGATCTCAACCATGCACAACAAGAAAGACTACTTCAGCTGAATAGACTAGATGAAAAAAGAATGTAGGCCCTCCTCGACTCAGAGGTGGTCCAACTTCAAAGAAAAATATGGCATGACCGCCACCTTAAAGAGAAGCAATTTCAACCAGGAGATTGGGCACTGTTATATGATTCAAGATACAAGGATTTCAAAGGGAAGCTGAGGACAAGATGGCTGGGACCATATATAGTAGAGAAATGTAATGACAATGGTTCAGTCCTTATCAGGACCATTGATGAAGAAGCCATCCCCATGCTCATCAATGGGCATCGACTAAAGATCTACAGGAAGCCCCTTTCTAAGTAGGAGCTCATTGAAACTCTGGATAAATCAGTGCTGGTAGTGGGGCAGGCCCCTGTCTCCACCCCACCAACATTCTGAGCACCAAAAAAAAAACAGGAAAAGAATAAAAGATCCTTGGGTGAAAACCTCTTGGAGGTGCCCAGGGTAGGCAGTGAGGGTGAAAACCTCCTGGAGGCACCCCGGCTATCTCAAAAAATACAAAACAAAACAAAACAAAACAAAAAAAGAGAAAAAAGAAAGAAAAAACACAGAAAAATAAACCTGACTTCTATTGAACAAATTGTAGGTTGCAGGACATTGTAGGTTAGGAGGATTGCACAAAACAAGGACAGAGGTCAGCACTAGGCTGCATGCATCCCTCACAATCCATTCCTCCATGGCCACTACCCTTCCCTAAGATTTGATCTCATTCGGGCCAAGGTTTCACCTTCTACAAGAAGTTTGGTGTCTTCTACAAGAAGTTCTGTGTCTTCTACAGGAAGATCCTGTAGAACCCACAGACGAGCAAAATTGATCTCAGAAGGGAATCTGAAGGTTGGGAATCTGCCTATGAGACCTGTCCACATCCCTATTTCCATTCATTTTCATATGTCACCTTCTTCTATCTCTGAACACCTCCATTGCACCCATTTTTTATATATATGCTTGCACAGTTACAAACAGAAAACCCTGTTTTCTTCATACTACCAGCAAAAACTTTTATTGACAAATCAAGCAGCAGTTCCTCACTCACCATACCTGTCAATCTCCATCTCAACTCCTCATCCACCGAAATCCTTGTCAATAGTATAGCCCTGCTCATTTTATCTTGCATTCTAGGAGGAGAAGCAGCTACAAGACATCCTACAGGAATCCTGTAGCAGCTGATCCCTCTGGAAGACATACTCTGGAAACAGGGACAACTAAAAATGGCAAAAGAGAGATGCAAAGAGCTCTTCATGAACATAAGAATATCAGTAGTAGCTAAAGCCAAGCATGCAGTGTGCATGCAGCAACAACAAACAAAGGAATGGGTTCCAGAACCCAAAATCTACATAACGCAGCCGTGACCACGTAGGTAAGTGCCTAAACACATTCTCAATTGCATAAATCATATTTTAAAAGTTGCATGCCTATGGGAATGGTTCGGATTGAGTGGAATCAGTGGCTAGTCAACTTGCCACCCTCAGCCAGTTACATATCCTCATGGGATCCAAACGAGCCCCGTTACATTCAAAATTGCTGACGAGATGTGCAGCCAACACGTGTGGAGTGTCCATTCAGGGAGAAATCGTCAGGACTAGTAGTGGTGGCGGCAGATAATGGTAGAAAGGAGGTGATGGCGGTCAGAAACACGCAGAAACATTATGGCTGTGACATCGAACCAATAGTCCAGTCCAGCCACCTCATCCCCTTACCACAAATCATGCCACAGTTAAAAGATGCCCAGCTGAAACATGCACCACCTTCTGTTCACTCTGCACTCACAATGTCCTCGACTGGAGTACACGTCCACCACCTCCAAAAACAGTTAACGAGTCGTCCTCCACCAGTTTTTATGCCTGTGTTTGAAAATCTCCCACGTATCGGGCTCACTCAGAAGCACAGTGTCATTCTATAGGAACCGAGGGCCTTTTACAGGAAGGGTTCTACAGGAAAGGCAGAACAGCTTTACGGAGCAGGAAAACTTGGGATTTTCGTTGAATTTGGAGCTCCAAACAAGCTAGGCTCAAAAAAACTCCTCTATGCATGATGTGTTTGTGCAAGGTGGTGAATTCAATGGCATAAGATTGAAAAATCAGCGGAAAAGTCTACCTGTGTATTGGAAGTAGAACATTAGCCTGCATATTGCACTAAGTTTCCCTAGTTTCTCTGCATAAAAAATCTCCTCCACGTTTTCTTTATAAATTCTTCTGTAAGGAAGATATATACAACCGTAGAGGCCAGCCTGTGTGTAAAAAAATTTTAATTTGCATATCTATGTGTGTGCTGAGAAGGGAACCTGATCCTTATGCTCTGTTTGTAAAAACAAAATTCTTCCTTTCATAAATAGACATTCGAGTTCTGGGTGACAATAGTCTTAAAACAAGGAAATTGTTGCTAGTTGATATTGGATACACGAGAAATTCTTTCTTGGGTTCAGAAGAAACCAATTTCAAGCTATCCTCTGTTCCAGATTGCCTATTTGGTTGCCTGAGCATTTCCTTTTCTGATTAAAACATAAAAAAGCACTCTCACCATGCCAGGAGGATTCATAAGGAAAGAACCCTCGGACTCTAGCAAACTGCATGAGCATCCTGAAGTGGTGGACCTTTTCACCCGAGCAAATTGGATATCCTTCTTTGACAAAATTCAAGGTCATGATGAGGAGATAACTGAGGATTTTTTTAATGTCCTTGAGACCACAGTCAAAAACACATGCTACAGTTAGTTTTAGGGGTTTGACCCTAGAACTCACCCCTAAGCTCATCAGTGGAGTTACGGGTCTCCCATTGAGGCTCCCTTGGAGCAAAGAAGAGAGATCATTGGGCCAAATTGCTAAGAAGTCATTCTTTCTGCCCAGGGAACATCCTGTAGAAAACAGAAACGGGGTTAGAAGAACCAGCTTGCATCCTCTCTAGAGTGAAGTTAGTTTCCAAATTATGAAGTACATCACATGTCAAGGGAGGTTTAGCATCATCTATGGATATCATTTCAGGTTGTTGTGTGAACTAAGGCATGGGATTGACTTGCCTCCAGCCAAGAAACTGAGCATCCCATATTTCCTTCTTCAGTCACTAATTGAATGTGGTACAAAGTTAAATGAAGGTATCCCAGATTAGTTGGCTCATCATGGGCTCATCAAACTATTGGTGAAAGATGCTTTGCACACCTACACTGTCCCCATATCTTGGGAAATCTTCAGAAACATGTCTAGGGATGACATTAATAGAACTTTGGCCGAAAACATCACCCCATCTAGCAGTGAGGAGGGAGAACACACTAAAGAAGGTGAGGAAAACAAGGATGAAGGAACACAGGACATTCAAGCACAGAAAGAACAAAAAGAAAAAGGGGAAATGGGCCAGATTGCTGAACCTAAAACAGAGGAGGAAACAACAACAAAAACATCAAGGGAAAAGAGGATGCAGAGTAGAATAGAGAAGGCCAAGAAAGCCAAAATGAAGGCTGCCACAGCCAAAGCAAGCACACAGAAACACAAGGAAAATACACACCCTGAGATCTCAGCAATACAGAAAGAAACAGCTGACACAGGGATTTCTACAGGTAGTAGGGAAAAATGAGAGCAAGAGGAGAAATCACTTGAGATATTGGCAAGGGAGGCAGCAACTGTGCTTGCTACCTTAAGCACACCTCCAAAACAAAAAGGGAAGAGAAAGAGGCAAACCTCCCTGTACTTTAAAGCAAGGAGAAGCACAAGGATCAAAGTGGGCAGACCCCAACCAGAGTCAAAGGAGCCAATTGTCATTGAGGACACAACAACTAAATCGAAAGATGAGTCTCCTTCAAAGTTATCTATCACTTATGAATGAGGAAGCCCAAAAACCTCCACCTGGAGAGAGATAATTTGGATGATGGACTCAAAGACAGCTCTACAGGAAGCTGAGACATCTCTACAGGAAACTCTAGCTAAGTTGAAGGAGACCGAGAAATTGCAGAAAAAGGTAGCCAAACCATCACAGGGAAAGGAAAAGACCGAGGAGATACTGGAACCAAGCCCTCAGCCTAGCTTGGGCTCATACTACAACCTGCTAGAGGGTGGAAAAATCATCCCACAGAAATTTTTTGTGCCACTCTTCTTTGCATTCGAACAGGAGAGGATCAAAACACACACATGGATGAAAATTGCAAAATCTAAGGGAATTGAGGACATAGGCCACATGGAGGAGAAGTTAAAAGAATTAAGAGGAGAACTGGCCATGGTCAGGCTTGTAGAAAGCTGCAAAAGAACCCAACTGTAGGAGGAGAATGAGCTGCTGAAAAAATAGTTGTAGCTACAGGAAGTCTGCAAGGAAGGTAGGCTATCCATTTTGTGCACGCAACAGCAGCAAGAAGGACCTCCAGCAGACAAAGAAACAACTAAGAAATAGTAGAAGGAGGCAGAGCTACAATCTAATATGGAGATGCTCACAAAACTACTGCAAGGACAGGAGTCTCAGGCAACAGAAAAGATACGGGGTTTAAAACAACAGTTGCAAGAAAAAGAGGCCCAGATGGCCTGCATGGCCAGCTGGGCAATAGAAGCCTTACAATGTAGGCAACTTGCTAAGTCATATGCCTTATATCTCAAAGATCAATGATTGAAATTTCAAATTAACACCTTGGCCCAGAGGGACACCATTCCATTTCAGAATTACCATCAGTTTATGGACTTATGTGACAGTAGCTCAGCAGAAGATAAGGCCAAGTTATCAGAATTCTTTTTACACAACTTGGCCCTTCCAAACATGAACCTGTGGGACCCCAATGCTACATTGGGAGATGTGCAACTCATGGCCATGGCCTCTTGGTTAAACCATGAGGAAAAGAGGGTAGCAAAAATTCAGAATGTTATGGACAGGGAGCTAAGGGAGCCACTCATGATCAGAGCGGAACCATAGGATCCCTCAGCTTTAGTGTATGCCCATCAGCACCTTGCCAACAACCCCCAGGTTCTCCTAGACTACATTGAAAGACAAGCTCAGGCCATTGCTCACTTTGAGGACATGGAAAGACTATTGGGGGATAACTGCATTCATGCTTGCACAAGGAGATGGAACACACTATCCCACAGTTTGAAATTAATAGAATACCACTCCCCAACAAGGATGAGGGAGGCCTTGGCAAGAGTACCACTCTATAAACAGTCAATGAAAAATCTGCAGGCCAACTGGATCGGCCTAAAGTTCAGCCCTCCATTACTTTTAGGACTCCTGGAAGGGGTCAAAGAAGAAGAATAGCATAGGCAATGGGAGGAAGTAGAGAGAAAATCAGGGATTCATGATCGAGAAGAGGACATCATCTCAGAAGCCTGGGATGCTAGAGAGGTAGTCAAAGTAATCAAAGATGATGAGCTAGATTAGTTTCTCAGAGGATGAGCAACACATTTTGCAAGGGGGTGATGATGAGCCCCAAAAATGGGTAACTTATTGGGCTCATTTTGACTATTATTCTCGATTAATCCACAATTATTCATAGTTTATGCATGCTTTTGAATATATTTATGTTAATTGAATGAATGAGAATAGTCACTTGACCATGAAGTCTAATACGCGTTTATTGCAGATTTTTGGACATCTTTTGGACCAAGGTCAAGCATTTATGAGCTAGTTGACAACCAAATACGAGGGAACAAGGCTGAGGATTAGTAGGAAGGGTGTCTCCTGCACTAAATGGCGCCTTCCTCAAGTTCTCCACCATTAGCTCAGAGTTCAACAGCCCACCAAAGATGATTTCCAGGGGCAGTCGAGTAGATTTTGTGAAGTGGTTGATTAACTGCAGTTTTGAGCAGCCAAACCCCTCAAGTTAAGGAGGGATGTTGGAGGTCCTCATGGTGCATAAGTAGGAAGGCTTCAAGCCTTGGTATTTTAGCTCTTGAACAATTTTTTTTTCGCACTTTGGTGTTGCTTTGTCTTTCAACTCATTTTTGAGCTTTTACTGTAAACATTTTTGTGACATGGTTATTTTTTGAGTAATGGAGATAAATTTCACTTTGCACCAGCTCTGAGCTTTTCTTAGGAGGCTGTAGCTCTTGGGGTTGGGCCCAAACCAAGTGCCAGTACCTCCTTTGTGTACTATTATGTGTTTTCTTTGCATTCATAGAATAATTTATGTTATTTGGGTTAGGATCTTGCTTTGTTACTTAGGTTGTTTTTGAGGATTAAAATAGATTTTCATGCTTCAGGTTGATTTACAGTTTGATAACAAAAAAGATATGCAAAAATGCCACCAAGAAATCCCTAATCTCATCTCTCCCTCCTTGGGACCATGATCTGAGACCAAGGCATACTTGCTGCCACAAAAACATTGTTTTTGCCTTCCCATGCAATTGCTAGTGTTAGATTTTTAGTTAGGAAAGTTGCTACTAGTTGTACTTGCATGTTTAGAATCTATTCTTGCTTAGTTTACATAGTTATCTTGCATGATTTTCTGCCAATAAACTTATGTTCATCATATTTATGGTTTGTAGGTCAAAGTAGGTCAAAATAGCTAGATCTCTGGTTTTTCTAGTATTTCTTCTATCAATTTTGAGAAATAGTGTGTAGAGCATTTGTAATACCTCCATGTCTATCCTTCCTCCATCATACCACCTACTCCAACCACTAATTCCAGATTCCTTCCCTTCATTCGCCACCCTTTTCCAATTTGACCTAATTTTTATTTTTTTGTGCAACATTGCTTTCTCCATCCTTGAGCAAATCCAACTATCTTCATCACTCTTGAGCTTCATTTACCAGGTCCCACACCTCTCAACAACCTTATCCACCCTTCATTTCCACTTCCCTACCATATTTTCTCCATCAACCCTCTAAAATCCTCTTTTGGCTCTTCTTGTAGAACTTCCTGTAGAACATCCTATAGAACCCCTACAGACTTCCTATAGAAGCTCACGTGGGTAGTTTTTCAAGATCTTATCACTGTGAAATTCTCTATAAGGGTGCTATGGACCCCTTAGCCCCTCTTATCACCTTCCCAACCTCCTGCAAGCGCCCACTCCATTTCCTTTCACCGATAAACCCCTACACAGTTTAAAAACAGTTAAAGCACATGCATAATAATTCTGCAAAATTACTGAAAAATATAAAAAGATGTTTTTCCAGATTTTACTTTAGAAGTATCTTAGTCACATGCATTTCACCTTTCCAAGAGTCAATGACATCCATTTCTATAACTTTCATCTCTTTTCTTGCACCAGCGGGGTTAGTCGGTAAAACTGGGGTTTGCTAGGGTTTGCATTTCCTTTCAGCTTTCAGCTTCTTTCTGCAAGTAGATTAGCCTCCTTTGAGTTAGCTTTCATCCATAAAAGTTAAAAGCTTCTTCTAAGAGCTCATAGAAGTTGGCTTAAGCTCCTAGCGGACTTGTGCCAGCTGATCAAGTGACAGCCTGTGGCAAGAGCTAGTACTTGTGCATACAGCACCATCGCTTCCAAGTTTGTTACGAACTACCAGGTTGATAAAAGTAAAGAAGGGAGTCCCAGGAGATGCAGCATCATTGTTGCAATACTGGAGCCCACCACATGCATCATAATCTCTACATGGGGGGACCGCAAGGTTGATCAGGGGCTTCTCCTTCCTATGATTCATTTATCCAACTCCACAATATTTGGTTATGTTCTCTTGATTTACCAGATTTGGAAAAGTTGAATAATCACCCTATCTATCATGATCCCTAGTGGCCACCCATGTACACTAAATTTCCATATGATATTCCCAAGTTTGAAGGGAATCCTGGGGAGAATACATCCTCCCACATTACCACCTATCAGTTATGGTGTTCCTCTAATTATTTGGTGGATGGTTCTATTAAATGTTGCTTGTTCCAATATATATTAACTGGGGATGCTACAAAGTGCTATATCAAGTTAGATATTGCATCCCATAGTGACTTTCCATCCCTAGCACAAACCTTCTTGACACACTTCTAGTTTCCTACTCGTTGTGATATTGACTAGGATCTCTTGTCCAATTTCAAAAAAGATGATGCCACGTTAATTTATTATCACATTCATGAGTGGCATCGTCGCAAGGTGTTAGTGAGAACCAAGTTACCTAATGAAATCTTACATAAGTGGTTCATTCGCTCTCTTCAAACCCAAATTTCCAAATATGTATCCATGTTTCGAGCCATTACCAAGGAGGAAGCCATTTTAGCTACCCAATAGTTGGATCTTATCTATTAATAGTTAGGTACACTATACGAAGTATCTCTTAATTCCACTAGGCCTTCTGTTGAGCCTCCTAAACCTGCTCCTAGCCTAGATTACAATGGCATGATTGGTGTTATCACAAAATCAGACCCTGATAGGCTGCTGATAAGGAAGACCTTATGTAACTCTTTCAAACCTACTTTAGGCTGAGGCTTAGCCTCCTCAACCTGAGAGGGCTCTCTCAAAGGTTAATGATTTTGATAAAGATTAGATGGCTAACTCTATGAAACAAGTGAAAAATATGAATGGTTGAACATGATCAGTAAACATCCATTGGGCTTATGGAGTCAACAACACCTCAATATAGCAATGAACTCAACCTTACATGGAAGTCAGGGCATTCAGCATTTAAACATTCAGAACATAAACTCATATGGGACAACACAGTTTATAAATGTATACAGGAAGTCAGAGCACATTCAGTGAATTATGAGTGATTATACATCCATACCACTGTAACAAATAAGAAAAGGACAACATCACATATTCTGAACATGAAAAATCCCTCATGAATCCTGAGAAGTAAAGTCAAGCATGTATTACTGAAGCTGAGTCTTACATAGGCCAAATGCAAGCTTTTTTCATAAAATTTCCAACCCTTTGTACATCAGCTCTTCTGCTGTATATAGAGCTCTTTACACAACTTAGATTCCTCTTCTAGGATGAGGAAAATTCGAATTCTACCTGACCTGACACCTAATGACACTCAAAACTAACTATTAAATGTAAATGACACCTAACTAGCAGTCCTAGAGACCTAATACAACTAGGAGTGTAACTCCTTATCATGATTCAACAACCTTATCTAAGCATTTAAAGCATTATTTGACAACTTGCAACTTCAAGAAGTCGAATTTGATGAAGCCTCCCACGTGGTCACCCAACTGCTGATGACAAACCCTAGAAATTAGGGAACATGTTTCCCTGTTTTTAGGTTTAGATCCTTGAAAATTGGCACGAGGGACAGAGCCTTTATCTCTTCATCCATGACACATTTTACGAAACTGAAGGAGTTTTTGTAGCCCATGTTTTCCAGAACAAAAACCTCTCCTGGTTTTTTAAAACATTTCTCCAGCTGTCTAGAAACTGTCCTTGAAAAACACGTGGTAAACAGGAAAAATCCGTTTTCTGAAAGTAGGGTCTCAATGAAAGCTTAGTATCTCCCAACGGAAAAAACTTATGAAGAAATTGAGATAGGTTATTGTAGTAGGAGAGTTTATGAATATAAACCTCCTTCAGAATTCCAAAATACCCTTTCATGTGACCAGAAACTGATTTTGAAAAAACAGGTGTAAAACAGAGAAATATGCCTGTGGAAAACTTGCACCTACAGCAGTTTCATAGCGCAAGTTTGATCATAAATTCCTCCCACCTCAGAATGGATTTGACGAAAATGAAAGAGGTTTTTGTATTTTGGTATGTTAGGAATAAAAGCCTCTTTCAGTTTTCAAAATTAAGTTTTCAGCTGCTCAGAACTCCTTCTGGAAATTTACTAGTAAAGGCAGAAAGCAGAGTTTTTTCTGCTGAAACAGGCTGCTACAGGGGTTTCGTAGCGCGCTACGAAAACTCCTAGTTCAGTGATTTCGTAGCTACATTCAAAATTTCTCCAAAAATATGTGAGATATGACTTATAAACACCTGGTAAGACTTCTAAAACATGGAATGAGGCTGTCAAACATTATTTGGAAAAGAGATATGATCTTAAAAGACTTCTAACCTTATGACCTAACCCTTAAAGCATGAAATGACCTAGAGACCCTTTAACACCATGACTTGACCATGACTGATACAAGAATTGAGAAACCATGTAAGTTGTCCAAATTTTTTTAAGGAAGTTTTACAGTGATAACAGTGGCTCCACTAGGGATAGTGTGCCCTTGTGGTACATTAAGAACCTGTAGCTCCAGTGCCGCTATCCATCCTCTAGAAGAAAACTTTGAACTTCTGCCCAATCTGCTCCTCAAGCCTTGAATAATTTTTTGTAAGAAGAATTCAAACTGCACCTACTGAAATAGATGCTCAGTCAACCTACCCTGAGCTTATTTGCATTTTCCTACCTACCTACTAGCTCCAATTTCCACTTTAGGTCAAGCAACATGATATTTCCAATAAAGCCAATCAATTGTTCTTTCTGATATTGGAGGCTCTTGACTGCATTCAACCTCAAAATAACCATGATAGTGAGATGACCAAATCAACTTATAATGTACCTGATCTTCATAATGCAAATGAAAATGAAATACTGGTGTGCAAAGCTTTGCGATGTATTCACTTATAGGGTCAAAGAAGACATGATTATTTTGATGACCATCATAACACTCTAAATCCTCAGACAACTGATTCTCAACCACACAAGACCCCTTTGATGTGCTATCCAACTGCCTTTGTGCATGATGCCCACAAACAATGTAATTTTCTTCATTATAAAGATCATTCTTTGATGCAAGCTGCTGCAAGGAATTACAAAAATGAACAACCTTTTCCTCTGCCTGAGGGTTATAAAAGCTATCTTCCGGTACTTCTTCTTGGTGTTTGCAATCAATTTCATACTCATTGTGATCAAAATCTTGGCAAGTTTGCTGCATCTTCTCATTTATATCAAAGGATGTAACATGGTTTTCATAAGTAAACCCCTGCTGATCTTCACGCTGCGTTTCATGAGATGTTATACTTTCTTCTTGGTGTTGAAATGCATTGTTATGAAGAGCCTCTAAAATTTCTTCATCCATAAATTCATCATCATCATAACAATCCTCCAAGTACTGAATAAGACTTAAAGAATGCCTACAGCAATATTTAAGCAGCAATAAGGAAGGATAACATTCTTTATACATCTCATAGAATTCATCATGAAAACTAGCAAGCGAATATATTGAACCATTTTCCAAACTTTTATACCAAGACCATGATTTTCCTTCTAAAGTGGTCATAAACATCTTCATGAGACAATCTTCAGGGAAATGAACCTTAAGACTGCGCACATGCATATGAAACCTAACCAAACGAAGAGCAGCATCGTCTTTCTTTTCATCTTTGAATATTGGAAGATCCTCTAACCAATCAACCTTTGGCATAGGATTTGGAAAACCAGGGATATGAGACCGACTCATAGGAGCATACCTGGCATTCATTCTTGCAATGGAATTCATCTTGAAACTTCATCAAGCTACTGATCTTCTAGCAGTGGAGTCACCTTCCAATTTATTATTTGATGTGTGGAGTCGCCAAGGTAGTTTTGCAGCCTCAAAAAGATGTCTGAGCTCCTGCTACCTTCAGAAGTTCAGCCTCTAAATTTCGGGAATGAATAGACTTCAGGCTCCCGGCAGACACACCAAAATGTTATCAACACTGAACTAGGAGTTTTCGTAGCGCGCTACGAAACCCCTGTAGCAGCCTGTTTCAGCAGAAAAAACTCTGCTTTCTGCGTTTACTAGTAAATTTCCAGAAGGGGTTCTGAGCAGCTGAAGATTTTAATTTTGAAAACTGAAAGAGACTTTTATTCCTAACATACCAAACTACAAAAACCTCTTTCATTTTCTTCAAATCCATTCTGAGGTGGGAGGAATTTATGATCAAACTTGCGCTACGAAACTGCTGTAGGTGCAAGTTTTCCACAGGCATATTTCTCTGTTTTACACCTGTTTTTTCAAAATCCGTTTCTGGTCACATGAAAGGGTATTTTGGAATTATGAAGGAGGTTTATCTTCATCAACTCTCCTAATACAATAACCTATCTCAATTTCTTCATAAGTGTTTTCAGTTGGGAGATACTAAGCTTTCATTGAGACCCTACTTTCAGAAAACGGATTTTTCCTGTTTACCACGTGTTTTTCAAGGACAGTTTCTAGACAGCTGGAGAAATGTTTTAAAAAACCAGGAGAGGTTTTTGTTCTGGAAAACATGGGCTACAAAAACCTCCTTCAGTTTCATAAAATGTGTCATGGATGAAGAGATAAAGGCTCTGTCCCACGTGCCAATTTTCAAGGATCTAAACCTAAAAACAGGGAAACATGTTCCCTAATTTCTAGGGTTTGTCATCAGCAGTTGGGTGACCACGTGGGAGGCTTCATCAAATTCGACTTCTTGAAGTTGCAAGTTGTCAAATAATGCTTTAAATGCTTAGATAAGGTTGTTGAATCATGATAAGGAGTTACACTCCTAGTTGTATTAGGTCTCTAGGACTGCTAGTTAGGTGTCATTTACATTTAATAGTTAGTTTTGAGTGTCATTAGGTGTCAGGTCAGGTAGAATTCGAATTTTCCTCATCCTAGAAGAGGAATCTAAGTTGTGTAAAGAGCTCTATATATAGCAGAAGAGCTGATGTACAAAGGGTTGGAAATTTTATGAAAAAAGCTTGCATTTGGCCTATGTAAGACTCAGCTTCAGTAATACATGCTTGACTTTACTTCTCAGGATTCATGAAGGATTTTTCATGTTCAGAATATGTGATGTTGTCCTTTTCTTATTTCTTACAGTGGTATGGATGTATAATCACTCAGAATTCACTGAATGTGCTCTGACTTCCTGTATACATTTATAAACTGTGTTGTCCCATATGAGTTTATGTTCTGAATGTTTAAATGTTGAATGCCCTGACTTCCATGTAAGGTTGAGTTCATTGTTATATTGAGGTGTTGTTGACTCCATAAGCCCAATGGATGTTTACTGATCATGTTCAACCATTCATATTTTTCACTTGTTTCATAGAGTTAGCCATCTAATCTTTATCAAAATCATTAACCTTTGAGAGAGCCCTCTCAGGTTGAGGAGGCTAAGCCTCAGCCTAAAGTAGGTTTGAAAGAGTTACATAAGGTCTTCCTGATCAGCAACCTATCAGGGTCTGATTTTGTGATAACAATTGGGTTTGTTTCCGATTCTATGAGGCAAATTGCTGCCTAACTTGGGAAATTAATTTTTAAATCTCAAGCCCTGGCAAGTGCATTTGGCTCTACTAAAGCACCCTCTCCTGAGCAGTCCACCAATGTTATTATAGTGAAGTCCACTCAATCAAAGAACAACTAACAATCTGGTGCTAAGAAAAATATAAAGAATAAACAAAAGAACCAGATTTCTCAAGAACCCAAAACCATCACTTAGATTCAGGGAGGGGGCACCAGGGAACGTCGTCGTAAAATCAAATTCCTTTGTATAATGTGTCAAGGTCAATAGATCACTCATGAGTGCCCTCAGATGAATGAAATCCATAGGATTCTTTCACCACCGTCTACTCAACAACCTGTTGTTTTGACTCATCCATTCCCTAAACAACCTCAACGACATATGGTTTCTCAATCCCATCCACCTTCTCAAGGTGGAAACGAGGGGTCATTTTCTCATTCCACCCAAAATTCATCTATCTTTATGTGCAAAGAATATGTGAATGTGACCACATTAGCTAAGTCCTATGATGTTCTTGAGTCAAGTTCTTCTCCTAAGTACTCACCCACTCCACCTCCTTCTAACTGGACCTCTCACCTTAGATAATCCTATGGAACCGTTGATCGCCCCCTAAGGGTTTTGTTCATATGAAAACACATAATCCATTTGCCCAGGCCACTCAACATTACAGTATTGTTGAATATCTTGCACAAACTCCTTGTGCCAAGTTGTCCTTAGAAGTGAAAGGCCTTGTTGTCTACGATTGGTGGAGTAGATGTATCTGACTCAAGCATCATTGCATTTAATGTTGACAAGGATTCTCCTCGATTTTCCCACCATATCACTTTTCATATTGTCTTGTGTGTCTTCCATAGGAATATTAATTGCGCTTTTTTGGATGAAGGACCTTCCACTTGGGTCATGTCAGCATCATGCCGAAAGGCCCTTGGCTCTCCAACATCGGTACATCCAACACTACTCTTCAAGCCTTTTATGGACACATATTTGTACCTAAGGGGTTTCTTCCCAAGTTTTCCATTGAGCTAGGAGGTTAAACTATCTATGTCGATGTTGAAGTCGTCGACACTCCTTTGGACTCTAACTATCTCCTTAGTTGTAGTTGGTTCTATGCCATGACTGCATTTGTCTCATCTGTATTTCATGTCCTTTTCTTTCCTAATGAAGGAAATATTGTGACCATTTACCAACTGGAATATTGCATTCCATCAGCCCAATTTTCCACTACAGGAAACTCAGTCCCACTTGTGGGAGATAACCCTCATTAGTATTAGAGTATTGGTGTAGGATTATTTAAAATATCATCTCTTATTTGGGTATTTCCTAAATTACCACCGCTCAACATTCATTCATCCTTGTCTAAAGATCCTACGCATATGATCTCTTAGGACACCTATGAACCCCATCACCCTCTTGATCCTTGGGTGGTGTCACTTGATCCTATGGAAGTGGATCAAGCTAGTTAACATCCTTCGCCACCTATTATGGTAGAGAATTCATCTACAATAGTCCTGTCAATACCTCCTAACACTGGTTAGAAACCCCATCTCAGTATGGAATATGATTAGTTTCTTTTTCCCACACGGGCCATGCCTCCACCTATTTCACATGATTACCTTGATGAAAATCCTCCCTGGGAAGTCAACTCGAAAATCATGGATTCACCTATTGATAATCCTAGGTATATTATGCCTCTGGTTGCTTCTATTCTCACCGACATGGAACAAGTAGATCTTGGCAATATAAATCTTGAATCAACCCAAGGGGGAAACTCCTCGGCTCTCCTTAGAAGTCCCACCCATGGACATAGTCAAGTGTTGGGATTATACTACCGAACTTACCAATGAATTACCCTCACCACCTGTCGATGAGAATCATGTACCTCCTTTATATCTTAATCGTCCCTTATGTTCTCAGGTTTATTTTGTGAGCGCAACTATGTTATAATGTCCTTGGCATGGTAAACCTTTTTAGATTGGGCAATTTTATTTCCTTTCGCATGGCCCCACATTGGTGATCCATATGGTACCTCCACACCTCCATGAGTTTATGTATGGAAACCCTTGGCCTGTGCCCAGTTGTGGGCACAGTCTAGTGTGACCTATTAGATTGAGTTGCAGTTGTACATATTCTACATAGGAGTGTGATTCTTTATCTATTTTTTGGTTTGGTGTGTGATGAGAGTATTTTTCAAGCATTATTTTTTCCAAAAATCCAAAAAAATTATAAAATTAAAAAAAATGGTCTTAATTTTCCCTCGTCCATGTTTATTTGTTCAAGTATATTATTTAACCAAGGGTCCAGTATTTCTAGATGCTTTTTAGAGGACACGGTGGCTTTTGTATTGTGACATCCATTGGACATTAGGTATGTTTTTCTTAAACTTGGCATATAGGGGTAGGTCATTTTTCCTTAGGTCTGATCCTGTCAAGTTGTGACTTTAGCCATTTCTATTATGCATGTCGTCACTTAGAGGTAGATATTATCTACTCATGGATACCTTAGTTATAACCTCTTTTCCACCTTGGTTTCCATACAATCATTTTTATCCCCTTTTCTGAATCCCTCCTTCTGACCTACCATGACTTAAAATCTGAGCCTAATGTCCTCTTATTTTTCATATTTCTAGTTTTACCCTAGGAGGATTCCACCATTTTTATCCCTTGTGATTTCCACTCTTTATCAACCTATTTTTTCATGATGAGCCTTGGTTTATTCATTCCATCGTCATCATCTACATGGCCTACCATTCACTTCCACTTGGTGTTTTACCCTTTCTTGGAGGAACCACTGCAATGAGTGGTCTTATTAGCCAACCTTGTGTCCTCATTTTATCATGAGTAGTTCCACCATGACCAGAACCAGTTGTTATCCTTTATACTACTCATTCCTCCTGGCAGAGTTTTCTTTAAGCTCTTTTTAGACTCCATTATTTTTTTCTACCCAATATAAGTTTAACCATTTTCCGGACTGGGATGGACTAGTTACAAAAAAGGAATACCCTAGTCTATTGTGGCTAGGAGATTCCCCTTTGTATAATTTTCTCTATTTTTCGAGCTTGTGGAACAACTTTAAGAAATAGGAACTTATAAAAAGAGGAGGTAGGTAACATTTTTTTATGTTAGTCATAAAATGGTAGCATCCTTTATGTTTTCCTTGAACAAGACACCTATCTATTTCAATGTCTTACAGCTGGGTTTTAGATTGCCTAGGAGTTGTACCATCCATATGAGTCTCTCTACTCCTTTGACTTATTACTCTTCTAGTCATATGGAGTGTCCTTCGATGCCTCCTACATCATTGCATGATATCACATGGTGCTCATTAGCCATTCTCCTAAATCACTTTTGTGTCTTACTGTTATGTGTTGAAAGGAAGTCTCAACCCGCGTCAGCCATCTGTAGTAGCCTATTGACCTTTTTGAATCAACCATCCCTATGTCAGTTGTACTTCATCTCATGAATTCAACCATACATCACATCATCCTGGTCTATTCTATGTCGATTGATGGGGGATACATGAAGGCCCTCCTTTGACAGATCTTCTCTTGTCAATTTTAGCTCATTATCTAGGAGCTTCATGTAGGAACCAATAGTACCTTGGATCTTGTAGACCTCAGTGGTAAGCTTCCTCATGATTGACAGTGGGTTTATATCATTGGATCCTCATTGGTCACTTTAACTAGTGTTTGATGTAAGTTCATCTTTTCACACTTAATGGACTGTACTAGGTACCTTGGGGTCCATTTTCCTTATTGGTGTATTCCTCGCATCTGTTACTCATTTACCTCATTAGCAGGTAATCAGGTGGTTTCTACCATGATCAACACCATCTCATCTATTCACATGATGTATATTCGTACCATCGGGTTCATGTCGAAGACCATGGGTTAGGGACATTTCATTCTTATATGGCACCCCTCCTATGCTGCACTAGGGTTATGTATCATTCATGTACTTTGAGGACTATCTTGAGACACTTCTCTGTCTGTCATGTTTCCATAGTCCTACTGATGTATATTGTGACATAGATCCACATTGTATTTGTTGGTGGGTATGCTCTATCTATTGAGTCACATGGATCCACTGTGTATGTCTTCATGGCCACGTTCTAGCATTTCATGTCATGGATCTGTAGTGTATTTTATGGTGGCCATGTTCAGTATTTTCGTATGACAAAGCATGGGTATTCCCACGTTGGGGATGTTATCAACAGAGTTGATAGTTCAACACTTGAGTTCCTCCAATCAAGCTTCATAGTCTTGGCTCCTTCCTCCCATTTTGAGCATTGAATATGATTGTAATGCATTTCAGCCATTAGTTTCTCTTCTGACCTCATGCATTAAGGGGCATCTGTTATAACCCTATTTTCCACTCCATTATAGTGAGAGAAACCCAATATCAACTTACCTCATTTGTTTGGCTAAAATTCATACCTTTTCACCTTTTATTTTACTTATGTGAGATTTATCCCATGATAAGAGGGTGAAATTATATAATTGAAAATTTTCTGATAATCATTTTCCAAAAATATTATAATTATGAGATAATAATTATTTCATAATTGGGATAACTAAGAAAAAGCTCATAATAGTGAAAAAGGTTTCTATATTTTTCCATTCCCAAGGAGATCAACTTGACCCACTTGTGTATGAGTTGGCTAGGGGTCCATTATTGTACAAGTTTCCTAACTTCTCAAGCACCTAGGTGTCTAGATACATTCTCCTAGAGGATAGAATGAGCCTATATAATCTCACCAAGAGGAAAAGGGGTAAAGAGCGAGTATCCAAACTATAGCGTGAGAGATTTGCTGTATTGGGAGAGCACACCATAGGATACCATTATACAAGCTGGAGGAGAGGATATTATTTGGTTAAGGTATATTGATGTACTTTCACTTATATGATTAATAGAAACATATGTTCCTTCTCTATATCTATTTATATTGAACATGCTTTATGGTTGCTTCTATGTTATTATGTTCTAACAATATTCCGAGGAAGGTCACGTGTTGTCTATGTTTGTTTGTGGTTGTGTGTAGGGATTGAGATCATGTTTGGATGAGGTAGATCACTTGATTGGAGCACAGGAATCTACATCAAACCCAAAATCCTTCCCAAACCTATGAGGAGGTCAGGTGCACAGATATTTCCTTGTAGTATATAGAATTGACTGCATGATGCATGTTTGATCATTTGGGTTGGGACACTCTTATATCTCTCTTGGTCTTTCATTTTGCAGTCTAGTGATCTCAATCAAGCATGAGATTGTGAAGCAATAGCTCCTTCCATAATTAAATGTAACACTGCCTAAAGAAAAAAAAGAACCATAGAAGGAGAAACAGGAACAAACCAACAAAAGGAAGAGAAGACAAAACATTAAAGAGTCAAGGGTAAAGCTAAGAAGAAGAAGAAGAATTTCCAAACTCTCAAATGAATAGTCTCCAAAATTGGTTGATCTCAAAGAAGAAGGATACAAAAGACCACCTCAAACAATGAACCCCACAAGGAAGACACCAGACATTGACCCAATACAACAAGAAATTTACGATTATGTGGAGTCTCTGGAAAAGAGAGAACAATAGAATGTAAGCTCCTCTCGGAATCAAGAGAATGTATTTAATGAAACCCCTCTGAAAGAACATACTCCTGAAAAAGAACATAGAATTGAGGATGCTCTGAAACAAGATATATATGAGTTAGAAGCCCTTAATAAACACCTTATACATGAACAAGAAGTGGCCAAGGTACAAAATGAAATATTAAGGAATCAGAATGATAATATAATTTTTCATCTATGTGAATGGCACAAGAAAAACAAGAAACTCAAAGTAAACAATAGATTCCTCAAAAACAAAATTAGAGGATTACAGAGTAAAATTTTGATGAAGAATCCAAGGGAAATCTTCAGCATCAAAAAGAGAAAGGAAATCACTAGTCTAGATGTGCTTGCACAAGCTTCTAAGGTCATATATTGAAGAAGAAGAAGGAACCAATTTTAATTTTTGATGCATGAGGACATTCAAGACCTTTGGTGTGGAGGAATATTGAAGTCTAAAATTGTTTTCTTTTTTACTATCTGTTTCCCCTCTGCTTTACCTTTTTGTGACCATCTTGTTGCAATTTTAGCCTAATTAAGGTCATCACATAATTCAAGCATATAAAAGGTATCAATTGTGCATGTTTTAGAACTTATTGTTTTTTTGTGAATTGTAATTTAAACATCTCTACAACTATAGAATATTTCTCATTTGGCAACTAATATTGAATTTTTCATCCATCTCCATGGTTAGACAGGTTTCAATGCACCAATGAGGAAATGAAAGGTACATGTAGATGAAAAATGTTGGCCACATGGATTTTCACCTATCGTCATGATCTGACATGATAGAAAGATCGAAAGATCTAGAAGTCAAATCAAAATTAAAACTTTGGTTATGATGTTTCAACAGTCAAGTGAAGCTCAGCAAGAGCTCAAGCAATATAAAGCGAGCGTGGAGAGGATTTATTTGATCGTGAAAACAAGTTCAAGCAGCATCTGTCATGATTTTCTCTTGAAGTAGAAAATCATGAGGAGATAGGATCTTAATTGTAAGTTGCTTCTTAGATGGAAGATTAGTTTAATTTCCTATTCATGTACGACTCTTAGAATAATTTGATGAAGAAATGTATAAAATTTGTAAGGAAAAACCAAAACCACAGTTATTCGTTGTTTATTTTAGTATTTGCAAGCTCTATTTTAAGAAGCTTCTACATATTAATATAATACTTTGTTCCTCTTTTCCAATGAATGGTTGAGCAATCATTTGATCAGTGACAGACTTACACTCACGGGAGGGTCCCCTCGAGAGTTGTAAGGGTAGTTAGTTTTTTTTTTATATTGCAATTTCTAGTAGATAATTTGCATTCAATTCGTAATTTGATATAGTTTTTTTATATGTTAATTATAATCGTTACATTTCAGCTATTTTCTAATCACCTGTTGTTTTACTTCTAGAGCGCTCATAAAAAGGAAATACCAAAAATATTTATTTTCAAAATGCATTTCATTTTAGTAATATAGTCTTTTAACTCATTTAAATTTCGTGGATGATCAATAGATGGTTTTCAGAGCTCATTAGCGCACATTAGTAATCACTTTAAGATACATTTTCATTTGATCTACTTTCCTTCTGCAAACAATTAGCATTAGTTTTCCTTTCTGCAATTTAGAGTTAGAATTTCCTTTTCTGCAAATAGTCTTCAGATTTCCTTTTACAAAAGTAGTGATAAACTTTAAATTATGTAATTAGTATTAATCTCTTTTCTACAACTTAGCATTAATATTTCCCTTTTACAATTAAAGATAGACTTCAATTTTGTAATTAGAATAGATTGGGATTTCAAGTTTTAGGTTAATTTTCAATTCAATTTGTCATTTGGTTGGGATGAAACTTTAGTGGAAAGGACATGTTGGCTTGTTGGGGCCTGACCCAGGTTTAGAGGTGATTTAGCCAAACAAATCCCGGTACTACTGGCCCTTTCGGCAATATTTCGTGGAGCACAGACTGAGGTCTCACCCGAAGTAGTATGGGAGGGTGTTAGAACCAGGTTTCTGCACCCTGGAGATGTTTGATGAGTTCAAGTGGTTTGTGGTTTGACCTGCCATGAATGTTGCTACGCGCACTTTCCCGTACCTCGCAGTCTGAGATGTTGCCTTTACGCAGCCCTACTCAGGGGACGAACGTTGTTATTACCCAAGTCCTTACTGATATTCCAATGTTAGTTGATTATCTTAGTCTACTTGCCTACTTCAAGTTATACTTAATAATATACACCATTCATACAGTTGCACGCAGTAAATAAATAGTATATTTGCAATTTTATATCAAACATGAAATAACCCAAGACAGATACACAAGGTTTAGATAAAACTTCTCTTTATTATTCTCTTCCTTGGCTATAGACTGGACTCCACCCTGCGCACTCATCTGCAAGGGTTCGTGCACTTAGCTGTGGACTACTAGGCCTCTATGCACTCAGATGCAGAGCCTTCTACTACCCTATGACCAAAGACACTTAGACTCTTGCTCTTCGCTTCTACTTCTTCTTAGTTCTTAGTTAGTTCTATTTTACACTTAAAGCCTCACTCTATTTATACAATCCCATGGTCCACAGACCATGGGTAGGTCGACATTACATTACAAAACTAGGGTGGACAACCCTGTGACTCTATCATACATTTCGTGCTCCGCGCCTACAATTCGCGGAGTCTTTACAATAATATCAGGTAAAAACTTGGGCTTTGAGCCCCAAAAAAAGCCTTGGTGGGGATTCCATGCCCAACAGGCCCCAAACACAAACATCATGACTCACCCTTGAATCACTCAGTTGGCACGGTGATATTGGCGTGGAGTTCCTCCAACTGTTCTCGAAATGTGTTGAGGTCCGAAACACAGTGAGTTGCTGCTTGTTGGATCTGTTATATCCATTGTTTTGAGACCTCTGTGTCCGAACTGCTTTCATACATCTGTACCGGTATCCAGTGCATATGTTTATAGTCCTGCGCCTTTGTGTAGCTCCTTGGAGCATGAAGACTGTGCTTCTGCCAGCTAGTCAGATATTCGGCCCACCTGTGTAGGGCTTCAAGCGACTACCATTCACTTTTCCTGGGAAGGGTTCTCCATTTAGTTTGACTAGTTGGACCATGCCTCCGTCTGTGACCTCCTTAACCATGTATGGTCCCAACCAATGCATTTTGAACTTTCCTGGGAATTTTTTAAACTTACTGTCATATAGCAACACTAAATAATTTACCTTGAAGGTGTGCAAATTAATATGGCGGTTGTGCCAAGCCTATTCATACTGCTTTTGTACCTGCTGATGAAAACCAACCAAGAACCATTCCTCCTCAAGTTATTCCAATTACGTGAGCCTTTACTCTAGAGCTTCATAGTCTGTCATCCCTATGAGCACTGCTATGCGTAGACTAGGTACGATATATTCCATTGGCATAACAACTTCCACACCATAAACTAACCGGAAAGGTGTTTGTCTCATTAGTTTCTTGCACATCGTCCTGTAAGCCCATAGCATTGTAGGTACACGTAGGTCCCAATCGCTTCACCGTGAGTTGCACACTTTGGTTAGTGTAGTCTCTAGTATTTTGTTGAATGCTTCTACTTTCCCATTGGATTGTGGGTGATATAGTGTACTTTTCTGATGATACACCTAGAACTCTTCTGTGAGCATGCTGATGGTTTCGTTCAGGAAATGTGTATCGTGATCACTCATTAAGATTTTCGGACCGCCAAATCAGGTCAAGATGTTTTCAAACAAAAACTTCACAGCCGTAGCAGTCATGCAGTCTTTGATTGGTTGCACTTCCTCCCATCGTGTTAGGTACTCCGTTGTGGTGATGATGTAGCGTGCGTCGATTTTTCCCTGAGGTTTGATAGGTCCCACAAAGTCGATTGCCAATTTCTCGAACGGCTGTAATGCCATTTGTGGATTGAATGACATCTCGTCCCTCTATGATGGTTTTCTAGTCCTTTGACATATATCGTAGGCCGTACAATGTGCTTTTGAATCATCGTGAAGGGTTGGCCACGACAACCTTGGGTGAAGAATATTTTCTGCGGTCGCTCATCCTACATAGTGTCCTCCTGCAGTGCCCCCATGTGCTTCCGCAAGGATCTGACTTCGTTCAAATTCAAGTACGTACCTTCACAATGTCTCATAATTTCCCATTTTATATAGGTGCCCCACAATGACAGAAAATTCCACCACGCGAACCACCAATTCCTTCTTCTGTTGGATGGAGTATTCCATCGGTGTGGTCCCTATTGTTAGAAATTGGATTATATCTTCAAAGTTTCTATACGCAACGTGCACATCAAAGAGTTGTGCGTCATGTAATCCTCCCTCCAAACTAGTAGGTTCCTCGCCTGTCTCAGTACATGACAAGTGATCCGGTCCTGCATTTAGGTGTCCAGGTTTTACCTCAAAGTCATATTCTTGGAACAATAAGAGCCACCTACATATGCGCCCCCACAACACAGGCTTATTTACCAAGTACTTTAGTGCGGAATGGTCCATATACATCTTGAAATTTCCTCCTAGTAGATAGTGTCGATATTTTTGCAGTGCGTACACCATCACCAACCCCTCACGCTCGGTGGTGGAATAGTTCTTCTCGGCTTTGGATAATCTATGACTTGCAAATGCTATAGGGTGATCCAAGCCCTCTCCACCCTCTTGTGTGAGAACTTCTCCCAGTGCGATACATGACGCATCAACATGGACATGAAACTCCGCATCCCAATTTGGGAAGACCAGGATTGGAGCGGAGGCTAATTTCCCCTTTAGGACATCCAAACTCTTCATGTAATCATCATTCCAGCAAAATGTGACATCCTTTTTCAATAGTTTCTCCATCGGTGTGGTGATTTGGGCATAGCTTTTGATGAACTTCCTGTAGTACCCTGTGTGTCCCAAGGTAGTGCACCACTGCTTAACACTTCACGGTGCTTCCAAATTTAGAATCACTACAATGTTCACGGGGTCCACCATCATTCCCTGTTTATAGATGACATGTCCCAATAAGTTTCCAAAGGGAATGAGGAATGCACACTTCTTAAGGTTTAGCGCAATCCGGTGTCGTCGGCAAGTATCCAACATCAAGCGTAAGCTTGCTATGTGGTGCTTAACCAATCCAAAAATAGTCCAATCATCCAGATAGACCTCTAAGAACTTATGGATGTATTCTTTGAATGCGGCAACAACGATGTGAAAAAATATGGCTGGCGCGTTCTTCAACCCAAACGGCATAACGATGTATTGAAAATAACCCCATTCCGCTGCGAAGGTCTCGTTGCTCCTGTCTTCCGTCGTGATTTTGATTTGGTGGTACCCTGAGAACCTGTCCATGAATGAGTATGCTTCTTGTTCACCAACATTTTCCAATACTTCATCTGTGAATGGTGTCAAGAATGGGTCATGTACATAGGCGTCATTCATCTTCCTAAGGTCCACACATATTCTTATTTCGCCCTTCTGATTTTTCTCTTGCACTGCCATAGGGCTCACCCAGTCGGATTCTTCCACCGGCTCAATAATTTCGGCTACAGGCATTTTGTCTAGTTCTACGTGGACCTTTTCCTTATAATTTGGATTCAAGTGGTAAGGCCTCTTCTTAACTGGCTTCGCATCAGGTTTTAGGGTGATCTTCATCATCCCTAAGTCGCCAACAATCCCTTTTAAATCCATAATTTGGGTCGGGAATAAGTCTTGGAACTCACGAAGTAACTCAGCGACCTTATCCATTGTGGCATCATCCCAATAATCACCGAGCATTGAATACTTTGGTTCAGCCTTTGTCCCAATGTTTACTTTCTTCGTTTTTAGTAGCGCGGTGATGTCAGGATCTTCAATTAATGGTCCTCGAACTTCATGATAGCCTTTAGCTTCTGGAATTTTAATTTTCCATGGATATTCATCATCCTCCTCAATACTTAAATTATATCACTCTAGCGCACAGCTTAGCTGGGTCGCCCAATCCGGCTGAAGCACTTCCATTAGCTCCTGGGGTATTTTGAAGGTAGCTTCTTTTACTGCTTGTAGCGCATCATCAACAGTATCCCACCAACGATCTTCGAATGTGAAGGTTAATAGGAATCCTTCGCGCAAAATATCCCATTCGCTCATGCCATGGCGGAGCTCTGTCTCAATAAACCAATTCATGGGTATGATATCTAGGGTATGACAGAATAGATGCACCCACTCAGGTTGGGGTTCTTCCCCATAGACCTTGGTCCATTTCGCGAGGTGTGCATGTGGATCATCCCGTCCATCATAATTATCTATTAGCTGCATCTGTGGTTTCCAAAATTGTAGGCACATCATCCTTATGTATCCCTGCCAGTCCTGAAAACTCTGCTGGTGCGTACCCCACCACCTTATGGGCATAGCACGCAGTACCCATTTCAGAGCATCGAAACATTGTTGTTCTGGCAATTCTCTCTCAAACTTTTTCAGGAAATCATTCACCGTTGTCAACTCATCATCCATAGGTAGATCTCTTACCTCTGTTGTCATGCAGTGTAGCAACCTTATCATCATGTTGCAATTGAGTGTGGTTACCTCGTGTAACTAGTTCTACCATTTTTCTATTTCCTCGTCCAAGTCTGAGGTACAGGAGCTTTCGTGCTCCCACGAAATCCTGCCATCCACTGTAGGATTCACCCAATCATGTTCGCAAGCAGTTATCTTGTAGATATAGTCTAGATCGTCGTCACTCTCATCATCACGCACTGGATCTTTGTAGCGCGATCCTTATGTAGGGTCTAAAGGTACCACTATGTGTAGTGACTTTTTCTCAAAAATCATCTTGCGCTTCTTTAGATTTATTATTCCATTCATGTTAGTGGCCCAATCTATTCCTAGTAGTGCGGGATAGGGATTGTTGTCATCAACAATCTTTATCGCTTCAGAATCTGCAAGCGCACTTGCACCTTTGATATCTACTGTTATTCCCTACAATATTACCATTGGGAGGATCTTTTTCTGGTTTGCCATTCACAATTGAATAAGAGACCATTGCAATGCGGGCTTGACCATGCGCTCCCATGTCTGCTTGAGTAGGACGTTCACGTCTGATCCTAGATCCAAAACCACTTGATCCATTTCATATTCTCCGATTTGCACTTCAATCTCATCTCCCTTCTTGTTTGTGTTGTGTGTTTCCCGAGCTTCAGGACTAGCGTGGTTCCCCTGATCCAGTACATCTAGTGATGACTTCTTGCAACCCTTTCACTATTTTTTGTCGCGTGGCAGCTTCATGGATGTCTCCAGAAAGGTAGTGAGCATTGATGGGTTCATCTCCGGTTCTAGTTTGTCTTTCCTACCTGAAGTGGAGGCCTCCCTGAAGCTCTTCTTAGCTTCCATGAATGTCTCCTTCGCGTGCTCCAAATTGAACTCTGGTTCCTTTGTTGGAGCCTTACAAACCCAGGCACTTTCTTTACGCTACTTGCCCTTGTCATCTCCTATCGGATACCACTTCAGAGCATGATGTTTACATTTAGGTCCTCCTCGCACAGCTCAGACCTCATCATTTGTAGGTTCTAAGTCATGGGAGGCTAGAGTGTTCCTTTATCGCGCAACCTCTATATCAGTGTGGGGTAGTCCTCTATCTTATGATCAAACTGGGTACAATATAAACATGATGCTTTCATTAGATTTGTACAATCGCGGGCGTAATGCCCTGGCCCTCCGCAATTGTAAGAAATCAGCTGTTTGCGACCCCTTCTTCCTCCCATTCCACCTCGACCTCGTCCATGCCTCTGAAATCCAGTGCACGCCATCCCTGCATTTTGATCGAGAGCTCATGTTTCGGTCTAAACTTTGTAGGGCGGAGTCCGATCCATCATCAGTTCGTAAATTCTACAAGTGCACTCGTCATGGCCTACTGACCTGCAGAAATTACAGAACAACTGCTGGGACGTCTGTGTATACTTCTGTAATAGGTGGCATTTATCTATAGCATGCTTCCCTCCTATCTGACAAATCGCGCACCATAATGCAGGCATCACACTCGATCTTGCTTGTGCCTCTGGTCTCAATGGCATCGTCTCTCCTCCCGCTAAGTAGTTCACAAAGACTGTACAATGGTCCTTGTCATGTCCTTGGCCTTTGCACTTTATGCACCATACCTCCTCGCTCGCTTCTGGGTGGGATATCCTATCTTGTTTCAAGCTCTGCATCTCTAGACACAAGTTCTTCAACTGGGTGTGAATCTATTGGATTCCCAGGTTAGGATCTTATATCGGGGTCTTGTGCAGTTTCATTATGATCTCCAATGCTTCGGCCTGAGTGGATAGCTTCTGCTGTGACAACATGGTCCTTAAATGCGGTGTTAATGATGCTACGAGCCATGCGTAGTGTTGCCCATCCATTAACGTCATATTGGCTTCATGAATCATACCCTTCAGTCTCTAATCCACCTCCCAGGGGGTCTCACCTGGAAGCATCGTGATTTCCTTAAATCCGACAATCGACTGTGTCTCCGATTTTGGCTTGCTAAATTCCTTGTTTAGCGCAGCTTGGATATCCGCAATTCCTGCATTTGGATTGTCGTTGGAATGCTTAATGTACCATGTTAGTGCATGATCCTACAAAGTTATGACCAGCATTTCTTTCTTTAGGTTTTCATCCGTGACCCCTTGCGCTTCCCATATAGCCTTTACCACGAACCATAATTGGTCTGGATCTTCATTCCCTACTCCTTTGATCACTGGAAACTTTATTGTGCTCGCCATATTGAGTTGTGGTGGTGGCGAAGGTGGTGTGGGCAGAGATGGGGGTGAAGATGGTGAAACTGGTGGTGGTGTAGGTGGGGGTGGTATGCACGGAATTCGTTGCCTTATCAACTGATCGCACTTCTTGGTGAAACATTTGTGAGCTCTTCCTCACTTTCTCATCGAGGTGAAATCAAGGGGATTGTTTCTATCTATACGCTACCTTCGTTTCTATATATCCTCCCACTTTGCATAGCCCCAAACATCAATTTATTCACATAACTGGCTTTTCACACAGTAGAATCTTAATCCAAGTGTTCAAAGATTTAACATACTTACCTCACGGTCCTTTGAGGAAGCATCGTTCCGCCTCACTATAGTTGACTGAAGTGTCTACCGCGAACTCAGTGATAAACCCTCTTATAATTCGATCGAGCCAATGGTCCACAGCACGCGCAATCTTATCTTTTGATGCTTCTTGTCTGTGTACCAACTTTGGAGACCACACAATAGGTTTTTCAAGTCTACACCTTCCTTGACTGTCTACTAACTTCACAATCCACTCATACAACTCAGAGGGGAAGGACGCAAAGAGAATTTCGTGGATTTTTGTGTATAAGTAGCGCTCTAACCACTCTTCCTTCAATACTCATGGATTCCTATTTTCATGTGCCGCGAGTTCATGAATTTTACTGTCCAGCCACTCTTTAATTTATTTCTTTGTCGGATTCCAGTGACACGACATCAAACATATCTTATGTAGATCCCGCTCCTGGCAATTGAACCATTTGTTGGCTTGTTAGGGCCTAACCCAGGTTGAGAGGTGATTTAGACAAACAAATCCTGGTACTACTAGCCCTTTTGGAAATAGTCCACGGAGCACAAACTGAGGTCTCACCTGAAGTAGTATGGGAGGGTGCTAGAACCAGGTTTCGACACCATGGAGATGTCTGATGAGTTCAAGTGGTCCGCAGTTCAACCTAGCACACATGTCTCTACACGCACTTTCTCATACCTCGCAGCTTGATATGTTGCCTTTGCGCAGCCCTACTCGGGGGCCGAACACTGTTATTACCCAAGTCATTACTGATATTCCAATGTTAGTTGATTATCTTAGTCTACTTGCCTGCTTTAAGTTATACTTAACAATATACACAATTGATACAGTTACGCATAGTAGATAAATAGTATATTTGCAATTTTATATCAAACATGAAATAACCCGATAACAGATACACAGAATTTAGATAAAACTTCTATTTATTATTCTCTTCCTTGGTTGCAAACTCGACTCCGCCTTGTGCACTCAGCTACAGGGGTATGCGCACTCAGCTACGGACTACTAGGCCTCTACGCACTCAATTGCAGAGCCTTCTCCTACCCTATGACCCAAGACACTTAGACTCTTTCTCTTTGCTTCTACTTCTGCTTAGTTCTTAGTTAGTTCTCTTTTACACTTAGAGCCTCACTCTATTTATACAATCACATGGTTTGCGAACCATGCGTAGGCCGACATTACATTACAAAACTAGGGCGAACAACCCTGTGACTCTATCATACATTTCCCACTCCACGCCCACAATTTGTGGAGTCTTTACAACAATATCGGGTCAAAAGTTGGGCTTTGAGCCCCAAAACATGCCTTGGGGGGGATTCCATGCCCAACAGGACATGTGCGTGACAACTCTTTAATCTCATTTAACATTTATCCATACTTATATCAATTTCATCAAATGATATAATTCCTAGCATATATGGTGCACAGACACTTCATAAATACATGAATTAAGGCTGGAAATTAATGAAGTAATTTAAGGTCAATTAAATTACCCAACAGGTAGGTCAATGACAGCGTGACATTTCAACGTGCAATGGACATCACATTTCATGGATTGTGTAATAGCCCTGGTGAAAATTCCATGTAATAAAAGTTAAGAACAAATAACTACAATCGATGGGACACTTATTCCAAGCTTAATGTTGGGCAAAATTCTAGTGATGGGGATCACTTGTGATTGTTTATGGCTAAGGAAATTGGCAAAGGAAATGGATAATGCTTTGGAAAGGAAAAATGGTATTTTTGGCACAATTATTTTTGAAAATAGTGGAAATTAGGAGAAAAGGGAGGTGAAAGGTCACAGGTTGCATGTGAGGAGTAAATTGAAGGAAAATAATGGAAAATGAAGAAAAATAGAGGCCTCATTCATAAAAAGGCTTCAAAGGATCAATTGGTAACCTTGTTTCAGTTCAATTTTGGAGCTCTCTCAATATTCTTTCTCTCTCTCATACTCTTGGAGACTTAGAGTTTTCTTGGAGCACTCTTGGCAGGTGTGGTATACTTCAACTTTTGGAGTAATAAGGTGAAGGAAGAGAAGGAAATCGCAAGAGGGCATCGGGATCAACATGTACATCATATTTTTTTGCAGGTACGGAGTTGCATGTATGTTTCCTTCACTAGTTTTGGCATGCATGGCATATGCATGTGGATTTTTGGTTGTGATCTGTCATTGGCATGGAGGATGGATGGGATTGACAGTGGATTTCCCAGCCTTTCCATTTACTGGATAGCCATGGTGATTGTGGTTTTACCTCCATTGTTTTGTTTTGGTTGGTTCTCATGTTTCCTTAGCTTGCATTGAGTTATTAGTCCTAGAAGCCCTGGTTGGAAAAGCGCGATGGAAGCTGTGTAGTAGCTTGCATTGAGTTAATAGTCCTGGAAGCCTTGGTTGGACAAACATTCTTGAATCACTTGGTAGCTTGAGTTACTAGTCTTGGAAGCCTCGGTTGGACAAACGCTCTAGAATCCCTGTATACGTTTTGGGTTGAGTTACTAGTCCCAAAAGCCTTGGTTGGAAAAATGCTCTAGAAGCCCTGGAAGGCTTGGATGGAGACCAATCTAATGATGGTTATTTGACATCCAACCATGAGGTGGAATCACTGCTTGATGGATTGAGGTGGGTGGCCTCTAGAATCCATGGATGATTTTTAATTGATGTGTTCTATGAGATCCCATTTTCATGCATGGAATATGGCATGAGGGTGAATGGATGAAGAGAGATTTGGCTCAACCATTCTACGATCTAATGGAACATGGAATTTCCATCCTGGGTTTGGATTTTTCATCATTAATGAAAGGTTATTTCTCCTTGTATTTCTATGAGAATTTTGATGGATTGTATGTGGTCTATATGGTTGTACTTTCATGATTATTTTTGTCCCTATTATATTGGTTATGTATGTGTTTTATGATCACAACCATGTATGGCTTTCCTCATGTTTTTACTTGTAATTGAATGATGAATGTATCTATGACCTAATCGATGGAATGGTAGTTGATGTGTTGGGGCATCAATGGTTCTTAGTGATTCTCAGCTGTGTATGAGACCCCTATACTCAAAACTATTAATTACACCTGTAGATTACACATTTGCAATACATTTGATGAAATGAATATCATGGCCAGTAGGGGTCCAGTCAAGGTCTTGAATAAGTATTTTCTTTAGTACTAGCATTTCCATGTTATTTTATGGATCTAAATAAACAGTTCAATTCTAGGTAGCGACCTACGCTCTAGGTATGATAAAGTGGCTCAAATCTTAGATTTGCTGGCATAACAGTGACAATTTTGGTCTTTGGTCGCTGGCAGGCAAGCTTGTGAGAGAAACTTTGGGTCATTGGTCGCACTCATGCTTTAAATTGTCTAAAAGCTCAGTGGGACCCCAAGAAAAGTTTTCTAAAGTATTGGATTGGTTCTTGAGTGTTCTGTAGCTGATAATTAATGTTTGTATGGTGTGTTTCCATTGGTTCCACTTCCTTAACATGACTTAGAAGGTCAAATCATATCATAGTGGCCTCTCATTGCATGTTTACCCCTGCTCCTCAGTTGCTTGGTTAGATGTGGGAGGAGGGTGTTACAAAGTGGTATCAGAGCATGGTTCACCCCTCAGACTAGATGGGCTATGTGTTGGTCATGCATACATGTCAGTTGCATGTGTGTCTCTCACCCTTGCATTCCATGTGCTTGTTGCATTTTCATGATGTTGTTCATGGTTGTAGTGATGTCGTTATGTGAAAAATGAGGTGTTATTGTAGAATGCATCATTTTGAGTGTATAAATGGTTACATGTTAATTTATGTCGCTTACATGTATTGTTGTAGTATGCTTGGTTACATCCTTGAATTTTTGGTTACATTCTTGTATGCTTGGTTGCATGTATCATTCTTGCAGATTTGATTTCAAATATTGTTCATTCATGCTTGGTCATATGTGTTTATGTATATGTGTGGATGGTTATGCATCGCTTGTGCATGTTCATGTTTTCGTGTGGTCAATTGTATAATCACCTAATGATGGTGGTTGTCATGCATGAGATTGTGGTGAGTGTTGTTGTTGAGGTCATGCATTGATGAATGGACCCCGACTAGAATGATGGTTGCATGGTCATATGCTTATGTTTTATGTTTCTATATGTTGTCATGATTATGTTATACATGTATCATGTTGATTTCTTGATCTTGCAGACAAGGTATCCCCCTCGAGCTATACTAAGGTACGCTGATTTATTGTGATTTGGTTTAGATGACATGATACACCTAGTAGGAAGAAACATCAAATAGCTAGCATGATGGTTGACTACAAAGACTCTCCCTATGAATCAGAAGAGAAGTATGGTTTTAGGAACTCGTCCCACTTGGTAGTGACATTGGGAATTTTAAAGGAAGAAATAAGGAGCTATAAGGAAGATAATGATAGAATCATACAGGCACAAGAAAATTTAGCAGAGGTAAATGCAGTCATACTTCAGAGCTTGTCAGAATTGTAGCGACAGGGACCACTTTGGATCAGCCATGAGTAGGAGGATAGAACCAATGGGGTATATGCTAGTAGATCACATGGTGGTCACTAATTAGATAGAGATGACACAATCATAGATGGTAGAGTGTTGGACACTTCGGATAGGAGAAGGGTTGGATAGAGGTATGATTCTAGTTCTAATTTAGATAAGCACTATGATAGTCATCGATGTCATCCTTATAGGAAGAGTGATAAGGGGTATTTTTCAAATGTGTTTAAGAAAGAAAATCCACCTACTTTTGATGGAGAGGTAAATAAATCACAAGATGAAAAGGCATGTTTTCTTGGCATGAAGAAGTTCTTTAGATTGCATGACTATTTAGATAACATGAAAGCTAGAGTGGCGACATTCAATATCAAAGGAAAAGCAAACATTTAGTGGGAAGACGTGAAGAATGTAAGAGGTATAAATGAGGAAGATCTGACTTTGAGTGAGTTTTATTGGCTATTCAAGAAGAAGTATTTGTTAGAAATATACTTTGATGATAGTGCGAAAGAGTTCTATGAGCTAAACATGGGATCCATGACAAATGGTGAGTACAATAGCATATTTTTGGAGTTGCTGAGGTATATGCCTTACCTCAAGCAGGAGAAGGCTAAGATTCACAGATTCATTAGTGGATTACCAGTTGCATTCAAATATAGGATTGAGCTCGACAAGCCTAGATCATTGGAGGAGGCCATCCGTAAACTGAAACATTTCTATGAATAATTGAAGTGCAAAATTGAGACTAAGCCAGACTAGAAAGGTAATGCAAAGAACAAAGGAAAATGGGACAAGAAGCGAGTATGACCATAGGACATAGGTAACAAGGATAATTTTTCACCACCTAAGTAGTTCAATACATCATATAGAGGACAAAGATTCCACTCAGGAGAACAGAACAAGGAGATAGGTTAGAAGCCTATAGAGTGTTGGAATTGTGGAAACAATCATCGTAGGAGAGAATGTCCACAAAATTTGGGTGGTAGACCTCATATATATAGTTCACAAGAGGCATAGGCTTTTGGATATGTTGGTCATAGTATTCCACGTATCTATGGAGCAGTGGACAACAAGTAGTCATAACACAAGGCATCTATCTTTGAGATGGATGGTAAGATTTGTGATCAGGTTAGTTCTATTTTGATTGACTCTAGATCTAATTATAGCTATCTTAGTCATAACTTGGCAGATAAGTGTGGTTTGAGTAAGGAATTTCATGCAAAGTCTTCATTAGTACAGTTGGCTACAGGTATGAAGAAACAAGTTCATCATTGGGTCAGAGCTTGTGCATTTGACTTGAATGGTATGACTACTACAACACATTTTAATTTATTACCATTGGGTTCATATAGTATGTTGTTGGGTATAGATTGGTTGTATCTTCATAGAACCAAGCTAGATTGTTATGACAAATCCTTTGAGTGTGTTGATGACAAAGGAGAACCAAGAATCTAACAGGGAAAGAAGAAAGCCACATCAGTTAGGATGGTGATAGTTATGCAAGAAAAGCGTAGTCATAGGGAAGAGTGTATGTTATTTGCAGTACACATTTCTAGTGATAAGATAAGGAGATTGAGGATGCAGATGTGTTGAGCAGATACCCAGTTCTAAAACAGTTCATGGATGTGTTTCCTGAGGATATTACAGAGTTGCCACCTGTTATAGCGGCTACAACTACCCTCTAAAATTTTTCCTTAGCCTATTTTGGAGACTCCCTACCAACCTTGCACAACACTTTGTCTTGCTTCTTCAAGTACTTAAGCTTCAGTCTTTTCCTCACACAAAGGTAGTCTGTCAATCATAGACTATCCATTCCCCTCATAGGATGCTCACCTGGACTTGGTCTAGCTATCGGATGAGTAGCTTCCCCTCGAAAATTGTGCATTTTTGGAGGGAAACCAACCTTCCCTCCAGGAATTGCACAACCCTCTCTGAAACCCGCTGGGCTCCAGGATTGCACAATCCTGCTTCCCAAGAGCATGCTGCTCAACCCAAGTTTTCCACAAATCTAGGTAGTAGTCAGCTGCTCTGCCCAAAAATTGTGCATATCTCCTGCGCAACCAGCCCAACTCCTAGCTAGAAATGCACATTTTTCTCCAGCAGTCAAGCATTCTCTTGCATGTGCAACTGAGTTGACCAGTTCCCTCCAGGACTGAGAAAAATAGACTTGCATGCAATAATTGCTTCTCCCAAGGCAGCATGGAAAGGAATCCCTTATTTCAGTGATCTATGTTTAGCAGTTGGAGGTTACATGCAAGGAGAAATTCCGAAACCTCCCACCAAGTGTCACTTCCCCTAGATTCATGGCATGTGCATCACTACCTCGATGTTATCAAAACTCATTCACCAAATGCTACAAAGCTCATTCCTAACATCAACCTTACAACTCTGACATCCCACATCACATCTAGGAGCAGTCGGCACATTCAGCTCAACTATTTTGGGATAAGCCCACTTCCCATGACTTGTGCTACATTTTTGTTGCTTTTTTTGTTTCCGCTTGTAGGAGTATTGTTTGCTTGATTTCTTTGAATGCTTTCTATCATTTACATATATACTATCTTTTCATAGCTGTGTTTCATTTTTTTTTGCTATCTCACCACTGTCGCATGCATGAAATTGTTTTGCATGGATGTTCATCCAACCGATGAACTGCCTCACCCACATGCATGTTGATCCATTTGTTGAATCTTTCATTCATGTTTTGCATGCCCTGTCAATCACATCTGCTATCACTTAGTGTCACCATGCATTCACTGGCTTACATGCTTTTAGTCACCTGTCGGCAAGTCAGGCCAACCTTGGCCTGGGTTGTGCCTTAACCAACATTGCATTGCGCAATTTGGGAAAGGAAGGCTCACCTTCCTCTCCATATTTGCACATTCCTGCCCAACACTAGCCTCCAGGAATGTTTTGCACATTTCTGGAGGACAATGGCTGTTTACCCCAAGCAAATTGCGCAGATCTGTCCCTAGGCTAGCAATTCTTCCAAGTTGGAGTTGTGCATTACGCAATCCCAGCAGTAAAAACCCAGACTGGACTATGCATTGCGCAGTTCCAGTAGTCAACCAATCTCCCAGCAGCTTAGACTATTCCTTGAGAAGTCTAGGTAGTTGGTCTCCCAACCTCTCAGCCAAAATTGCGCAACCTTCATGATCATTCACCTAGGTATGTTTCAAGTCAGTTCTCATGTTTATTTTGGTTTTCGACTAACATATTGCTTGCTATGAGTGTTTCCATGTCTCCAGGTATCACAGGTGTTCATCTGCCTCTCAGCAGTACAGGTACAATGGTTTCCAAGAGAGCAGAGACAAGGACACCATTTAGAGCATGCTTGGGGATGTAGTAGATCAAGTGTCTATGAGATTGCCTACTCACGAAGACATCAATTTGTTCATAGACATGGACATCAAGTGGAAGAATCACAGTGAGCAACATCATGAACAACAACTGAAGACAACATACCAAATGCAACGAATGCAAGAGGAGGGTTGTTGACAACACAGAGGCGGAACAAGGTTGCAACCTCAAGCAGGTCTATTGATGATGAAAGAAACATTGGAGACTCTGTCTATGGAGTGACGGCATGACATGAACATCACACGAAGGCAGAAGATGTAACAAAGAAGGAGTTGCATGTGCTGAAGTAGCAACTTAGGAAGAACATGAAGCTGTGTAGATAAACGAATGAGTTGCAGAAGGATTAGGAACAGCAGTGGGCACAATGTGCGCTCATGCATGAAACTGTGCCCAGACAAGTTAGAGATCCATCCCATAAGCTAACATAGAGCAAACATGGTGAGCAGTGTGGTTGATCGCATGCAAGGGATTCAACAACATGCATGTCATTGTGTGCATGCATGCAATCCAACCCATTCAACACATTCATGAAGGTGAAGACAAGAAGCAAGTCCAACAAGAGCCGAACAGGTACTTTGGAAAGTTGATGCACATGAACACCTGATCCAGGTGGCTCCAGGCATAGGCAAAAGTCCTAGATGACAAAGAAAGGGTCAAAATTCAAAGTGGTTAGATTGATCCCCAAACCAGCACTAGATCAAAGTGCTCACCGCCCTGATTCCAATGGTGTGAATGAAACTCAAATCTGAGCTCGTATGACGGAGAAAGAGATAGTCAAAGTTTTGGTCAAAGTTGGGCAGTGGGCCAGGCTTAAGTGTCCTATAAATTCACCATCAACCAGCGTGGGAACCTAGCTCCCGAAAGTGGGCAAATGCTTTGGATACTTAATCTGTCTAATATCCCTCATATTAGACAAAATCAAAACAATGACTATTATGGTAAAAAAATAAAAAAAAAAATAAAAATATTAAAAGGGTGGTGGGCCATGACCCCCGCCACGTCCATTTGACCCCAACCCACATAAAAAATGAATATAAAATATAGGGTCGGCAACCATGACCCCACTGGACCCTCTAACTACCCAACCTTTATATATACCATGTTGAATGGGTTGGGTGGGCCACCTCCAGTGGACTTGGCCCACACCCCAACCGCACCAACATAACATATGTTATTTATGGGCCAGCAGGAATTGAACCTACCCGGCCATGTGGTCAACCCACTCCACGAGCGGCCCAACCCAAATATCACATCAATGGTCATCAATACAACAAACAAACATGTATTCACACCTCCACTTAAAACAAAACACTCCGCCCATATTTAATACAATTGTGTGTTACGACAAACCAAAACGTGCCCGAGAAAAAGTAATGGTTACATTAACGCAACAACCACGCCAATTTTGTAGGGGTCAGGATTTGACCCCCGACCTCTGCCATCCTAAATTCCTCTGCCACCAATGAGCCATGGGCTTAGTCCCTGTTAGCTCTGCCCACAAACGTTTATATAATCTCGAAATTCATTTGCACAGGAAGAACAAAGGATCGAATGGTAGAACAGAGTTGAAATGGAGGGCAAGGGCAGAGTGCGGAGTTCGAGATTTTTTTTTTTACTAATTTCAAGTGGAACCATGAGCGTGGAGTAGAGGTAGGCAGAACCATGATTGAGCCCAAATTTCAAGAGGGTGAAATTTTTCCACTGTCCAAATTGGACAAACTTTATGTCAATCCTACATCTCTCGGCGACATGAATTGGATGGCGTAGACAAAATTTTGATCTAAGAAGAAGATATTCAGATGACCCGGAGGAGGGAATTTTTGAGGAATCTAGGGGGAATCTAAAAGATTCTTGTAGCCCTATATTTTTACTTTGTCAGAATTCAGAAATTTGACGGTCGATTTTACACTATTCAACACCACGAATCTGATGGTGTAATCAGATTTTCCATTTGATCATTCCATTTGTCGGCAACTTTTCAAAGTGGCGTGTAGGTGTCAGGATTCAATGTGCAAGAGATCATGTCCATGATATTATATGCCATGAGATTCATGGTTCAGTCAGATCCAGTAGTTTATCAGCCTCTTCTTCAGATAACTCCTTAATGTGAGGTATATGTAGTGTGATCATGTACTTATTTATCTCTTTGCTTGAGACGCCTTGTGCCGTATAAATCCTTGTTTAATGTTTGATGTGGGATATTGTTTTGTTATTGATGAGAGATGTACTTATTGTCATGTTTTGATTGAGATCCCTTTGTCGCCATGTTGACAGGATACTGATGTGTTACCATGTATGTTTGAATTGAGATCCCTTTGATGCCATGTTGGCGGCATGCTTATTATTACCATGCATGAAATTATGTCATGCTAATAGGAGTCCTTTTGGCAATGAGAGTTCCTGCAGTGGACTATCTAATGGAGCCACTCTTGTGTGAGGGAATATTCCTTACATGATAGAGAAAACACATGCATGTACATAATCAATCTTTCCAACACTTAATGTAGTGGCCTACACCATCTTGACACCGGGGCCCGCAAACGTAGTCCCTCCTGGACGAACTCTGTTATCAATGTCTTGTGTTTTATGTTGCTGATTCTTGTCATGTTCCTTCTTCTTTACAACATGCATATATGTTCTTTTATTCTCTTTTAAATGAAATTTTAACAACATCATGGAAGTAAAAGATCTTGGTTAAATCCAGGAGTTGAGTAAACTTAGATCAAGTTTGGTATCAGAGCGGTCTTTGCGTGGATGTGAATTCTGAAAGTGAAAAATGGAACATGCAAGGACGGAGGATGACAAAGCGATGTACGAGACCATGCTCAGAATTTACCAAAAGGTGGAAATAATGTATGAAGCTCTATAAAAATCGATAGAGGAAAAGAAGTTATTACAGGTTCAGTTGTGAGCCATAGAAGAGGCCCTGGAAGAACTGAAGCACAACAACCAAAACCTTCAAACAAATTACGTTGAATTGAAGACGCCTCTACAAGAAGAGAAATAGGAGAAACATATTTTGCTACAACATCTACAAGCTATGGACGAGGCCTTGGAAATGTTGCAGTGTGACCCATGTAGTTTTTAACCCCTTAGAAAAATTACCTACATACGGATTCTAAAACACAGAAAATAAACAATGCAAGAGCATAACACATAAAACACATATACATAGAGATTTTTCCCTGGATACAAAAACCGGGACTACCAGCTTGATATTTCATTTTGCTCCTTTCAATGTTACAATACATATTTGTACATTCCAAAGCATCCAAGACCATCGACCAAAAACCATCGCATCTAAAACCATGGACCGAAAACCATCGCGTCCAAAACCATGTGTGAAAACCATGCACGAAACCATACGTAGGTCCCCCCAGCCTAATATAGGATCCACAAACTACACCCCGGACTGCATAGAGGGGGGCTACCCACCCCCCTCAAACCCCCTATGACTCCCCCACTATGCAATTGGCACAACGAAGGGGGGCTCCACCCCTCTCTAACCCCCTAGTAAACTACATTGGCTAGTCATGGAAAGAATATAACACAACTAAACACTCTCCCACTTGTTGTTTTCTTTCCACAGGGGCCCATAGGAGAGCTTAGTCATTTATCCCGCCTTGAAATTCCCATTGTTTCTCTACACCAAGAGAACTTCTCAGAGCTCACAAATTTTTTCAATGCATACGCAGTATTCTTCAAAGTGTCCACCTTTACCAGCAACACCTTTTTGTCTTCTATCATATCCCTCACAAAGTGATACTAAACATAAATGTGCTTTGTATTTGAATGATAAGCAGGCTTTTTTACCAAGAAAATTGCACTTTGGCTCTCACAGTCTATCCTTATAGGTCCCTGTACTAACCGTATACTTGAACACAATCTCTACAACCAAACTGCTTCCTTGCTTGCATGAGTGGCTGCCATGTATTTTGCCCCTGTAGTTGATAGTGCTACTACAGATTGTTTCTTACTCATCCAAATGACTACATCTACAAATAGGTTAAACACATACCCACTTTTAGATCTTCTCTGATCCAGATATCCAGCCCAGTCTGCATCAAAAAAGCCATGAATATCCAACACTCTGTCCAATCCTAGTCTTCCTTCGTAGCACAAACCATAATCACTAGTGCCACAAAATACCTGAAAACCTGATTCACTATTGTCCAGTGCTCGTTCCCTGTTTCTGACATAAACCTGCTCAATACTCCCACTGCATGTGCAATGTCTGGTCTAGTATAGACCATTGCATACATCAGGCTACTGACTACACTAGCATATGGAACATGGGACATGTCCTCTTCCTCTTCTTGTGTCCTAGGACACTGTTCAACAGATAAATTTACACCTACAGGAATAGGAACCTTCACCGGTTTACTATCCTACATATTAAACCTCTACAATATTGTCTCGACATTCTTTCTTTGGTTTAACTAGAGCTTCCTCCTTTCTTGATCTCTTTTAATTTCCATGCCCAAGATATAGTTTGTAGCCAAGATCTTTCATGTCGAATTTGGAGGACAATTAGATCTTCAAATCGTGGATAATTTCTTTGTCATTTCCAACCAGAAACATATCATCCATATAAAAAACCAGATAAATAACACGGTCACCAATTAATTTAAAATACACCCAATGATCTGCTTTGCTTCTGGTGAAGCCAAGTCCCCGTATAAATGTATCAAATTTTTGATACCACATCCTTGGTGATTGTTTTAACCCATATAAAGATTTCTTTAACTTGCATACCAGTTCTTTCTTACCATTCACCGCAAAGCCTTCAGGTTGCTTCATGTAGATCTCATCTTCTATATCCCCATGAAGAAATGTTGCCTTCACATCCATCTATTCTACCTAAAAATCAAAAGAAGAAACAAAAAATAAAAGTAATCTAATAGAAGCTACCTTGGCAATAGGAGAAAAAAAATCACCAAAATCAATTCCAGCACTTGGGAATAACCTTTTGCTACCAACCGAGCTTTGTATTTCTCCACCTTTCCTTCTTCATTTTTCTTCTTCTTGAACACCCATTTGCTTCCAATGGGTTTCCTTCCAGCCGTTAACTGCACCATATCCCAAGCCTCATTTTTGTGCAAAGATGCGATTTCATCAACCATGGCCTCTTTCCATAGTTTTCCATCCTCTGAATCTACTGCTTCCTTCATAGTTCTGGGATCATCATCAGTAACAGATAAAGAAAATTTTTAACAAAAAGCAGATGGACTATACCTTTCTGGATGCCTTCTTTCTCGAACTGATCTTCTCACACCCGGAGTTTGTGGCTCTTCATCTTCTGATTCCTCCTCTGCTGTAGAGTCTAATTCTTCCTCCTTAAGCTCAAACTCTATCTTCTCAGGTTCCTCTGGTTGGACTTCATGTTTAATAACATCTTTCACCTCTCTGAACACCACATCTTAATTGTACACAACCTTCCTTGTTACTAGGTTCCAAAGCTTATAACCCTTTAAAGCATCCTTATACCCAATAAAGATGCACTTTTTAGATTTACTATCCAAGTTGGTTATTTTCTCCTTTGTAACATGTACATATGCATCACATCCAAATACCCTCAAATACAAAAGAGAGGGTTTCTTATGAGTCCATACCTCTTGTGGAGTCTTATCCTCCAATGCTGATGAAGGTGATTTGTTGACCAGGTAACATGTTGTCTCAACCGCCTCTGCCCAGAATTCCTATCCTAACCCAACACCACTGAGCATGCTTCTTGCCCTTTCCATCAACGTCTTGTTCATTATTTCTGCAACTCCATTTTGCTCAGGTGTGTATGGAGTAGTCTTTTGTCATGCTATACCACACTTCTTACAGAATTCTTCAAATTCCTTGCTGCAAAACTCTCCACCGTTATCTGACCTCAACACCTTTATCTTCTTCTCTATCTATTTTTCCACCAGAGCCTTAAATTCTTTAAACCTGTCAAAGACTTCAGATTTCTTCTTAAGGAAATATATCCATGTATTCTTTGAGAAGTCATCTATAAATGATACATAATACATAGACTTACCCAGTGATGGAACCTTCACAGGTCCAAACACATCATTGTGCACAATCTCTAATATATGTTTCGCCCTCTTACCACCAGAGGGGAAACTCACCCGATTTTGCTTCCCATATACACAATTTTCACAGAAATCAAAATCCAAAGAGCTATTACTCATACCTTTTGCTCCACTTTCAGGAACCACAGAACTGTTGCACCCATAAACAATAGTGCTACCTTGTAGCTTGTATAGAGTTCCAATCCAAACTCCCTGCATCAATACCAGTGCTCCCTAAACCATCCTGCAAGTATCCTTATAGAACACTGTTTTTACACCTACATCATCCAACTTTCTTACATAAATCATACTCCTGGCCAATGCAGGAATATGTAGAACACCTAGAAGTGTTCTAACCCTTCCACCTTGCAACTTCAACTTTACTTTTCCACGAATAATGATTCTAGCCTTCCTATCATCCCCTAAGAAGACATCACGATCATTGTATTTCTCATACTCGTAGAACCACTCTCTATGGGGTGTGATGTGAAAGGATGCACCTGAGTCAATCAACCATGCCTCATGATCTACATGTGTACTTGAAGAAGCCAAGTACACATCCCCACCTTCATCTGAGGTGTTTTTTGCCTGTACAGAAGGAGCATCATCAGATCCCTTTCCTTTATGAAGAGCTTTAGATTTAAATTCCCTTTTGTAGTGCCCTTCCTTTCTGCATTTCCAACAAACTACCTTTACATGTTTTCCTGGAGATTTAGATCTCCCACTCGATGACTTATTTTTGTTTTTGTTCTAAGACCATCCTCGTATAGACAAGGCATCACCATTTTGGCTCTCCATATTTTTCCATCTCATCTCCTCCATCAGTAAGGATGAGACTATTTCATCAAACTGTAAGGCAGCTGCATTGCTACCTATTGCAATAACCAGACTATCCCACGAATTTGGTAGAGAACACAAAAAACTGATGCACTTATCTTCATCTGAAATTTTAATATCAATAGATAATAACTGACTTACCACAGTATTATATGCGTTCAGATGCTCTGTCACCGAGTCTCCATCTTTCATCCTCAGGTTATACAGCTTTTTCCGTAGGAACAGTTTATTCACCAGAGACATAGACTGGTACAAAGTCCCTAACTTGTCCCACAAAGCCTTATTTGTAGCTTCCCCTGATACATTCAGCAATACTGAATCTGAGACACACAATTGTATTATGCTCTTTGCCTTCCAATCCAACTTCTTCCATTCTTCATCGAACACTCCCATTGGTTTAGTACCTAGATCTACCACGATCCATTGATCTTTATCCACCAATAGACCCTCCATCTTGAGTTTCCACAACTCAAAACTCTGACCATTAAATTTCTTGATCTCTATCTTTCCACTACTCACCATATTATTTCACCACCAGAATCGATCCCACAGATCTCCCACTAAACAGGGTCTACCATATGCCCAAGCGAAACCCCTCAACAACAAAGGCATCCCCTTGAAGCCAAAACAACTCTAATACCAAATGTAGGTTTTAACTCCGTACAGAAATTACCTGCATACAAATTCTAAAACATAGAAAATAAACAATGCGAGGGCATAGCACATAAAACACATAACACAGAGATTTTCCCCTGGATCCCAAAATTGGGACTACCAGCTTGATTTTTCATTATGTTCCTTTCAATGTTACAATAAATATTTATACATGCCGAAGCATCCAATACCATGGACCGAAACCATCGCATCCAAAACCATGGACCGAAAACCATCGCATCCAAAACCAAGTGCGAAAACCATGCATGAAACCATAGGTAGGTCCGCCCAACCTAATATAGGGTCCAAAAAAAATTTTCCGAGGTGCTGCCTCAGACCTCGTAGATGGGGACTACCCACCCCCATCAAACCCCCTGTGACCCCCCGCTGCATAATCAGCGCAACGAAGGGGGGGCTTCGCGCCCCCTCTAACCCCCCGGTTAACTACGTTGGGTAGTCATGGAAAGAATATAACACAAACCAACAACCCATGTGAGGTAAAAAGTAATTCTATGAATTGATGTATGTTTTATGATGATGATTTCGCTATTTTTAAAAATCATACCATAGGAATTGGATCCAAACTGCTGAAGAGAATGGGATAGGAAGGAAAAGGCTTGGGCATTAATGGCCAAGGCATTGTCAACCCCATCAAAGTTAAGGAATTACCATGAAAAGCAAGACTTGGGTATGTCGGGAAGGAAGTTGGGGAATGCGCTGAGACAGCCAGCGAACCACCAACAACTGATGATGAGAAGCCCTCATTAGTTCTTTCCAAATCGACAGTAGAGGTAAAGGATGTTGATTTCCCTTTGGTTTCATCTTCACATGGTATGATTTCTATTGGAAGTGTGGATATACCAATTACAGGGAAAAACATGAGGCTCCTTACCATGATGGAATACAAGGAAGGAGAAGGACTTAGTGTTAATAGCCAAGGCATTACTCATCCATTGGAGGTTGTGAAGAGGCATTGATTTGCATGCATGGGATACACCAAAGGACAATGCTCAAAGGCGTCATATGCTACTGAGAATTCATCGAAATCGTCAAGGAAAGAGAATAATGGCAACACATCCCCATCATCCCATGGCAGTGATCATTGGAGGGAAAGAGCTAAGGCAAGCTGTAATCGCAATGATTACGCCAGAGACAATAAGGAAAGGTATAACAAGTCTCCATATTTGAATGTTCATTTCGATTACAATCATGTTTTTAATGATGTACATAAATCAAGGCATCGAAAAACATGTACTTTTTATGGATTACATAACCATACATTTGTTGAGTGCTGGAAAAGAATAGCAGCATGCAAAAGGATGAGGAGTGAAAGACCCTCTCAACAACAAGAAAATAAGAAGTTAAAGCAAATCTAGAGGAAAAATACTAATTACAGTCATTGCAACAGATGTGGTGATCAAAGAGCCATGTGTTGGAGGCTCCATCAAGAGCAGCGCCTTAAAGACAAAGCATTAGTGCATGAACCAGTTGAAGAAGTCATTCGACAAGTAAAACCACCATAGGGGGATGACCCATTCATAAGTGAAAAATGGTTTCTAAATATGTTAGCTTGTCATGGTCGTGCTTTTGTGAATCATTTGTTGCATTTTAAAATGTAAAAGTGATGATGTGTTTTCCATCACTTATTAAGCAACAATGATGTCTGGTCTTATTTTGTGTTGCATTTTAACCTCTGAAAGTGATGTTGTGTTTCCATCACTTTCCAAAGAAAAAATAATTTTTGGCCTTATTTTTGTAAATCATGTGTTGCAATGATGATGTGTTTTCAATCACTTGTTGAAGCAACAATGATATGTTGGACTTGTTTTGGTAGCTGGGGTATTGTTTTCATTTTGATGTAAACTTGACCACCGAGTATGTGTTATAAACTAGTGGCAAGTATGGGACGCTTGGGTCATTACTTGTTCATGTAAATTAAGCATGTAATTTGGAAAAAAAAATGTAATACAGGTTTGTAGAGGTTGCAGGTGTCGGCTCATCACTTATGGCTCCGAAGGACAAAGGTGAAGGAGAAGGAAGGGTGACTTATCAAACGCTTGTAAGTGCAGACAAGGTACAAAGAAGTGGTAGATTATTTTCATGCTTTTGGAGGAGAAAAAGCTCCTCAGTGGTGAGGATTCATCTAGGTGGCTCCAAGAATAGGTAGAAGTCCAAGAAGACTCAAAAAGGGTCAAAATTCAAAGTGGTAATATTGCTCCCAAACCAACACCAGATCGAATTTCTCGTCACCCTAATTCCAATGGTGTGAATGACACTCAAATCCGAGCTCGTATGAGGGAGAAAGAGCCAATCAAAGTTTTGGTCAAAGTTGGGCAGTGGGTCAGGTTTAAGTGACCTACAAATTCGCCATCACCGGTGTGAGAACCTAGCTCCTGAAAGTGGGAGAATTTGTTGGATACTTAATTTTTCTAATATCCCTCATATTAGACAAAATTAAAACAATGACTATTATGGTAAAAAGAGTAAAAAATATTAAAATATTAAAAAGGTGGTGGGCCATGACCCTCGCCACCTCCATTGGACCCCAATCCACATAACAACTGAATATTAAAAATAGGGTTGGAGGCCATGACCTCAGCGGACCCTCCAACTACCCCAACCTTTATATATACCATGTTGAACGAGTTGGGTGGGCCACCTCCGGTGGACCCGGCCCACACCCCAACATAACGTATGATATTTATGTGCCGGTAAGAATTGGACCTACCCGGCCATGTGGCTGGCCTACTCCACGAGTGGCCCAAGACAAATATCACATCAACAGTCACCAATACAACAAACAAACACATATTCACACCTCCACAAGATGTGGAAGCATTGTTGTGCGCCATTTCTATTATCCAACCAGATTGGATAAACGAAGCAAGGGAGGAATGGAAGAACGATGAAGAATTGTGGGAACTTATTCGAAAGTTACAACAAGATTCCAATACATTTGATACATTTAATTGGAAAAATGATTCTTTATGGTACAAACATCGGTTATACCTCTGTAAGAATTCCCAACTAAAACAAAAGATTCTTATGGAATTGCACACTTCTCCCTTAGGAGGGCACTCAAGATTTTTAAAAACTTACCACAAGGTTAAGAAGGAATTTTTTTGGGATGGCCTTAAATTGGATATTCAAAAGTTTGTGGCAGAATGTTTGGTTTGCCAACAAAATAAAGTTGAAACAATTAAGACACCGGGTCTATTACAAACTTTATCCATTCCAAGCCAATGTTGGGAGGAGGTTTCAATGGATTTTATCACAGGTTTACCCAAGTCTGAGGGAAAGAGTGCCATCATGGTGGTAGTTGATAGACTTACCAACTATGCACATTTTTGTGCATTATTACATCCATTTAAAGCCAGTACATTTTCTACTACATTTATGGAAACAATTCAAAAGCTACATGGAAACCCAAAGGTTATTGTAAGTGACAGAGATCCCATTTTCACTGGAAATTTTTGGACAGAATTATTTTCTTGTCTTGGTACTCAGTTAGCTCATAGCTCATCTTATCATCCTTAGCCTGATGGGAAAATTGAGATAGTAAACAAATGTTTGGAATGATATCTTCGTTGCTTTGTATATGATAAACAGACACAATGGGTCAAATGGTTGCCTCTTGCTGAATGGTGGTGTAACACTTCCTTCCATACAGCAACAAAAATAACCCCATTTATGGCACTTTATGGATATTAGCCACCATCCATCACATCATATTTAAGAGAAAATTCTAAGGTTCAAGCAGTGGAACATCACATCGAACATCAACAACAAGTCCTCCAACTCTTAAAGGATAACCTCGTGTTGGCATAGAATAGAATGAAACAACAGGCAGATCAACATTGCAACGAAAGAAGTTTTGATGTAGGTGATTGGGTATTCCTATTACTACAACCATATAAGCAAATGTCCCTCAAGCAAGCTCAGAAGGATAATAAATTATCACCAAAGTATTATGGTCCATACAAGGCGTTGCGAAAGATTGGTACTATGGCATACAAATTGGAGCTTCTTGCAGCTTCTTGATTGCACGGATTTTTCCATGTTTCATGTTTAAAGAAGGTTATAGGTGACAAGCTCCCAGTTCAAACAATATTGTGAGAACTTGATGAGGAAGGAAAAATTATATTCGAATTGGAAGCAGTCACAGAAACAAGAACTCGAAAGCTACGAAATCGATCAATTTCAGAGTATCTTATCAAGTGGAATAACTTATCCGCTGAAGATTCCACATGGGAGGATGAGAATTTTATATAGAAGCATCCAGAAATACTCAAGCATTGAGGACAACACTTTTCTGAAGGAGAGGGGCATGTTGGGTCCCTATAATAATAGTGATTACCCCATTACTATTGTAGTTGCATGCTTTATTAATATTTTTGTGCCCCTATTATCCCCATCTTGTTATTACTGTGCCCCATAGAATCCCTCTATTGTTATTTTTGTGGCTTTATATTATTATTGTTAGGTCGACTGGGTTATATTGTGACTCCTTAGACTCCTATATATAGAAATAAGGTTTTGTCATTTGAATTATCGAAGAATTGTTCATTTATGTAATGTAAAGGAGGTTGTCTCCTCAAAGAGGCTGAAGTCTAAGGCGTCGATCTATCTTTTCTATCTTTTCTTGAGCTGGTTTCATAACATTTGGTATCAGAGCTTTAGATTCTAGGGTTTTGCTGCTCCAAATAGGTCATCGTGGAATTTTTGCTATAACTTTTTTTTTTGCGATGTTTCAGAAGCTAATAAAAAAAACCCATTTGAGAAGAAATCACGCTGAACGTCGGGTCTGAATTTCAGAGCTTTTTGTGTTATATTTGCAGAGATATGATGTGAGGAATTTGGTCTTTTTGCAGACTCCTGAATTACATTCCAAACAGGTGACCTGGGGAAAATCGTCATAACTTTCTCAATGAGAATCAGATTTAAATTTCATAAGAAGGTACAAAAATAGGACACACTGTAGTTTCTTGTATATATTTTTCAGAGACAAAGGTTGAATCAGTGAATCATGGCATGTCGTACAAGTTTGCTCTACTAAACTAATCTATAATCAGGTCACTGTGGGAGATTTTGCATAAATCTTCCTTGGAGAATCCAATTTGGATCAAACTGGTGGCATTGGAAAGAGGACATAGAGGGCTACTGTAGGTCACAATTTCAAAATTGGATGATACGAAAGTACAGAGATACATCAAGCGCAATATCGAGCTCCTACAAAGTGAAAAACGGTGTGTAGATTCTTTTAAATTTTTGCTTAAGATTGGTTTGAAAATTTATTTTGAAGGAATTCAAAGGGAATAGTAGAGCATTATTATCAGTAACTGATGCCCCGAGGAAATAAAATGCAAACACCTAGTGAGCAACCTGAAAGCTCTAGCATGACTCATGAAGAAGAGGAAGAAATGCTACATGATATATCAAAATTACAAGAACAAGTGCAACAAATGTCACTCTCACAAAAGCTAACAGAAGCTAAGATAAATGGCATGGAATCTAAGATAAAGGGCATGGAAGCTAAGATGGATGATTTGAAGATAGATTTGAAGACATATTTGAAGACAAACATGGCAGATTTGAAGACAGATTTGACAAGTTTTCTACAAGAAATATTTACTAATGGTGAAAAGGTAGTAAAGGAAACTCATGATGTGAACAAAAGAAATGTTAATCATGATTTCATAGACTCTAATGTGGGATTGAAGACCCACCATATTCCAAAAATCGATATGAGGAAGTTTGATGGCAAGGATCCTGCAACATGGATATTACAGATGGAGCAATTTTTCGATCTCAATAATGTGAAAAACACACAAAAGGTACGTATTGCAACTTTATATTTGGAACCAAATCAGTTTATATGGTATCAATGGCTTTGTTCTCGTAAACAAATTATCACATGGGCAATTTTTACGGAAGAATTGATAGCACATTATGAGGATACAAAAAGCAACACTTTTTTTAGTCAATTGATAAGTCTCAAACAAAAGGGTTCAATAATGGAGCACATTGAGGAGTTCTAAAAATTGAACATAAGGGTAAAAAATATTCCAGAGGAGCATGGGATTGATGTGTTCATAGGGACTTTAAAGGATAATATCCAACATGATGTTCGCCTGTGGAAAACTGATTCATTAGAGAACGCATTTAGGTTAGCAAGAAAAATGGAAAGCAAAATTATGGCAACTAGGAAGCATACCACTCACAACCTATAAAGATGGAAGTGTTGTTGCCCCTAGTCTTCCACAACCTATAAGGTTGACACCAAAAAAATTGCAAGAAAAAAGAGCAAAAGGGCTTTGTTACAGTTGTGATAGCAAATACACTAAAGGTCATAAGTGTGCTGAGAATAAAATATTCTACATAGATTACGAAGAGGAAGAAGAAAAGGAGAAAGCAAGGTCAAAAGAAGAGGATATACTCCAGGAACAAAGCCTAGATAAAGAAGAAATGAATCTGACCATATCTTGTAATGCATTGGCAGGAATTACCACTCATCAAACCATCAAGATGGAAGGACAAATCAAGATGAAAAAGGTAATAGTTTTGATTGATTCAGGAAGTACCCACAATTTTATTCATTGTAAGGTAGCAAAAGAATTGAATTGCTTCTTATATCCAGCACCAGAGTTTCAAGTGATGGTTGCAAATGGAGGAACAATAAATTTCTCTGGAAAGTGCCATAGTATCAAGCTATCGATGGGAGAATATGTATTGACTAGCCTAATGCTTTCCATTCCAATGGGAGGTGTTGATGTTGTACTAAGAGTCCAATGGCTACAATCCTTGGGTACAATAACTTTTAATTTTCAAGAACTTTTCATGAAATTTTCTGTGGAAGGAAAGGAAGTTGAATTAAGGGGTATTGCAAGGAAACCGGGAAATATAATCAGCTCTAATGATATAACAAAGCTTCTAAAAAAGGAACAAAGCGATGTAATTGCACAATTATGTTCGCTAGATGTTTCCACATTGGAATCATTGATGAGCCCCAATTTTGGTACAATTTGGGCTCATTTTGGCCTATTCTACTTGCTCAAACCATTCATCTTTTATTGCTTATGCATGCATTTCTTAGTTTATTCATGTTGTTTGTAGGAAGAAGGGTAGGCACTCTATCCACGTGACTAATGCATTATGATTTCAGGTTTTTGCATTAAAAGGGAGAAAAGACCACGTGAAAAGGAGACAAGGAGACAATGAGGTGGCACTGCTGGTTTTTAAGAGAGGATGTCCACAGTCTTGGGACCCTCCTCGTGATTCCCACCATAGCTCCGAGCTCCAATCCATCTTCCCACCGAGCTTAGAAGCAGCCAGCTGTTCTACAGGAACAGCAGTTATAACTGTTCTACAGGAACAACAATTATGACTGTCCTACAGGATCAGCAGTTTAAACTTCAGTTGGACAGCCGAGCTCCTAACATCAAGGACACCTGTTGGATGATCGTTTTTGCATAAGTATAGAGGCCGTAGCCTTTGATAGGTTGTTGAAACTTTCGCATTACTATCGTAATTCTTGAGCACAGCTCTGTGTTTTTGTTCCTTTTGTAAGCCAGTTTGGCATGACATCAGATTATGAATAAAGAAGGCAGATTTTGATCTAGTTCTGAGTTTTCTCAAGGAGCTATAGCTCTCAGGTTAGGGCCCAACCTGAGAGCAATAGATCTCCTCGGTGTTGTAATGTGTTTGCATTTAGTTCCAGCACTTTGAGTTTGTTTACTTTCACATGCAATTCGAATTTACAGTTTGTTAACTTAGTCTTTTTCATGAGCTTAGATAGGATTAGTTTATGGTGCATTTGTTTCAGTTGCTTAAGTTCAATAGGAGGATAGTTATACATCATTGGAGCTCCAGCAAAAAGGTTGTAAAGGCCCACTGCCATCTCTGTTAGAGACTGGGGTGCAGTCCATAACCAACCACCAAAAATACGCATTTCTTTACTTCATGATTGCTGCAACACAGTCACGGTTATGTTAGATGCTTCCATGTAATTCACACCTGCACCACACACCTTCATCACAGCTTCATGCACATTCCTCTTCGCGTTTTGGATTGCTGTTCATTGAATTCATAGCACAGGTAGTCTAGGTGAATGCATTTTCGTCTTGGTGACAGTCATAAGCATTTGTTTCATTTACACTACTCTCCCTCGCTCCATTACCTCCTCCTTCGTCTTGATCACGCATGCAACCACATCCTTGACCACTGCTCCGCTCTGTTATCTTCCAAATTCCTCCACTCCTCACGTAACTTCATTCTTTAGCCCTTTCATTGACATAGCCCTCTATCTTCCAACCTACTCCCTACACTCATTCCCCATCCTATCCCTCCACTTCTGAGCCATCACCAGCCTTATTCCTACCTTACATATCTCCCCCTACCATTCCATCACTCCTCCATCACTTAAAACACCCACGGTAGGTCATCCTGTAGCAATTTGTAGACTTCCTGTAGAAACCTCTGAGTTTCCTGTAGGATCCCCTGCAGACATCCTGTAGGAGGCCACTCACTCGGTTGCTGAGCTTTTGAACGTGAGGAACCTCTGTGGACGGATGCTAAGGATCCCTGGGGACCTCTCCTAGCCTCCCCAACCTTTCCCACGCTTTCCTTCCTTCTCCATCCCATTTGCACAACCAAACCCTAATAAGCACAAAATCACAATCATTCCATCCACTTAAAGAAAAAATACAAAAACATGTCTTTTAAGATGCAAGCAGCTTAGATTCATGCATTTTCACTTATTAGAGGTAATGACAGCATTGGTAGAAGTTTCATTCACATTCTTTGCATTATAGAGGTTAGACTAGTCAAATTAGGGTTTCCTAGGTTTACATGTTTTGATTTGCTTTCAGTCCATTTTTGTCAAGTAAAGTAGCTTTCCTTTGAGAATAGCTTTCGTCCATCAATTAGCAAGCTTCTTCTGAGAGCCTATAGAAGTTGGCTTGAGCCCTAGCGGACTTGTGCCAGCTGACCAAGTGACAGCTGCGACAAGAGCTAGTACTTGTGCATATAGCACCGTCGCTTCCAAGTTTGTACAAACTACCGGGTTGATAAAATTAAGAGACAGGAAGCCCCAGGAGTTGTAGCATTATTGCTACAATACTGGAGCTCACCATCTTTTTGGCGCCGTTGCCGGGGAAGCGTCAGAGTATTAGTAATTTTTGCTTTTCTTCTACTTTCGTACTCTTACTTCTGCTCAGTAGTTTATTTCATTTCCATTCTGCAAAAGTAGCTTAGCATTTCCTGCTTTCATAGACTAGCATTTCCTGCTTTCATAGATTAGCATTTCCTGCTTTCATAGATTAGCATTTCCTGCTTTCATAGATTAGCATTTCCTGCTTTCATAGATTAGCATTTCCTGCTTTCATAGATTAGTATTTCTTGCTTTCCTAGATTAGCTTTCCAATTCTGCAATTTCATTTGAGCAATCTAGTTAGTTGTAGATCACTCTGTTTCAGTTTTGCAGGTACCAAAGAAAAAAAAGCAAAAGCAATCAAAAAAGAAAAGTCCTTTCCATTTCATGCCTCGTAGGAACCGAGATAAATCAGGCAAATTCCTACCCAACACCCCCACCACATCTCTAAGTCACCCTTCTCTCTTCTTTGGTGACAGTGACCCAGAGGAACCTATAGGTGAACAACCTGAGATATACCAAGACCCTATAGAAGAAGAAGAGTTAGAAACCACTCCATCTGAAGCCATGGCTGATAATAGAAGAGAGGATGAGAGAATAGAAGGTGCATTCCCCATCCGAGAGACCAATGGAGAGATGAAAATGAAGAACATTAGCCCCTCCGCCTTGCCTCACTTCCATGGACTGACCACTGAGGATCCTGATACCTTCTTGTTTGAGTTTGCTGTCCTTTGTAGAACTTATGACTATACCGAAGATGAGCAAAAGCTGAAGCTTTTCCCTTCAACTCTTAAGGATGCAACATTACGCTGATTCATGGGATTACCTGGGAATAGTATCACTACTTGGGCTCAGATGCAGCAAGCCTTCAATACCAAGTATAGGGATTACTGTAGGTCTAAGGAAACCAAGGGAGAAATCTTTCGGATGACCATGGGAAATGATGAGTCCTTAGAGGATTATGAGGAGAGGTTCCAACTTAGCTATAAGCGGGCCAGGTGCACACTTGACCCTGAATCCCTCAAGTTGGTTCTACTCCGAGGAGTCCCTGAAGATCTCTTAGACACCCTTCACATGTTAGCTGGGGGGGACATTTACCAACTGCCTTATGAGGACATCAAGACTGTGTTTAGAAATCATTCCAGGGCAGCTAGGAAACGAGGTAGAGGAAATCTCCTCTCCACTGGTGTCCCTTTCTCCAAACATGAGTTTACAAACCAACTAGAAGATCTTAAGAGTGAGGTGAGACAGACCATTGCCATGCAGCTGGACACATTCAGGATCCAGCAGAAGAAGGAAGAAGCTGAGAGAGCCTTGGCTGTCTTCTGCCCTAGGTGCACCAGAAGACACCCTAAGAACGAATGCCCATTGCACTCGGTTGAAGTGTGTTTTGTTTGTGAGGAGGACCATCCAACAAATCAGTGTCCAACCTTACCTGGGTTTAAAGCCATGTACCAAGGGACCGAAGCCCCCACTGAACCTCTCTACTTCATCAACCAAAGGAGGCCACAAGGATCTAGACCTTATCAGCAGGGAATGCAAGGGGCACCACAAGCTTATTATAACCCCAACCAATCGACTCCCCTGCCTTCTTGGGGTCCCCCTGCTCATCCTTCTTGGTCAATGCCTCCTCCATGGTCTTATCCACCTCAGTACCCTGCTCAACCTACTTCTCATTCATATCATTCACATGCCCAGTCACAGCCTCAGTGGAGTGCACCTCAGTCGGGGTGGAGGCCCCAATACAACACTCCTCCTGCCATTTTGCCTCCACCACCAGTTCAACCTCAGCCTTTACCTCCTGCTCCTCCAAGGCAACCTCAAATGCCTGCTCAACCGAACCCGAACCCCAACAATAGACAGGCTCAGCAGGTATACACTGGGGAAACATCATGTCCTACCTATGCTGTGGAGATCTAGGAGATCAATCTTAGATCTGGAAAGACTCTTCCAGATCGCCAACCTCCTCCCCCAGAGGATGAGGAAGACCATCAGGAGAGTGAACCAAAGCCTATTCCACCCTTTCCTGAGAGACTTGCAACCACCACACAACCCAACCTAGAAGAAGATGAGCTTCTGGGAGAGCTCAAGTAGTTGTGTGTGAAGATACCACTTCTCCAAGCCATCAAGGATGTGCCCATATACAACAAACTGGTTAAGGAAAAGTGCTTTAAACACCCAGGCAGGAGAAAGAAAGATGCCTCAACTATCAATGTCATAGGACAACTGTCCGACCTTATGCTAGGACAAGTCATCTGCCCAAAGTACCTAGATCCTGGAAGTCCTGTAGTAGATGTCCACATCAATGGCACCATTATACCTCACACCTTGATTGATCTGGGAGCTGCCATTAATGTGATGACCAGAGATACTATGCTTAAACTCAATCTTCAGGGTTCCTTAAGGAAGACCTCGACAGTACTTCAATTAGCAGATCGCTCCACCGTGACTCCCGAAGGGATTGTGGAGGATGTCTTGGTCTCTATTGATTCTTGGGAATACCCTGCAGACTTCCTGGTTCTGCAACCAAAGGCCAAGCTTACTGGATATCCTCTCATTTTGGGAAGGCCTTGGTTAGCTACTGCAGATGCTTACATAAGTTGTCATGCAGGAAATATGACCATCAAAAATGGTCCCATGTCCAAGCAGCTAGTCCTATACCCTCCTGCCCAACCCTCCTTAGAGCATGATTTACCACTTTGGCTAGAAGAAGGAGAAGAAGACGAGGTGTACTCAGCACCTCTGTGTACCCTAGATACCACTAGAAGAGACCCTCCAACCGAGGATGACTTGATCGAGAACTTGATCCAAAACCCACCTACCAGTGCACTACCCTTAGAAAAATTGGTGGAGGATGCCCAAGCTGGCACCTTAGTGGATCTTTGTACAACCAACCCTGTCACTCCCAGAGTTAAGAATGTGGAGTTCGGCCCTGAGAGAGCATTGAAAATCAGCTCCTCCCTATCTCCTTCTCAGGAAAAGGAGCTGTGCAGCCTGTTGGCCAGCCACCTAGATGCTTTTGCTTGGAGCTATAAGGAGATGAAAGGAGTCCATACCTCGGTCTGTACCCATCATATATACATCAAAGAGGACTGTAAACCGGTTAGGCAACCCCAGAGGAGAATGAATCCAGCCCTTAAGGACATTGTCAAGGAAGAATTGCAAAAACTGTTGGATGCCGGATTCATCTACCCCATCTCAGATAGTGAATGGGTGTCCCCTCTAGTGTTGGTTCCCAAGAAGAATGGGAAGTGGAGAATCTGTGTGGATTACCGAGAGCTAAACAAAGCTACCAAGAAAGACCATTTCCCCCTACCTTTCATAGATCAAGTGTTGGATGGACTGGCAGGAAAGAAGTTCTTCTCTTTCCTGGATGGGTTTAGCGGGTACAATCAGATTCAAATCAGCCCGGAAGACCAAGATAAGACCACCTTCACCTGTCCTTGGGGTACCTTTGCCTACCGTGTCCTTCCCTTTGGGCTATGCAATGCTCCTGCTACCTTCCAGAGAGCTGTCTTGAGCATCTTCTCGGAGCTGGTCCATGATGCAGTAGAAATCTATATGGATGACTTTACTCCTTATGGGGCCAACTTCCAGGAAGCATTGTCCAATTTGGGAAAAGTCCTAACCAAGTGCATCGAGATGAACTTGTCCCTTAGCCCTGAAAAATGTGAATTCCTAATGACTGAAGGGACCGTGCTAGGCCATACCATTTCTTGCCAAGGGTTACAGGTGGATCCTAACAAAATTGCTCTAATCAAGAAGGTTCCACCTCCACAGAAGGTAAGGGATGTTAGGAGTTTCTTGGGATTAGCAGGGTACTACAGGAGATTCATTAAGGACTTCAGCAAGTTAGCCTCACCATTGTTTGGCCTTTTGGCAAAAGATGTGGAGTTTAATTGGACTGATGATTGTCAGAAGAGTTTGAATGAATTAAAAGACAAGTTAGTGTCAGCACCAATCCTGAGAGGTCCAAACTGGGCCCTACCTTTCCACATCCACACTGATGCCTCGAACAAAGCCATAGGTGTAGCCTTAGGACAAGTTGAGCAAAAACTTCCATATGCCATTTACTTCGTTAGCAAAAACTTGTCCAAAGCTGAGCTGAATTACACTGTAACCGAGAAAGAATTCTTAGCTGTGGTCCATGCACTGAACAAGTTCCGACATTACATCACTGGCTATCAAACATTTGTACATACTGACCATGCTGCAATCCGATATTTAATGAATAAACCAGATGTGAATGCTCGTATTATTAGATGGTTACTTTTATTGCAGCAGTTTGACTTAACCATTGTTGATAAACCAGGTAGAGAAAATGTTGTTGCTGATTTTTTATCTAGATTGGATTTGTCTGCAGATGAAGATGGGACGGTGGATGACCAGATGCCTGATGAGCATCTGTTTGCTATCTCAGTACTCTCTCCATGGTTTGCTGATATAGCAAACTACCTTGTTTCAGCTCAGTTCCCTCCGCACCTCTCTTCAAAAGAGAAGAGCAGAATCATCAGAAAGAGTGCCTCATTTACCTGGATCGGGGGCAATCTGTTCAAGCTTGGCCCCGATCAGATCTTAAGGCGTTGTGTAAGGGAGGAGGAAGTCTTTGACCTCCTCCTCACCTGTCATGATGGGCCTTGTGGAGGACATTTTGCAGCAAAGAGAACTGCCTTCAAGATCCTGCAGGCAGGCTACTATTGGCCCACACTTCATCAAGATGTCAGAAGATATGTCAGTCAGTGTGACCAATGCCAAAGAATGGGGAAACCGACCCAAAGGGATGAGATGCCTCTCCAACCTCAAGTGACTCTTGAGCCATTTGAGAAGTGGGGTATGGACTTTGTGGGCCCAATCAACCCTCCTTCAAGGCAAAGGTCTTACATCATTGTGTGCACTGACTATTTGACAAAGTGGGCAGAGACCAAAGCAATCAAAGCAGCAACAGAAGAAAGGGTGGTCGAGTTCTTAAGAGAGAACATCTTCTACAAGTTTGGCTACCCAAGAGAGCTGGTGACCGATCAAGGGAGCCAGTTCACATCCAACTTGGTTGAAGATCTACTAGCTCATCACAAGATCAAGCATAGGACTTCCACCCCCTATCATCCTCAAGCAAATGGGCAGGTGGAAGTCACCAATAGAGCATTAGAAGGGATCTTGACCAAGGTGGTGAGCAGTAGCAGAAAGGACTGGGCAGATCGCCTGGTTGAAGCCACATGGGCTTACAACACCACTTGGAAGACCACCACCGGCTTCACACCTTATGAGCTGGTCTATGGGAAGAAAGCTTTGCTGTCCATCGAGTTCGAATACAACACTTTGAGGATGGCAGCTCAGCTGGATCTAGATCTCAGCCATGCACAACAAGAAAGGCTATTGCAGCTGAATGGACTGGATGAGCACCGCATGCAGGCCCTCCTTCACTCAGAAGTGGTCCAACTTCAGAGAAAGGTGTGGCATGACCAACATCTCCATGACAAGCAATTTCAGCCGGGAGATTGGGCTTTGTTGTATGATTCCAGATACAAAGACTTCAAGGGGAAGTTGAGAACCAGATGGCTCGGGCCATATTCAGTGGAAAAATGTCATGACAATGGATCTGTTCTTATTCGGACCATTGATGAGGAAGCCATCCCCATGCTTGTCAACGGGCATCGATTGAAGATCTACAGGAAGCCTCCCTCCAGACAAGAGTTCATCAAAACTATGGAGAAGGTAGTATTGGTCATAGAGAAGGGTTCTGCCCCTGCTTTGGGCAGACCCTGAAGAATCTAAAAAAAATAATAATAATAATAATAATAATAAATAAATAATAAAGATCCTTGGGTGAAAACCTTTCTGAGGCGCCCAAGGCAGGTGGTAGGGGTGAAAACCTCATTGAGGCGCCCCTGCTATCTTTCAAAAAAAAAAGAAAAAAGAGATAAAGATCCTTGAGTGAAAACCTCTCTGAGGCGCTTAAGGCAGGTGGTAAGGGTGAAAACCTCATTGAGGCACCCCTGCTATCTTCCAAAAAAAAAAAAAAAAAAACAAAAAGAAAAAATAGAAGATCAACAAGTTTCTTATGTGAAAGTTGCATGCAGATTGCAGGTGTTCTATGGAGGAGAGGAAGCCTCTCAACTCAAGGCCAAAAGTCCTTATCATGCAACCAGGACACCTCACCAGCACCTCCTCCAAGAATGCTTATGTTCTTCAAGGTATGTGCACTTTCATTATAGATTGAGTCTCCTACAGGAAGACGCAGATTTTCTACAGGAAGGTGCGATTTTCTACAGGAAGGTGCAAATTTCTACAGGAAGGTGAAAATTTCTACAGGAAGAGCTGTCTGTCTACAGGAAGCTCTGTATTTCTACAGGAAACTTCCTGTAGAAGCTCAGAACAGCCCAGAATGCATTTCATGAACAGATCTGATGACTACGGGTTGGTTTGGACGCATGCAAGCCTCTTTTGGGCCCATGCACGACGCTGTTACCTTGCTCCACCATCCTCGTCGACATGCACCCAAGATCCCTGCACCAGCAAACCAGATCAATGAGTTCTCGTGGTAAAGCCATTTGTCAAAGAAAAACAAGCACTGAGAGCTCATACCACATCCATGTCGAGCATCAGAAGCTCCGGGAGCGTGATCAGAAGATTCTATCCATCGTCGTGCAGCATGCACCCAAGGAGGCGAGACTGTTACAAGGCACCCCGCGGGAATCCTGTAACAGTCAAACCTGCATGAGTGGATACCATTCACAGCACCGCCATCTGCAAACAACACATGGGCGCAGGCAACCAGAGCATCCACTCCATCGCCAACATCCTATAACCATGAGCCTCCAGGACTGTGTAAGCCGCATGCAGCAGGTAGATCCGCTCCCCGTCGTCCAAAAACCGAAAAATCGTGTGCAGCCGCGCGCAGGTAAGTGTCTCAACCCTTCCTTCCACCAAATCGCATGAGTATTACTTTGATTTGTTTGCATGGCGTAGAAATGAATGGTTGAGCGGCCGTATGGCCAGTTGACTGGCCACGTCGGCTAGTTATGGTATAGTCGGATGATTGGGTGGCAGCCACGACAAAGAAAATACGCAGCACGCATGTGAGGATAGTCCCGTTAACCGAGAAACGAGTTTAACTGAAAAGGGCGGCGGCAGATCTGTGGGAATGAATGCGGTAGCGAGTGAATATGCAGGCGAATGATGGGTGACGTCGCCCAACGGTCCAGCGGGGACAGCTCACCCCCCGCGCCACGAGCTGTGCCGATTCAAAATCTAACCGGCTAGATTATGCGCAGGTATTCATCAACCTCCACTTCAAAACTCGAGTGGCTCTTCTGATTTCCTCTGCACGTTGATACGCCGAGCTTTCGGCTACCAGAGCGCCGGTGAAGCACATCTCGACCGCTGGCCAACTACAGTCCTCCCCGAAGCTTGCACACTGCTCCTACAGGAACACAGTTCTACAGGAACACAGTTCTACAGGAACGCAGTCTTCTACAGGAACGCGGGTGCTCACGTAAAAAAAGGGTGGCCGAGTAACGAGGTAACCCTGGACTTCTCATGCAAATGGTCATTAAAGGTGGTAGGATTGTCAGTCACTGTCTGGGTATAGAGAAAGTGGTGAAATTGTTGTATGTGTGCCTATACTGTCATTCTACAGGATTGTTGAGTAATTAGACTGTGTTGAAAATTTTGTGGGTTATGTGCATTGTTCTACACTCTGTCCCCGAAACTAAACTCTCTGCCACCATCACCACCTCCGGTTAAGAAAATTGTGCCATCATGCCGGGTGGATTTATCAGGCGAGAACCCACGGATTCAGATAAATTGAGGAGAAACCCGGCAGTGGTAGAGCTCTTCACCAGAGCACAATGGATGACTTTTTGTGATAAGCTGCAGGGCTACGATGATGAAGTAGCCGAAGAATTCTTGCAGGCTCTGAAACCTAAATCCCAGACACTGGCCACAGTGAACTTCAGAGGTCTGAGCCTCAAGCTCACCCCAGAACATATCAGTCGGATCACAGAACTCCCTATGGGTCTGCCATGGGACAAGGACGAAAGAAAGCTAAGCCAGCAAGCCAAGAAAGAGTTCTTCCCACCTGAAGAAGCATTCACGGAGGACAAAAATGGGGTGAGAAGGACAAGCCTGTTGCCACCATGGAACGAAGTCAGCTTGCAAATCATGAAATATATCACTTGTGAAGGTCGTTTCAGCATCGTGTATGCATATCACTTCAGGCTGCTCAATGAACTAAGACATCGGATTGATCTTCCTGCAAAGCAGAGACTGAGCATTCCTTACTTTTTGCTACAGTCCTTGATGGAGTGCGATACAAAGCTCAAGGACGACATACCGGATCAGGTAGCCCACCATGGGCTAATCAAGCTTCTTGTGGAGGATGCTCTCCACTCATATAAAGTTCCCCTCTCATGGGAGTCATTTAGGAATTTAACGAGAGAGGGGGATATAAAGATGTTGATTGAAGAAACGGGTTCCTCTAGCAGTGAGGAAGAAGAGGCAGTAGCCAAGAGTAAGAAAGGGAAAGGCCGAAAGATCCCGACTCCAATACAGAAGAAAGAACGAAAGGAGAAGGAGGAGGGAAAGGATGACAGAGCAAAAGAGGACACCCCCATCCTGTCAGCAAGAGAAAAGAGGTTGAAAAGTAGGACGGTCAAAACTGAGGTGGTCCCCGTCAGCCCAAGCACCTCGTCAGCTCCTGCAGCCAAAGCCAAAAGCAAAATCCATGCAGCCAAGCAAGAAAAGGTGGTGACATTTGCATCTACAGGAACGCAGAAGCAGGCTTCTACAGGAAGCCCAAGAACAATGCCTACAGGGAAGCAGACGAAGGCTTCTACAGGAAGCCCAAAAACAAAAACACAGGCTTCTACAGGAAGCCTGAAGATCATTAAGAAGCAGGCTTCTACAGGAAGCCCAAAAGCAAAGACCAAGGCTTCTATAGGAAGCCCGAAAGTCATTGAGAAACAGCCTCCTACAGGAGGCCTGAAGACAGAGAGAGGGCCTTCTACTGAAAGCCCGGGAGTGGCTAAAGCCGAATCTTCTACAGGAGGCCCGGAAGCGGGCAAAGCAGGGTCTTCTACAGGAAGCCCGAAATCTAAAAAGGAGGGTCCCTCTACAAGGAGCTCTGAGAGAGAAAAACGCAAGAAAAAGAAGGCTGGTCTTCTCGAGAAGGAGGCGGCAGCTGCGCTGGCCGCCCTCAGCACACCTGCAAAACCAAAAGAAAAGAGAGAGAGGGAGATCCCTCTACCTTCCGAAGCCAAGAAAAGTTAGAGAATGAAAACAGACAAGTCGCAGCCTCCTCCCAGCAGCCAAACCACTTTAGGGAGTGTTCCTACTTCACCCAGTACAAGAACTCCCTCTAAAACACAGGCCACCCCCGAGAAGGGAAGCCCAAAAGTCACTTCCTGGACACGAAAAATAAGCCAGTCGCCTTCTGAAGCCCGGCTCAAGGAAATGAAAAAGGGGGAAGAAGCGCCACCCTCGTCACCACCAGGGGCAGAGAAGGCAGGGCCCTCAAAAGCGGGAAAGAAAGAGCCTGTTCCGATCCCGAGTCCTCGGCCAAGGACAAGGAGCAGGAGCAAGGTTGCTCAAGGATGAGCAAATGGTTCAGCTGGGGGGTGATGATGAGCCCCAATTTTGGTACAATTTGGGCTCATTTTGGCCTATTCTACTTGCTCAAACCATTCATCTTTTATTGCTTATGCATGCATTTCTTAGTTTATTCATGTTGTTTGTAGGAAGAAGGGTAGGCACTCTATCCACGTGACTAATGCATTATGATTTCAGGTTTTTGCATTAAAAGGGAGAAAAGACCACGTGAAAAGGAGACAAGGAGACAATGAGGTGGCACTGCTGGTTTTTAAGAGAGGATGTCCACAGTCTTGGGACCCTCCTCGTGATTCCCACCATAGCTCCGAGCTCCAATCCATCTCCCCACCGAGCTTAGAAGCAGCCAGCTGTTCTACAGGAACGGCAGTTATAACTGTTCTACAGGAATAGCAATTATGACTGTCCTACAGGATCAGCAGTTTAAACTTCAGTTGGACAGCCGAGCTCCTAACATCAAGGACACCTGTTGGATGATCGTTTTAGCATAAGTATAGAGGTCGTAGCCTTTGATAGGTTGTTGAAACTTTCGCATTACTATCGTAATTCTTGAGCACAGCTCTGTGTTTTTGTTCCTTTTGTAAGCCAGTTTGGCATGACATCAGATTATGAATAAAGAAGGCAGATTTTGATCTAGTTCTGAGTTTTCTCAAGGAGCTATAGCTCTCAGGTTAGGGCCCAACCTGAGAGCAATAGATCTCCTCGGTGTTGTAATGTGTTTGCATTTAGTTCCAGCACTTTGAGTTTGTTTACTTTCACATGCAATTCGAATTTACAGTTTGTTAACTTAGTCTTTTTCATGAGCTTAGATAGGATTAGTTTATGGTGCATTTGTTTCAGTTGCTTAAGTTCAATAGGAGGATAGTTACACATCATTGGAGCTCCAGCAAAAAGGTTGTAAAGGCCCACTGCCATCTCTGTTAGAGACTGGGGTGCAGTCCATAACCAACCACCAAAAATACGCATTTCTTTACTTCATGATTGCTGCAACACAGTCACGGTTATGTTAGATGCTTCCATGTAATTGACACCTGCACCACACACCTTCATCACAGCTTCATGCACATTCCTCTTCGCGTTTTGGATTGTTGTTCATTGAATTCATAGCACAGGTAGTCTAGGTGAATGCATTTTCGTCTTGGTGACAGTCATAAGCATTTGTTTCATTTACACTGCTCTCCCTCGCTCCATTACCTCCTCCTTCATCTTGATCACGCATGCAACCACATCCTTGACCACTGCTCCGCTTTGTTATCTTCCAAATTCCTCCACTCCTCACGTAACTTCATTCTTTAGCCCTTTCATTGACATAGCCCTCTATCTTCCAACCTACTCCCTACACTCATTCCCCATCCTATCCCTCCACTTCTGAGCCATCACCAGCCTTATTCCTACCTTACATATCTCCCCCTACCATTCCATCACTCCTCCATCACTTCAAACACCCACGGTAGGTCATCCTGTAGCAATTTGTAGACTTCCTGTAGAAACCTCTGAGTTTCCTGTAGGATCCCCTGCAGACATCCTGTAGGAGGCCACTCACTCAGTTGCTGAGCTTCTGAACGTGAGGAACCTCTGTGGACGGATGCTAAGGATCCCTGGGGACCTCTCCTAGCCTCCCCAACCTTTCCCACGCTTTCCTTCCTTCTCCATCCCATCTGCACAACCAAACCCTAATAAGCACAAAATCACAATCATTCCATCCACTTAAAGAAAAAATACAAAAACATGTCTTTTAAGATGCAAGCAGCTTAGATTCATGCATTTTCAGTTATTATAGGTAATGACAGCATTGGTAGAAGTTTCATTCACATTCTTTGCATTATAGAGGTTAGACTAGTCAAATTAGGGTTTCCTAGGTTTACATGCTTTGATTTGCTTTCAGTCCATTTTTGTCAAGTAAAGTAGCTTTCCTTTGAGAATAGCTTTTGTCCATCAATTAGAAAGCTTCTTCTGAGAGCCTATAGAAGTTGGCTTGAGCCCTAGCGGACTTGTGCCAGCTGACCAAGTGACAGCTGCGACAAGAGCTAGTACTTGTGCATATAGCACCGTCGCTTCCAAGTTTGTACAAACTACCGGGTTGATAAAATTAAGAGACAGGAAGCCCCAGGAGTTGTAGCATTATTGCTACAATACTGGAGCTCACCAATCATCTATTTCTCCAGATCTCCAAAAAGTCTTGGACAATCATTCCAAGGTATTTGAGACTCCCAAAGGTCTCTCACCTATTCGTGATCATGATCATGCTATTCATCTAATTCCAGGAAGTGTTCCTCCAAACATCAGGCCGTACAGATATCCCTATGCCCAAAAGAGTGAAATTGAACATATGGTTGCAGAAATGCTAGAGGCTGGTATAATTCAACCAAGTAAAAGTTCTTTCTCTGCTCCAGTAGTATTAGTGCACAATAAGGATGGATCATGGTGCATGTGTCCAGATTATAGGGAGCTCAACAAGCTCACTATTAAAGATAAGTTTCCCATTCCTGTCATTGATGAATTACTAGATGAATTGCATGGATCAATTTACTTCACCAAGTTGGATCTTCGTTCAGGATATCATCAAATCAGAATGAAGACTAAAGACATTCCAAAAACATCATTTAGAACTCATGAGGGTCATTATGAATTTTTGGTCATGCCTTTTGCCCTTACCAATGCACCTTCAACATTTCGAGGTTTGATGAATTCAATTTTCAAACCATTCCTTAGAAAATTTGTGTTAGTATTTTTTGAGTATATACTAATATACAACAAGTCTTAGAAGGATCATGTTGAACATGTTGACAGGGTGCTACAACTATTGGAGGAGAAACAATTATATGTAAAAAGATCCAAATGTTTCTTTGGAGTACAATAGGTGCAATATTTGGGTCATATTGTATCTCATGAAGGAGTTAAGGTAGACCCTAGCAAAATAAAATCCATTAAGGAATGGAAAATCCCCACATCCATAAATCATCTGCGAGGATTTCTCGGGTTGACAGGGTATTATCCCAAGTTTGTTAAGAATTATGGGAGAATAGCAGCACCTCTAACAACATTATTGAAGAAAGATGCATTTTCATGGACTCCAGAAGCAACAAAGGCCTTCGAACATCTTAAAGAGGCAATGTGCCAAGCACCGGTCTTAGCTACATCGGACTTCACAAAAACCTTTATTGTGGAATGTGATGCTTCAGGAAATGGAATTGGTGCTATTTTAATGCAATATGAAAGACCCATTGCTTTTGAAAGTCGTCCAATCAAGGGAAAGTTTTTACACAAAGCTATTTATGAGAAGGAAATGATAGCAATACTCCACGCACTTAAGAAATGGCGACCCTACCTAATGGGAAGACACTTCAAGGTAAAAATGGATCATGATAGCCTTAAATACTTTTTAGAACAAAGATTATCCTCTAAAGAGCAAAAAAAGTGGGTCACAAAGATGTTGGGTTATGACTTTGAAATCATCTACATAAAAGGGAAGCAAAATGTGGTGGCAAATGCACTCTCAATAAAGGATGAGGATGTGGAAGCATTGTTCTGCGCCATTTCTATTATCCGACCAGATTGGATAAACGAAGCAAGGGAGGAATGGAGGAATGATAAATAAGTGTGTGCACTTATTCGAAAGTTACAACAAGATTCCAGTACGTCTGATACATTTAGCTGGCAAAATGATTCTTTATGGTACAAAGATCGCTTATACCTCTGTAAGAATTCCCAACTAAAACAAAAGATTCTTATGGAATTGCACACTTCTCCCTTAGGAGGGCACTCAGGATCTTTAAGAATTTACCACAGGGTTAAGAAGGAATTTTTTTGGGATGGCCTTAAATCGAATATTCAAAATTTGTGGCGGAATGTTTGGTTTGCAAACAAAATAAAGTTGAAACAATTAAGACACTAGGTCTATTACAACCTTTATCCATTCCAAGCCAACGTTGGGAGGAGGTTTCAATGGATTTTATCACAGGTTTACCCAAATCTGAGGGAAAGAGTGTCATCATGGTGGTAGTTGATAGACTTACCAAGTATGCACACTTTTGTGCATTATCACATCCATTTAAATCCAGTACAGTTTCTACTGCATTTATGGAAAAAATTCAAAAGCTACATGGAAACCCAAAGATTATTGTAAGTGACAGAGATCCCATTTTCACTGGAAATTTTGGGACAGAATTATTTTCTTGTCTTGGTACTCAATTAGCGCATAGCTCATCTTATCATCCTCAATCTAATGGGCAAACTGAGATAGTAAACAAATGTTTGGAAGGATATCTTCGTTGCTTTGTATCTGATAAACAGACACAATGGGTCAAATGGTTGCCTCTGGCTGAATGGTGGTATAACACTTCCTTCCATACAGCAACAAAAATAACCCCATTTATGGCACTTTATGGATATTAGCCACCATCCATCACATCATATTTAAGAGAAAATTCTAAGGTTCAAGCAGTGGAACATCACATCGAACATCAACAACAAGTCCTCCAACTCTTAAAGGATAACCTCGTCCTGGCACAGAATAGAATGAAACAACAGGCAGATCAACATCGTAGTGAAAGAAGTTTTGATGGAGGTGATTAGGTATTCCTACGGCTACAACCATATAAGCAAATGTCCCTCACGCAAGCTAAGAAGGATAACAAATTATCACCAAAGTATTATGGTCCATACAAGGTGTTGCAAAAGATTGGTACTATGGCATACAAATTGGAGCTTCCTGCAACTTCTCGATTGCACCCAGTTTCCCATGTTTCATGTTTAAAGAAGGTTATAGGTGACAAGCTCCTAGTTCAAACAATATTGCCAGAACTTGACGAGGAAGGAAAAATTATATTGGAACCAGAAGCAGTCACAGAAACAAGAACTCGACAGCTATGAAATAGATCAATTTCAGAGTATCTTATCAAGTAGAAGAACCTATCCACTGAAGATTCCACATGGGAGGATAAGAATTTTATACAGAAGCATCTAGAACTGCTCAAGCTTTGAGGACAACAATTTTTTGAAGGAGAGGGGCATGTTGGGTCCCTATAATACTAGTGATTACCACATTACTATTGTAGTTGCATCTCTTATTAATATTGTTGTGCCGCTATTATCCCCATATTGTTATTATTGTGCCCCATAGAATCCCTCTATTGTTATTTTTATGGCTTTATATTATTATTGTTAGGTCGGCTGGGTTATATTGTGACTCCTTAGACTCCTATATATAGAAAGGAGGTTTTTTATTTGAACTATCCAAGAATTGTTCATTTATGTAATGTAAAGGAGGTTGCCCCCTTGAAGAGGCTGAATTCTAAGGCATTGGTCTATCTTTTATATCTTTTCTTGAGTTGGTTTCATAACATGATGTGTTTTCCATCACTTGTTGTAGCAACAATGATATGTTGGACTTGTTTTGGTAGCTGGGGTATTGTTTTCATTTTGATGTAAACTTCACCACCGAGTATGTGTTATAAACTAGTGTCAAGTATGGGATGCTTGGGTCATTACTTGGTCATGTGAATTAAGCATGTAATTTGGAGAAACAATGTAATACAGGTTTTCAAAGGTTGCAGGTGTCGGCTCATCGCTTATGGCTCCAAAGGAAAAAGGTGAAGGAGAAGGAAGGGTGACTTATCAAACGGTTGTAAGTGCAGATAGGGTACAAAGAAGTGGCAAATTATTTTCATGCTTTTGGAGGAGAAAAATCTCCTCAGTGGTGAGGATTCATCTAGGTGGCTCCAAGAATAGGCAGAAGTCCTAGAAGACTCAGAAAGGGTCAAAATTCAAAGTGGTCATATTGCTCCCAGACCAACACCAGATCGAATTTCTCGTCACCCTAATTCCAACAGTGTGAACGACACTCAAATCTAAGCTCGTATGAGGGAGAAAGAGCCAATCAAAGTTTTGGTCAAAGTTGGGCAGTGGGCTAGGTTTAAGTGACCTACAAATTCACCGTCACCGGCGAGAGAACCTAGCTCCCAAAAGTGGGCGAATTTGTTGGTTACTTAATTTTTCTAATATCCCTCATATTAGACAAAATCAAAACAATGACTATTATGGTAAAAAAAATAAAAAATATTAAAACATTAAAAAGGTGGTGGGCCATGACCCTTGCCACCTCCATTGGACCCCAACCCACATAACAAATGAATATTAGAAATAGGGTTGGAGGCCATGACCTCAGTGGACCCTCCAACTACCCCAACTTTTATATATACCATGTTGAACGGGTTGGGCAGGCCACCTCCGGTGGACCCGACCCACACCCCAATATAACGTATGATATTTATGGGCTGATAAGAATTGGACCGGCCCAGCCACGTGGTCGGCCTACTCCACGAGTGGCCCAAGCCAAATATCACATCAATGGTCACCAATACAACAAACAAACACATATTCACACCTCCACTTAAAACAAAACACTCCACCCATGTTTAATAAAATTGTGTTATGACAAACCAAAACGTACCCAAAAAAATGTAATGGCTACATTAATGTAACAACCGCACCAATTTTGGAGGGGTCGGGATTTGACCTCCAGACCTCCGCCATCCTCAATTCCTCCACCACCAATGAGCCATGGGCTCGGTCCTTGTTAGCTCCACCCACAAATGTTTATATAAACTCGACATTCATTTGCACGGGAAGAATGTAGGACCGAACAGTGAAACAGAGTTGAAACAGAGGCCGAGGGAAAAGCGTGGAATTCGAGATAATTTTTTTATTAATTGCAGGTGGAACCATGAGCGTCGAGTAGAGGCAAGTGGAACCATGATTGGGCCCAACTTTTAGGAGGGCGAAATTTTTCCAGTGTCCAAATTGGAAAAACTTTATGTCGATCCTACACCTCTCGGTGACACGAACCTGATGGTGTAGACAAAATTTTTATATGAGTAGTAGATCTTCAGATATCTTGGAGGAGGGAATCTTTGAGGAATCTAGGGAGCACCTAAAAGATTCCTATAGCCCCATAATTTCACTTTGTTAGAATTCAGAAATTTGACAGTCAATTTTACACTATTTGATGCCGTGAATCTAATGGTGTAATCAGATTTTCCATTTGATCATTCCATTTGTCGACCACTTTTCAAAGTGGAGTGCAGGTGTCAACATTTAATTTGCAAGCAATCATTTCCATGATATTCGATGCCATGAGATTGATGGTTCAGCCAGATCCAACAGTTTATCCACATCTTCTTGAGATAACTCCTTGATGTGAGGTATATATAGTGTGATCATGTACTTCTTTATCTCTTTGCTTGAGATGCCTTGTGCTGTATAGATCCATGTTTGATGTTTTATGTAGGATCTTATTTTGTTCTTTATGAGATATGTACTTATTGTCATGTTTTGATTGATATCCTTTTGTCGCCATGTTGACGGGATACTCATGTGTCGCCATGTATGTTTGAATTGAGATCCCTTTGATGCCATGTTAGCGAGATGCTTATTATTACCATACGTGAAATTATGTCATGTTGATAAGAGTCCTTTTGGGAATGAGAGTTATTGCAGCAGAACATCTTGTGGAGCCGCTCCTGCGTAAGGGCATATTCCTTGCATGACAGAGAAAACACATGCATGTACATCATCACTCTTTCCAGCACTTAATGCAATGGCCTACACCATTTTGACACTAGGGCCTGGAGACATAGTCACTCCTTGACGAACTCCATTATCAACATCTTCTGTTTTATGTTGCTGATTCTTGTCATGTTCATTCTTCTTTACAACATGCATATATGTTCCTCTATGCTCTTTCAAATGAAATTCTAACAACATCATGGAAGTAAAAGATCTTGGTTAAATCCTGGAGTTGAGTCAACTCATATCACCACCAGTGGACACTTGAAGATCAACACAGACACTATGCATTAGTGTGTTATTGGTTCAGTCGCACCCAAGAAGAACATGCACATGTTAGAAGATGAGTTGGATGAAGGGGCCGAACCAATGCACCGGTTGCAATGAGAGGACGAGTCTGCTTCAGCAAGATGTCAACATAAGGTGCATGCATACCATCATGGACAACCAATCTTGGCATCTTCTCACCAACTTCACCATCACAAGCATGTCAATGAATTGGTCTCACCACAGCGGACCAAGTGTCAGTGATGTCTTGCAAGGCTTTCTCAAGCCATGTTATCTCACATGATTACATGTGCATTGTAATTTTGAGTCATGTTAAGTGTAATTCAAGTGTCAACAACAAGATGTAATAGTCATAAAGTAGGTGAAGAGTCATGAGGGCAGTTGAACTGTCACAAAGGGGAATGTCAAGGGTCACCCCACCCTTTGCAATAAATTGTCCCTCATAACTCATTGTATAGGGTTTTGGTCAACCAGGCTTCTACTAAGACTATCTTGAAGAAGGCTTGGACAGTATTGTAATGTGCCTTGGCTTCTCCACTGCACGGAGCTAGTACATCTCTTTGGAGGAGTAAGTGGATGTGGCTGTAAAGTTCCACTATTGGGGCTAGCAGGTTTACATGGATGTATTAAATGATTGTGACTTACACTTATTTATATAATAAGAGCCAACACATTTTCATGCATATGTTGTTATTGTAGTTGGACTGCTATGGTTCCTTTAATGATATATGTTTTTTAACTTACGTACTTGTGTATGAACTAATTCAGATGCAATTATATGAATCTTGTTGTTAATGTGTTGAATATGTTGTTAATGACATCACCGCCCATGTCTACTACTCTGTCAGACATTAGACAAACCTTTCACTTGAACCTTGCCATAAAAATCATCGCACTCGTCTCAGACTGATCCATGAGTGTTGTACGTGTTATCTTACCTTCTATGATGTGACTGCCACATGTAAGTGGACTGCTCTACTGAAAGTTGTGCATGTCCTTTGTGTTGTGTGTTCCTCACCAAGTTGGGACTGATCCCTTTCAACTTGGAACTCACCTTCACCTCCTTCCCCTTTTGAAGTGTTGGAACCTCTCATACATCTTCCTTGACTCATTGCATCAGTCACACCCTTGCTGCCAACAGAGTTATTCTACTTGCCTCTGTACGACATCGTGGTCAAGGCATTACCCTACGACCCACTACTAGGACTCCTACACCAAATAGTCTGAGGTCTAATTGGGACCTCTTACTAGGAAGATCCCCTTGACATGTTGGCATGTCCAACACCGTCAACATTTCTAGGACTAGAAGGAGGGCCAGATGACAAGTGGTGTCCTCTCATCTAGTTTTGAACCTTTGCATATCTTTCATGGAGTCTTGCACTCTTCTTCCCCCAACGTGTTTTTCGAATTAGGAAGATGTCTTCATCTTGGGGAAGCTTTTCGATCTCTTGTCCACTCACATGTATGATGGTGAAGGGGAAGTCACCTCACCTGAGCACTTATATAACTTTCTTTTCATGATTTATGAGGAAGATGAGTTGTTTGACAAGCAGGCCGGCTTATTGCTTGCATACACACTTCACGAATCTCCATTTCGTTTGGGGCTCAACCTACCGACTAACATACTGCACTCATTTGATCACTTCTATGATCTCATTAAAGACACGTTCTATCATTTTGATCCAGACTATCTTGATGGGAAATTGTTAGAACAATGGAGGGCTTCACATGAATCAGTTATTGATTTTTGGAAGTGCTTCCATGACTTGCAGTTTCAAGCTCCGAAGAGCCAGATGAAATTTGCTTATCTGTGGGACCGGTTCGAGTATTTCCTTAAGAAATCTTCTCGTCCCAAGAGGAAGCTTGATATCAAGCCTCGCTCGACATTATTCATTGATGGAACTGCAAAGTCTCATGTGGGATCAGGCACTGTCTCAATGGACTATTCGCCTCCCTCTCATTCAGCAGCTCCACCACTGCCCAATGATGTTGAGGATCATGCTCACAAACCTGTTCATCCTTCACACTCTCCCAACATCAATCCACTCGATTTTCATGTAGATTTTGTTGTGAGTCCTTCGAGTTATCATATGAATTCTTTTCTTTGACCTCCGTCTTCATACTCAGGTGTTCTTCCCGATGATGTTGTCTTGTGTTCATCCATACTAGACTTTTCACTTGTTGTGAACGAGGAACAACCCACTGATGGAGTCGATATTACACAACCAACATGCACCGTCATTCATGAAGAGTATGAGTGGGAGCTTGAACATCAACACTCAGTGAAGGATGATTCTCTTATGTCCGAGTCCCCTCCTTTCATTCCAAACCTCTTTGGTGAACTTGCCATCCATGATTTTGCATGTGTATCTTCATCCATGGATGCACCCATTGTTGATCACTTGCAGGACTCATCGGATGTTAGTCCATCATTTGACAATGGAGAGGATAAGTTACTCATTGAAAATCCACTTGATCCCTCATCTGTATTTTCTGGAAACATAGACGATCAGTTTGTTCGCTTTTCATATACCCTTCTGTGTAATTCATCCAACCATGAGGATGTCAACAAACATCCTGATTTTTCTGATCTTGGTCATCGTGATCTCTTCACCTCATTATCTGATCACGATGTTGATTCACTTATTGTTAATCCTTCTAAGCCACTAGTCTAGGAAGATCTATCTATCAACGAAGTTGAAAACCCACAGATTGTCGACGCACTTCAACCCGAGCTGACGGTTATGTTAGGCCCTCATTGTCCTGAGGTTGGTTTCGCTTCCGATCAGGAAATTGTTCAAACACTCAAGACTCCTCATCACTCATATGTATGCACTCAAGACCAATCTAACACTCAAATTTTACTTCCTCCACTCGAACTACACGATCCCATTGCTGATGCATTGGAGGAGTCTTACATTGCAAGCACTCATGCACGATGCAAGTTATCTTTGTTTCTTTCGTTTTCTTGCATGTCGTGTGCTTATGTGCAAAGTTGCACGTAGTTTCACACAACACCATGATAAGTCTGTGGACTACCCGTCATGCACATGCACTCACTTATCTCCCGTGGGCACTTTGAATCGTGAAGTGTGGTTGTCTTCATTGTCATATCCTTCTTGCTTGCTAGTTTGCACAACTGGGTTTCTCACGGACCAAGCTTTGAACAACATGAGTCTTCCAATGGACTGGTGGCTACATTAGAAGTATCACTTCATGTGATTAGGCCCATGTACTATTAGTGTAAGAATAGGAGTAGTGTTTGCTTTTAGTTGTTTGCTTGCATGCTTGTTTTCTTACATGCTGTGTTTGCTTGTTTGTTTGTTTTCTTGTTTGCTTACTTGCTTTGCTTTCAATTTCTCTTCTACTTTTGCTTTGTTTTGATGTTTGTTAGTTTGTTTTTTTCGTTCGTAGGTTAGTCTTGAATGAAACCATGTATGACTCTTGAAGCAAGCTAGGTAAAGTACAAGAGGGATTGTACAACTATCACTACTTGGTTATCTATCATCTTTCCTCTGTATGATGAGCTTTTTACTCTTAGTCCATGATACATTGAAGGAAAATATGTACTATTCAAATTGAACCTTGGTGATAACACAACACTTGTGCGCTAACTAGTGTCACCTTCTCTAGTTGGTTGTTTTTGGGTTAACCCTTTTCAACCCAATCAAGTAGAGTAAGGTGAGGGGGGAAACCTTAACAGGAACGTCAGATATATAATAAACTACTTCCCTACTTGAACAACCTCCTCTGGTCTCAATAAGTGGGGATCCCTCTTCTTCCTATGAAATGAATAAGTGCTATGCACAGTGAAAATGAAAACGAAAAGTCAAAAAATTCAAAATTAAATATGAATAAGGCGAAAGAAGAGAAAGGCTTCCTGTGAATGGTGGTGATGCAAGTAACTCCACTAGGGTACTAACCAGGCTCGCTGGTAGCTGGGCCACGCTTGTGTTCCTATGTGACTCCATCGGGGTATTGTCTAAGCTTTCTGGCAGTGGAGCAACATCAGAAATGAAACTAAGACTTTGACGACTATACTACTCTTGCACCTATATACCCTCAACCCCAATCGAAACAATTGTGTTGCCTTGTCTTGGAATGTGTGTCAATTGACCAAGAGTCTGGTGGATGCTACATCTTACAATCAAGCTAGTGTGAAGCCAACATGAGCTGAGAGTTGAAAAATACTTTCAAAACTATTAGACTTACTTTTCACAAACAAGGTCCACTCAGAGAGCTGGAGTTCTACCAGTGTGTCGCCAAGTGTTATAGCGGCTACAACCATCCTCCAAAATTTTTCCTTAGCCTTTTTTGGAGCCTCCCTACCAACCTTTCACAACACTTTGTCTTGCTTCATCAAGTACTCAAGCTTCAATGTTTTACTCGCACAAAGGCAGCCTATCGATCACAATTGATCCATTTCCCTCACATGTTGCTCACCCAAACTTGGTCCAGCTACAAGCTAAGAAACTTCCCCTTGAAAATTGCACATTTCTATAGGGAAACAAACCTTCATCGAGGAATTGCGCAATCCTCTCTGACAGCCTGCTGGGCTGCAGGATTGCGCAATCTTGGAGCCAACCCTCCCAACATGATTTGCATAAAGTTTCCCAACAACATGTTGTTCAGCCCAGGATTTGTGCAAATCGGGGTAGAAGTTAGCTGATCTGCCCAGAAATTGTGCAAATCTCCTAGGTAGCCAGCCCAGCCCCCAGCCATTAATGCATATTTTTCTCCAGCAGTCGAGCAGTCTCTTGCATGTGCAGGTGAGTTGACAAGTTCCCTCAGGGACTGAGAAAAATAGAATTGCATGCATCGGTTGCTTCTCCCAAGGCAGCATGCAAAGGTATCCCTTGTTTCAGGGATCTATGTTTAGCAGTTGGAGGTTACATGCAAGGAGAAATTCTGAAACCTCCCACCAAGTGTCGCTTCCCCTAGATTCGTGGCATGCACATCACAACCTCGATGTTATCAAAACTCATCAACCAGATGCAGCAAAGCTCACTCCTAACATCAACCTTGTAGCTCTGCTATCCCACATCACTTCTAGAAGCAGTCAGCACATTTAGCTTAGCTTTTTTGGGGTAAGCCCGCTTCCCATACCTTATGCTGCATTTCTATTTCTTTTTGTGTTTTCTCTTGTAGGAGTACTATTTGCTTGATTTCTTTGAACGATTGTTGTTGTTTACATATATACTAGCTTGTCCTAGCTATGTTTCAGTTTTTGTTGATATCTCACTGTTGTCGCATGCATGAAACTGTTTTGCACAGATGTTCGCGCAACTGGTGAACTGCCTCACCCACTTGCATGTGGGTTTGTTTGCTAAATCTTTCATTCCTGTTTTGCATGCACTATCAATCGCTTCTGCTATCACTTAGTGTTGCCATGCATTCACTAACTTACTTGCTTTCAGTCTCCCATCGGCGACTCGGGCCAACCTTGGCCTAGGCTCAGCCTTCACCAAGGCTACATTGTGCAATCTGGGAAAGGAAGGCTCACCTTCCTCTCCATATTTGCCCATTCCTGCTTGAAACTGCCCTCCAAGGGTGTTTTGTGCATTTCTAGAGGATAGTGGTTGCTTGGCCCAAGAAATTGCATAGATTTGTCCCTAGGCCAGTAGTCCTTCCCAACTGGAATTGTGCATTACGCAATCCCATCAGTCAACAGATAGACTGCACTATGCATTGTGCGGTTCCAGCAATCAGCTAGTCTCCTAGTAGCCCAGATTGTGCCTTGAGCAGTCTTGGTAGTCGGTCTCCCTACCTCCTGGCCGAAATTGCATAACCTTTAGGATCGTTCACCCAGTTATGTTGCAAGTTAGTTCTCATGTTCAATTTGGTTTTCATCAGACAAATTGCTTGCTATGAGTGTTTCCATGTCTCCAGGTATCACAGGTGTTCATTTGCCTCTCAGCAGTACAAGTTGAATGGTTTCTAGGAGAGAAGAGATGAGGACACAGTTTAGAGCACGCTTGGGGATAAAGTTGATCAAGTGTATATGAGCTTTCCTGCTCACGAAGACATCAAGTTGTTCGTAGACATGGAAATCAAGAGGTAGCATCACAGCGAGCAACATCATGAATAGAAACTGAAGACATCATACCAAATGCAACCAATGCAAGAGGAGGGTTGTTGACAACATGGAGGAGGAACAAGGTTGCAAGCTCAAGCAGGTCCATTGAGAATGAAAGCAACTTTGGAGACTCTAGTTATGGAGTGACAATGAGACATGAAGATCACACGAAGGCGGAAGATGTAACAAAAAAGGATTTTCGTGTGCTAAAGCAACAACTCAGGAAGAATGTGAAGTTGTACAGACCAACGAATGAGTCGCAGCATGATCAGGAAAAACTGTCGACACAACGTGTGCTCACAGATGAAACTACACCCGAACAAGTTAAAGATCCATCCCAACAACTAACACAGATAAGACATGGTGAGCAGTGTGTTTGATCGCATGCAAGGGATTCAACAGCATGCATGTCATTTTGCACACACATGCAATCCAACCCATTCAACACACTCAGCAAGGCGAAGACAGGAAGCAAGTCCAACTCGAGCCAAACAGGTACTTCGGCAAGTTGACCCACATGACCACCAACACACACTTGAAGATCAAAATGGACACTATGCATCAGTGTGATGCCGGTTCAGCTGCACCCAAGAAGACCATGCACATGTTAGCAGACAAGTTGGATGAAGGGGCCTAACCAATGCACCGGTTGCAATGAGAGCAAGAGTTCGCTTTAGCAAGATGTCATCATGAGGGGCATGCACACCATCATGGACAACCAAGCTTAGCATCAGCTCACCAGCTTCACCATCATAAGCATGTCAAAGAGTTGGTCTCACCACAGTGGATGTCAGTGATGTCTTGCAAGGCTTTCTTAAGCCATGTTGTCTCACATGAGTACATGTGCATTGTAATGTTGAGTCATGTCAATTGTAAGTCAAGTGTCAATAGTTAGATGTAACAACCATAGAGTAGGTGAATAGTCATGAGGGTAGTTGAACTCTCACAAAGGGGAATGTCAAGGGTCACCCCACCCTTTGCTATGAATAGTCCCTCATAGCTCATTGTATAGACTTTTGGTCAACCAAGCTTCTACTAGGACTAACTAAGAAGGCTTGGACAGTATTGTAACACGCCTTGGCTTCTCCACTGCATGGGGCTAGTACATCTCTTTGGAGGAGCAGGAGGATGTGGATGTAATGTTCCACTATTGGGGCTAGGAGGTTTACATGGATGTATTGTATGACTGTGACTTACACTTGTTTATATAATAAGAGCCAACACATTTTCATTCATATGTTGTTATTGTAGTGGGAATGCTCCGGTTTCTTTAATGATATATGTTGTTTAACTTAAGTACTTCTATATGAATTGATTCACATGCAATTATATGAATATTGCTGTTAATGTATTGCATATGTTGTTAATGATGTCACTGTCCATGTTGACTACTCTGTCGGACATCAGACAAGCCTTTCACTTGAACCTTTCCATAACAACTGTTGCACTCATCTCAGACTGATCTGTGAGTGTTGTATGTGCTATCTTACCTTGTATGATATGGCTGCCACATCCGAGTGGACTTATCCACCAGAAGCTATGCATGTCCTTTGTGTTGTGTGTTCCTAGCTGAGTTGGGACTGATCCCTTTCAACCTAGAACTCACCTTCAACTCCTTCCCCTTTCAAAGTATTGGAACCTCTCATACACCTTCCTTGACTCACTGCATCGGTCACACCCTTGTTGCTGACAGAGTTATTCTAATTCCCTCTGTGCGACATCATGGTCAAGGAATTACCTTAAGACCCATTGTTGGGACTCCTACAATAAACGATCTAAGGTATAATTGGGACTTCTTACCAAGGAGATCCCATTGACATGTTGGTGGGTCCAATACCATCAACAACACCTCAGAGGGAGGTAGAATTTTCTATTGAGTTAGTGCCAGGGGTAGCTCCAACATCAAAAGCACCTTACAGGATGAGCACACTTGAGTTGGTTGAGTTAAATTTACAATTAAAGGAAATTTTGGACAAGGGATACATTAGGCCAAGTGTATTACCTCGGGGCACACCGCTCTTGTTTGTGATGAAGAAAGATGGTACACTCACATTACGCATTGATTAGAGGCAGTTGAACAAAGTGACTATCAAGAGCAGGTACCCTTTTCCGAGGATTGATGACTTGTTTGATCAGTTGAAGGGAGGAGTGGTGTTCTTAAATATCGACTTGAGATCCATATATCATCAGGTACACATCAAATAGGAGGACATTTGCAAGACTAATTTTAGGACTAGATATGTTTGTTGTTGTTCCATTTGGCTTAACTAATGCTTGAGCTAATTTCATGTGTTTGATGAATACCGTGTTGCACCCACATTTGGATAGGTTTGTTATTGTGTTCATTTATGATATAATGGTATATTCTAAAAATGAGGAAGAGCATGCCGAGAATTTAGTAGCAGTGTTGAGGTTATTGAGGGAGCATCAGTTGTATGCTAAGCTCAGTAAATGTATTTTCTTTCAAACTAAGGTACACTACTAGGGACATGTTGTCTCCAAGGAAGGAATTACAATATATCCAGAGAAGATAAGGGCCATCATGGAGTGGGTAGCTCCTAAGAGTGTGGATGAGGTGATATCTTTCATGGGTCTAGCAGGATATTACAACAGGTTCATCGGGAACTTCTCACAGATTTCTTATCTCGTTACATCATTGGAAAGGAACGGTAAGAAGTATGAATGGACAAAGGAGTGTGAGGCTACCTTTGAGCAGCTTAAGTAGTTGTTGACACATTCACCAGTGTTATAGATTTTAGATCCGGACAAAGAGTTTGTGGTATGCACAGATGCTTGCAAGAGAGGACTTGTTGGAGTCCTTATGCAGGATGGATAGGTGGTATGCTATGAGTCGCGAAAACTAAACAAGATTGAGAATAACTACCCCACACATGTTTTGGATTTAGCAATGATCATACATGCATTGAAGATGTGGAGACACTATCTTCTTGGTAGAAGCTTTTCACTTATGAGTGATCATATTGGGTTTAGGTATTTGTTTGACTAGCTGAATCTGAACGTCGGGCAGGCTAGATGGTTGACCATGATCAGTGAGTTTGATTTCGAGATCATGTACATCAAAGTAAAGAGAATAGGGTGGCATATTCTCTTAGCATATGGGTATAGGTACATCACTTGGCAGCCATGATCTCATATGGGACGGACTTACAGGATATGATCTTGCAGGCATGTTAGCAAGATGTTAGGTATATGGAGATTGTGCGCAAGTTGTAGCATGATGCTAGTACAGGTACAGGTATAGGTGCAGGTGCACAAGGTATGGATTATTGTCTTACATCGGATGGATTGGTCAGGTTCTGAGAGAGGATATATGTAAAAGATAATAGTGAGCTCAAGAAAGTGATCTTGAGGGAGTTTCACTTGAAACCTTATTCAGGTCACCCAAGTTATCAGAAGACACTGACAGCGGTGAAGGGATTTTACTATTGGTTGAATTTAAAGAGGGATCTAGCAGAGTTTGTGGTGATTTTTTCTTACTGTCGGTTTAAAGAAGAGTGTAAACATCTAGGTGGACTACTACAGCCGATCGCAATTCCAATGTGGAAATGGGAGGTCATTTCCATGGACTTCATCACAGGGTTTCCAAAGATAATGAGACAACATGATTCCATTATGGTCATTTTAGACAGGTTAAAAAATGTTGCACACTTCATTCCAGTGAAGTCTACGTTCTTAGCTAGCGATGTAGCATAGGTATTCATCAGAGATGTGGTTATACTACATGGTTCTCCAAAGAAGATTGTGTCAGATAGGGATGCAAATTTCACTTCCAATTTTTGAAAGGAGTTATTTGTAGGTTTGGGCACAGAATTGGCCTTCAGCACAACTTATCATGCACAGTTAGATGAATAGACATAGAGGATCAACAGTATATTTGAGGACATGTTGAGGATGTATGTGATGCATCCACAGAGGAAGTCGGAATAGTATCTCCCTTTGGTAGAGTTTTCATACATTAATGGTTATTAGGAGTCAATGAGGATGAGTCCTTTTGAGGCATTGTATGGGCAGAGTTGTAGCACTCCCATCAATTGGACTGATCTTGTTAACAGGTTGTTGATTGGACTAGATATGTTGGAAGACATGGTACAGGAAATGCAGGTAACCAAGAAGAATCTAAAGGTAACACAGGATAGGTAGAAAATATATGTAGATCAGAACAGTTTATTCAAGGAGTTCCAGGTTGGGGAACAGGTGTACTTGCACATCAAACCGAAGAAGATCTCCTTACGGATTGGATCATGTGCCAAGCTAGAACCATGATTTTGTGGACCCTTTATCATTTTTGAGAGGATTGGGCCAGTAGCCTATCAACTTGCGCTTCTTCCAACAATGAAAGTCCATGATTATTTCCATGTATCTTTGCTTAAGAAGTATGTTAAGGATGTTGATCATATAATTTACTGGTTTGCATCGTAGGTGGAACCAGATGGAGAATTCCAATCGAAGCCTCAACTTATATTGTGGAAAAATGTGCTCATGCTCCGGAATAGAGTAATCGAGAAAGTTAAAGTGCAATGGAAGCATTTTGGGCCCTGTGAAGCTACATAGGATATGGCGGATCAGATGCGAGCTATGTATGCTTCCTTGTTTGTCATTTGAGGCAAAGCAATTTTAACTTGGTGTGATTTTGGTATATGATGTGGTATATGCTTTGGTATATGTTTTCATGATGATTGGTTTATGTACATATGTATGCAGATGTAAATACTACCATGAGCTATGTTATAAAGCTCCACTATGCGGTATGTTTTTATGATGTCATGTTATTATGTTGTTATCTTGCTTTATTTTCCAGCAAGGTGATCATTGCAAATACTACATTGAGCTAAGTTATAAATCTGCATTAGAAATATATATTTTGTTACAACATTTTTGTGGTTATAGTTGTTTTTGAACTCTAGGGACGATGTTCCCCCAAGGGGGAGGGTTCTGTAACAACCCTAGTGAAAATTCCATGTAATAAAAGTTTTAAAAATAACCACGGTCAATCGGACACTTATTCCAAGCTAATGTTGGAAAGAATACTGAGAGGGGGGGGGGGGTGAATCAGTATTAGTCAAGTCAATAATCTTTTTCTTTTCATACTCAAATTTGTATACACTACTTCCATGTGGGTAACCCGCATGTACACACAACTGTGCTTAAGGAAACAAGTGTATATCTAGCAAAATAATAATTCCTTTAATTCATTATATGTTGATCTTTAATCTATGCATTAGTACTTTATTAAACATTAAACAATAACCATATGCACTTAATAACAGAGTGAACTGTCACACATAAGAAACACACATGAACACCAAGATTTAAGGTGGAAACCCAAATGTGGGTGAAAACCACCTGCTGCTGTTGTCTCCATCTTCTTTTAATAATAAGAAAATATGTTTACAACATTGTACTGGTGCAGACTCATACCAGTACACAGGCTTCTACCTACAGAAGGCTACAACCTTCTCTCGTTCTCTAGCTTCTACTAGAAGGGCGCTACAACCCCTGAGCTCTTGTACTAGCTAATATGTTTTTTAGTACGTAAGCGCCAACCTACAGAAGGCTACAACCTTCTCTCCTCCTCCAGGGACCTCGTTTCATAAATTTTCAGACTGGATACTCCTGGAACACAACACCATAATCTGAAGGCCACGTTTCATCCAATTTTCATACTGGACCCATCAACAACATTGAAGCACAAAATCAATCACCACTATAATACAACCATCAACTATGTCTGCAACAACCAATCACTGAAACACAATCATTACTTTCTAAATCAGCCAAACTCAATCAATCACTGACAACCTCTGAACCTTTGACACAAATGAATCAACCATTCATTCATACTTTAATCAACTTCAACAAATCAACTAGAACAAAGAGATCACTGTAACCAGTACACAGATTTGTACCTAGAACACTGCATCATCATTCAGAACCAGCTGTAACCTCAAAACCATGTATCAGAGTGTATACGCAACTTGGAAGAGCCGAACCAGCATGTATATGCAACTTCATCAAAGCGAACCAACGTATAGATCTGCAAATACTTACTTATAACTTTGTTGCACTTCCTGACTTCAATTATACCGAGATCATCACATATAAATGATAATACATGTGTTAGCATCTAGATATAGCCCATCAAATCACATAATGATAAGTCATTATGATCCTGATCCATTATTAGATCTCATTCATCATCACTGAAGCAAATCACAATCAATCAATCTAAACATTGTTACTAGAATGCAGTCACCAGAACATAAAGAAAAATCCAGAAATCTGCATCAACAACCAGAAACAATTGTAACTTCAAACATCATAGTTCACAAGGTATACGCTACTTCTATGTGTCGAACCTGCATGTATACACACTTTTACCAAAGTCAACCAGCGTATACATCTGTAAATATTCATTCATAATTTTGCAGCTATTCCAGACTTCAGTTATACCCAGATCATAATATTTATAGAACAAACACATGCATCAGTATACAGATCTAGAATAAACATGATCAAACCATATAAAGATAATTCATGACCTTAAGATCCTGATCCATCATTATATCTTGTCCTCCATCACCCGCTAAGGTTCCTCCTTGGCTCATATAAAGAAGAGCATCATAAACCCATAACCTACATAATGGATCTCACACTTTATCAAATATTCGATACTTGTCTACTTTGGCCTAATGATCTTCTCTCCTTATATAGTTTAGGCCTTTCTCAATACCATGGACCAAAACCACTTAGGACCAATACCTTGGACCAAATACCTAGGGTCAATACCTCGGACCAAATACCATGGACCAATACCATGGATCAAAATACCATGGACCAAATACTTCAGAAACTTAGTTTTTCAAGGTATACACACTTTTCCTTCTGTGAAAGTGCATGTGTACATACATGCAACTTGTATACAGTGAACCGGCGTGTATACGCAGCTTGGTCAATGGTGAACCTGTGTATACCTCTCTTTCTCCATTTTGTGAAGACTGATCTGTAATTGTTTGTTGTTTACCTGCTATAATATGATCTTTCATCTGAGTGAGTTGCCTTTTGAACTGATTCCTAGAAGCTACCCTACATTTCATCACTCTATAAATACTACTGCCATGAATTCTATCACATCTGATATCTCTTCTGTAGATTCATCTAGTTACCATGTACAAGTGAGTTGTTCTGCTACAAGTGGGTTGCCATCAAGCACAACACATGCATCATAATGCCAACAATCTCCCCCTTTTGACTTGATGGCAACGACAACACCAAGTCGCTCTCCCCCTTTGACATCAAGGGAAAAGGGCGGACCAGGATATTCTACCCCTTTGATATAAAGGGCAAAGGGCTGAACAAAAAGAAGAATTACATATTTGAACAGCTGAATATAAACATTAATCATGCTCCCCCTAAGCACATGCTGAATTTTCTAATCAAACTCCCCCTTTCAACATGCTGAGATGCACTATATCATCCATGCCCCCTCGAGCACATGTAGAGTCTACAAATATTTTCAAGAAAAAATAACATGAATCTATAACTCAACAATGTGAGTTTGACCTTTCTATCACCAACGACTCATACGTACATTCATTCCCCCAACCAAGTGGGGATATACCAAACTTGACTCATCCACCCAACCAAGTGGGGATATACCAATTGTTTATACATGACCGAAATATTACATCATCCTTTCGATGCATAGTGGGGTTACAAATTACATCATATGACCAAAAGAGACTCATCAAAAGACTACAATAGACAGAGACAAATTATTACATCATGGGACTTGATATGACCTTTACATCAAATGATATACATGACATTTATAACAGAGACCAAATATCTAAACAAGACCATGATATTCATCAACAACTATCATACACCATGTATGATCTGCACCATAAGCATCTATCAACAGCATCCGTACCTGTGATGGAGTATCAAGATATGACAGTGTAAATATCATCAACCTGTGATGGAGTATCAACTCATCCTCTTGATCTCATCAAGATCAACTTGCTTCGTTTCCTTAGTAAAAGAATCCTTCTAAGCATATGTCATATCTCCAAGTAATAGCACAAAATAATTCACATCATATCATATGTATGTGAAAACACCATAATCATCATCTATGATCATAACATCACCATCAAGAACTACATGATCTTTCCACAAGAACCTTCAATATATCAATCATGTATCATCACTAGGGAACATACCACATCTGATAAGCATCAACCATGAAAATCAACATGTGTGAGTATCAACCTATCATCATAAGATAAGAACTCATCATCATTATGTGGTTAAGTAAGCCATGTCTTCGAAAATCCATGTCTTCAAATAGCTATGTCTTCATGTGACCTGCAATAACACCATTCTCTTGGCCAACCAACAATATGCAACTTAAGTAATCATCCATGTATCCATCAAAGAGATATCAATATGTATCTAGCAAACCATGAGCTCATGGTCATTTGTCCAAATTTCTTGATATCATTAACAACAACAATCCTTAACAGTGTGAGAGCCAAGATCTATAGGAATCCTGTATCATTACTGCACCATATGAACTTTATGCATCTTTGAAGGCATGATGACAACAGCATAGAAGAAATGAGTGGCTCATCATCAATTAATGAAGTTGTGTACTCAAGATTTGTACTTCTCCTTGTTCTTATGAAGATCATCATGTAATCAACATATATGTACTATATACATCATCAAAAATTCATCCACAATCATCCATAAATCTGATTTGAATAACAACTATGTAACCCCAATCAATACAAGTATCATCTAAGATTTCATCATGGGAAACTTATAACCGTCATATAGCAAGATGTAACACTTTAAGCATCATCATCATTGAAAAGACTTCTAAACATAATGCCAATAATGCTTTGTTAGAAGCATAGCATGTTCTCCCCCTAAACCTGTTCCACCTGTTCACTGTCAGATTTGATCATTGGATATATCAATAAGAAGTATCAAGGCATCAACATGAATCAGATATACATCAAGTTATCAACAACATGTTAGAATCAAGACACTTCTAAATAATATCCACAGAATGTAGTCATCTACGACAGAAAATATAACTAATAATTGTCTAAATCATATCACATCAGTTTTTTTGAGGCTGTCCCACTGCATTTTCTCAAACCACATATACGTGACTATGCAGCTTCGAACTCACATATATACGTGAATTGTCTTCATGAAACTTGCATATGAGATTTAGAACATTGAAGTTTCACACTTTCAACTCCCCCCAAGTCTGTTATGTTTGTACACTATGCCATGCCACATTTTTCAGACTGTACTTCCTTCCTCTTCCATATCTTCAAGTGTGATGATATTTTCTCCTTTTGGTATGGTGCTTGAAATTTTGTCCTGCATTCCTTCGCTATATGTCCAAACTTGTTACATGCATAACATCTTACATGTTTCATATTTCTTCTATAGTAATCATTGGCTTTGTGACCAAACATATTACAAGAAAAACAATATCCCTTAAAGTACTTGGAAGCTGATGATTTATCTGTGTGATGGTCTTGAACCATTATACTTCTACATCTTGCTGCAACATGTCCAAGATTATGACATATAAAACATTCAACATTATTCATTTGAGGAAATAACTGACTATCACTTCCACATTTAAGAGTAAAATATTTTATTTGAAGAATTTCTTTCCTTGGTTGTTGATGGGGTTGACCTCTAATCTCCTTGTTGAGCATTTCAGGTTTTACATTGGAGTTCCTTGCCTTAGCTTGTGAGCTAGATTTACCTTCAACAGATTCATGGAAACCAAGACCAGATTTGATGGCAAGAGACCTTTGACTACTAAGAATATCATCCAAAATATTAGTACTATCTTGAAATTGTAAAAGCTTATCCTTTTCTTCTAATTTACCTTTTAGTATATTTACCTCAACCTGATATTGCTCTTCCTTTTCAAGATACTGTTTCTTCATGATTTCTTCAGTTTTTCTTCCTTCTTCCACTTGTTTCCTTAATTCAAGAACTTCATTTTCTTGTTCTTTAAGAGCTTGGAGTAGTTCTTCATTCCGCTTATTTGATTTTTCAAGATCTTCTTTTAGAGAGAGGATCTTAGCTTCAAGACCTTCATAGTAACTAGATTCTTTAAGTTTCTTGATTATTGTGTTCCTTTTATTTACTTCATTTCTTAATGATGTCACTTCATCCTGTAGCTTTTGACATTGATCTTCCTTTTCCTTGTATTGCTTCCTTACTTTGTTTCCTTCCTCTTTTAGTTTGGTAGCTTCTTCTTTGAAGGCACACTCCCTTTTGTCCAATAGATCTTGTTGATCATTAATTTTGTCTGTGAGCCTTTTAAATTATGCCTCTATTTGATATCTTTCTTTTTCACCCATAAGGGAAAACTCAGTTGTTTCACTGTCACTTTCGTCATCTTCAAATGGACAGAGAAATGTATCACCAGAGGATAATAAATTCATACTTGATGGTTCTTTTTCTTGTTCATCTTCATTCTGAGGTGATTCTAAATCTGAAGAGTTGCTTCCACATAATCCCCAATAGACTCTCCCACTGTCATAGTTTCTTTGAGATGTCTTCTTCTTCTGAGACACTTTCTTCTTTAGCTTCTTTCCCATTGTTCTACAGATTTCCTTCAAGCGATCAAGCTTCTACCAAAGGACCTGCTCTGATACCAATTGTTGGAAATAATACTGAGAGGGGGGGGTGAATCCATATTAGTCAAGTCAATAATCTTTTTCTTTTCATACTCAAATTTGTATACACTACTTCCATGTGGGTAAGCCACATGTACACACAACTATGCTTAAGGAAACAAGCGTATATCTAGCAAACTAATGATTCAGTTAATTCATTATATGTTGATCTTTAATCTGTGCATTAGTACTTTATTAAACATTAAACAATAACCATATGTAGTTAATAGCAGAGTGAACCATCACACATCAGCAACACACATGAACACTAAGATTTAAGGTGGAAACCCAATGTGGGTGAAAACCGCTTGTTGCTGTCATCTCTGTCTTCTTTTAATAATAAGAAAATCTATTTACAACATTGTATTAGTGTAGACTCATACCAGTATATAGGCTTCTACCTGCAGAAGGCTACAACCTTCTCTCGTTCTCCAGCTTCTACTGGAAGGGAGCTACAATCCCCTAGCTCTTGTACTAGCCAATATGTTTACTAGTACGTAGGCACCGACCTACAGAAGGCTACAACCTTCTCTCTTCCTCCAGGGACCTTGTTTCATAAATTTTCAGACTAGATACGCCTGGAACACAACACCATAATCTGAAGGCCACGTTTCATCCAATTTTCATACTGGACCCATCAACAATATTGAAGCACAAAATCAATTACCACTGCAATACAACCATCAACTATGTCTACAACAACCAATCACTAAAATTCAATCATTACTTTTTGAATCAGCCAAACTCAATCAATCACTGACAACCTCTGAACCTCTAACACAACTGAATCAACCATTCATTCATACTTTAATCAACTTCAACAAATCAACTGGAATAGAGAGATCATTGTAACTAGTACACAGATTTGTACCTAGAACACTGTATCATCATTCAGAACTAGCTGTAACCTCAAAACCATGCATTAGAGTGTATACGCAACTTGGAAGAGCCGAACCAGTGTGTATACACAACTTCATCAAAGCGAACCAGCGTATAGATATGCAAATACTTACTTATAACTTCTCTACACTTCCCGACTTCAGATATACTGAGATCATCAAATATAAAGGATAATACATGTGTTAGCATCCAGATCTAGCCCATCAGATCACATAATGATAAGTCATTATGATCCTGATCCATTATTAGATCTCATTCATCATCACTGAAGCAAATCACAATCAATCAATCTGAACACTATTACCAGAATGCAGTCACCAGAACATAAAGCAAAACACAGAACTTTGCATCAACAACCAAAACCAATTGTAACTTCAAACATCATAGTTCACAAGGTATATGCTACTTCTATGTGTCAAACCTATGTGTATACACGCTTTTACCAAAGTCAACCAACGTATACATCTGTAAATATTCATTCATAATTTTGCAACTATTCTAGACTTCAGTTATACCCATATCATAATATTTACTGAACAAACACGCGCCTCAGTATATAGATCTAGAATAAACATGATCAAACCATATAAAGATAATTCATTCCAAGCCTTAAGATCCTGATCCATCATTATATCTTGTCCTCCATCACCCGCTAAGGTTCCTCCTTGGCTCAAATCAAGCAGAGCATCATAAACCCATAACCTGCATACTGGATCTCACATTTTATCAAATATTCAATACTTGTCTACTTTGGCCTAATGATCTTCTCCTCCTTATATAGTTTTAGGCCTTTCTCAATACCATGGACCAAAACTACTTAGGACCAATACCTTGGACCAAATACCTAGGGTCAATACCTTGGACCAAGTACCATGGACCAATACCATGGATCAAAATACCATGGACCAAATACTTCAGAAACTTAGTTTTCCAAGGTATATGTGCTTTTCCTTCTGTGAAAGTGTGTGTGTACGTATATGCGACTTGTATATAGTGAACCGGCGTGTATACGCAGCTTGGTCAATGGTGAACCTGCATATACCTCTCTTTCTTCATTCTGTGAAGACTGATCTGTAATTCTTTGTTGTTTACCTGCTATACTGTGATATTTCATCTAAGTGAGTTTCCTTCTGAACTGATTCCTTGAAGCTGCCCTACATTTCATCACTCTATAAATACTACTGCCATGCATTCTGTCACATTTGATATCTCTTCTGTAGATTCATCTAGTTACCATGTACAAGTGAGTTGTTCTACTACAAGTGGGTTGCCATCAAGTACAACACATGTATCATAATGCCAACAGCTAAATGTTGGCAAAACTCCTAGTGATGGGGATCACTTGTGATTGTTTAATGGTAACGAAATTGGCAAAGTAAATGGCTAAGGCCTTTGAAAGGAAAAATGGCATTTTTGGCACAATTATTTATGAAAATAATGGAAATTAGGAGAAAAAGGAGGTGAATGGTCACAAGTTGCATGTGTAGGTCTTAACCACGTATAGAAATTACCTACATATGAATTTTAAAACATAGAAAATAAACAATGCCAGAGCATAACACATAAAACACATATACACAGAGATTTTCCACCGGATCCCAAAACTGGGACTACTAGCTTGATCTTTCATTATCTTCCTTTCAATGTTAAAATACATATTTATACATTCCAAAGCATCCAATACCATGGACTGAAAAACATCGCATCCAAAACCATGGACCGAAAACCATTGCGTCCAAAAACATGTGCGAAAATCATGCACAAAACCATTGGTGGGTCCGCCCAACCTAACATAGGTTCCAAAACCAAAATTTTCCAGGGCGCTGCCCCAGACCCCATAGAGTGGGGTTACCTGCACCCCTCAAAACCCCTGTGACCCCCCCACTACGCAATCGGCACAATGAAGGGGGGGCTTCGCCCCCCCTCTAACCCCCTGGATAACTACGTGGGCTAATAGTGGAAAGAATATAACACAACCCAACATTCTCCCACTTGTTTTCTTTCCACAGGGGGCCACAAGAGAGCTTAGTCATTTATCCAGCCCTGAAAAGCCCATTGTTTCTCTACACCAAGAGAACTTCTCAGAACTCACAGATTTTGTCAATGCATCTGTAGTATTCTTCAAAGTGTCCACCTTTACCAACAACACCTTTTTATCTTCTATCATATCCCTCACAAAGTGATACTGAACATCAATGTGCTTTCTCTTTGAATGATATGCAGGGTTCTTTGCCAAGAAAATTGCACTTTGGCTGTCACAGTCTATCCTTATAGCTCCCTGTACTAACCCCATACCTGAACACAATCTCTGCAACCAAACTACTTCCTTTCTTGCATGAGTGGCTGCCATGTATTCTACCTCTGTAGTTGATAGTGCCACTATAGATTGTTTCTTACTCACCCAACTAATTGCACCTCCAAATAGGTTAAAAACATACCCACTCATAGATCTTATCTGATCTAGATCTCCAGCCCAGTATGCATCAACAAATCCATGAATATCCAACACTCTATCCAATCATGGTCTTTCTTGGTAGCACAAACCATAATCACTAGTGCCACACAAATACCTGAAAACCTGCTTCACTTATGTCCAATGCTCCTTTCCTGGTTTTGAAATAAACCTGCTCAATATACCCACTGCATGTGCAATGTCTAGTCTAGTACAGACCATTGCATACATTAGGCTACTGACTGCACTTGTATATGGAAAACAGGACATGTCCTCTTCCTCTTCTTGTGTCTTGGGACACTATTCAGCAAATAACTTTACACCTACAGGAATAGGAACCTTCACCGGTTTACTATCTTTCATATTAAATCTCTGCAATATTGTCTCAACATACTTCCTATGGTTTAACTAGAGCTTCCTCTTTGCCCGATCTCTTTTAATTTCCATGTCCAAAATATATTTTGCATCACCAAGATCTTTCATCTCGAATTTTGAGGACAATTGAGTCTTCAAATCCTGGATAATTTGTTTGTCATTTCCAACCGCCAACATATCATCCACATACAAGAACAAATAAATAACATAGTCACCAATTAATTTAAAATACACACAGTGATTTGCTTTGCTTTTGGTGAAGCCAAGTCCCTGTATAAATGTATCAAATTTCTGATACCACATCCTTGGTGACTATTTTAATCCATACAGAGACTTCTTTAACTTACATACTAGTTCTTTCTTACCCTTCACCTCAAAGCCTTCAGGCTGCTTCATGTAGATTTCCTCTTCCAAATCCTTGTGAAGAAATTTTGTCTTCACATCTATCTGTTCTACCTCAAAATCAAAAGCAGCAGCAACAGATAAATGTAATCTAATAGAAGTTACCTTGGCAACAGGAGAAAAAATATCACCAAAATCAATTCCTGGCACATGGGAATAACCTTTTGATGGCAATCGAGCTTTGTATTTCTCCACCTTTCCTTCTACATTTGTCTTCTTCTTGAACACCCATTTGCTGTCAATGGGTTTCCTTCTAGCCGGCAACTCAAGTAGATCCCAAGCCTCATTTTTGTGCAAAGATGCCATTTCATCAACCATGGCCTCTTTCCACAGTTTTCCATCCTCTGAATCTACAGCTTCCTTCATAGTTCTGGGATCATCATCAGTAATAGATAATGCAAAATTTGAATAGGAAGTAGATGGAATATACCTTTCTGGCTACCTTCTTTCTCGAACTGATCTTCTCACACCCAGAGCTTGTGGCTCTTCATCTTCTGATTCCTCCTCTGCTGTAGAGTTTGATTCTTCCTCCTTTAGCTCAAACTCTATCTTCTCAGGTTCCTTTGGTTGGACTTCATATTTAATAACATCTTTCACCTCTCTAAGCACCACATCTCGGCTGTACACAACCTTCCTTGTTACTGGGTTCCAAAGCTTATAACCCTTTAAACCATCCTTATACCCAATAAAGATGCACTTTTTAGATTTACTATCCAACTTGGTTCTTTTCTCCTTTGGAACATGTACATATCCATCACATCCAAATACCCTCAGATGTGAAAGAGAGGGTTTCTTACCAATCCATACCTCTTGTGGAGTTTTATCCTCCAATGCTGATAAAGGTGATCTATTGACCAGGTAACATGCTGTCTCCACCACCTCTACCCAGAATTCCTGTCCTAAACCAGCACCACTGAGCATGCTTCTTGCCCTTTCCATCAACGTCTTGTTCATCCTTTCTACAACTCCATTTTGCTGAGGTGTATATGGAGTAGTCTTCTGTCGTGCTATACCACACTTCTTACAGAATTATTCAAATTTCTTACTGCAAAACTCTCCACTATTATCTGTCCTCAGCACCTTTATCTTCTTCTCTGTCTGGTTTTCCACCAAAGCCTTGAATTCTTTAAAACTATCAAAGACTTCAGATTTCTTCTTAAGGAAATAAATCCATGTATTCCTTGAGAATTCATCTATAAATGATACATAGTACATAGACTTACCCAGTGATGGAACCTTCATAGGTCCAAACACATCACTATGCACAAGCTCTAATATATGTTTTGCCCTCTTACCACCAGAGGGGAAACTCACCCGATTCTGCTTCCCATATACATAATTTTCACAAAAATCAAAATCCAGAGAGCTATTACTCATACCTTCTACCATACCTTTACAATGAAGTATTCAAATGCCCTTCTCTCCAATATGTCTAAGCCTTTTTTGCCACAACATGGTCTTTTCTCCAGAGACCACTAGATTTTTTGCTCCACTTTCAGGAACCACAGAACTGTTGCACCCATCAACAACCATGCTACCTTGTAGCTTGTACAAAGTTCCAATCCAAACTCCCCGCATCAATACCAGTGCTCCCTGAACCATCTTCTAGGTATCCTTCTCGAACACTATTTTTACACCTGCATCATCCAACTCGCTTACAAAAATCAAATTTTTGGCCAATGCAGGAATATGCAGAACACCCGAAAGTGTTGTAACCCTTCCACCTTGCAACTTCAACTTTAATTTTTTGCAACCGATGATTCTAGCCTTCCTATCACCCCCTAAGAAGACATCACCACCATCATATTTCTCATACTCGAAGAACCACTCTCTATGGGGAGTGAAGTGAAAGGATGCACCTGAGTCAATCAACCATGCCTCATGATCTACATGTGTACTTGAAGAAGCCAAGTACACAGCCCCACCTTCATCTGAGGTAGTTTTCACCTCTACAGAAGGAGCATCATCAAATCCCTTTCCTTTATCAGGAGCTTTAGATTTATAGTCCCTTTTGTAGTGCCCTTCCTTTCCGCATTTCCAGCGCACCACCTTTACAGGTTTTCCTGAAGATTTAGATCTCCCTCTAGATTTAGATCTCCCACTCAATGACTTATTTCTGTTTCTGTTCTAGGACCGTCTTCATACAGACAAGGCATCACCATTCTGGCTCTCCATATTTTTCTGTCTTGTCTCCTCCATCAGCAAGGATGAGACTATTTCATCAAATAGCAAGGCAATTGCATTGCTACCTATTGCAATAACTAGACTATCCCACGAATCTGGTAAAGAACACAACAAACTGATGCACTTATCTTCATCTGAAATTTTAATATCAACAGATGCTAACTGACTTACCACAGTATTAAATGCATTCAGATGCTCTGTCACTGAGTCTCCATCTTTCATCCTTAGGTTATACAACTTTTTCCGCAGGAAAATTTTATTCACCAGAGACTTAGATTGGTACAAAGTCCCTAACTTGTCCCACAAAGCCTTCACTGTAGCTTCCCCTGATACATTCAGCAACCCTGAATCTTAGACACATAATCGTATTGTGCTCTTTGCCTTCCGATCCAACTTCTTCCATTCTTCATCAGACACTCCTATTGGTTTAGTACCCAGATCTACCATGATCCACTGATCTTTATCCACCAACAGATCCTCCATCTTGAGTTTCCACAACTCAAAACTCTGACCATTAAATTTCTCAATCTCTGTCTTTCCACTGCTCACCATCTTCTTTCACCACGAAAATCGATCTCACAAATCTCCCACTGAACAGGGTCTACCATAGGCCTGAGTGAAACCCATCAGCAACGAAGGCACCCCCATTAAGCCAAAACAACTCTGATACCAAATGTAGGTCTTAACCCCATACAGAAATTACCTGCATACAAATTCTAAAACACAGAAAATAACAATGCGAGAGCATAACACATAAAACACATATACACAAAGATTTTCCCCTGGATCCCAAAACCAGGACTGCCAACTTGATTTTTCATTATGTTCCTTTCAATGTTATAATACATATTTATACATGCTGAAGCATCCAATACCATGGATCGAAAACCATCGCGTCCAAAACCATGGAATGAAAACCATCACGTCAAAAACATGTGCGAAAATCATGCACAAAACCATAGGTGGGTCCGCCCAGCCTAACGTAGGTTCCAAAACCAAAATTTTCCAGGGCGTTGTCCCAGACCCCATAGAGTGGGGTTACCTGCACCCGTCAAACCCCCTGTGACCCCCCCACTACGCAATTGGTGCAACAAAGGCGGGGCTCCCCCCCCCCCCGTCTAACCTCCCAGTTAACTACATGGGCTAGTAGTGGAAAGAATATAACACAACCCAACAGCATGTGAGGAGAAAATTGAAGGAAAATAATGGAGAATGAAGAAAATAGAGGCCCCATTCATAAAAAGGCTTAAGAGGATCAGTAGATAACCTTTTGTGAATTCAATTTTGGAACTCTCTCATTATTCTCTCTCTCTCTCATACTCTTGGAGACTTATAGTTTTCTTGGAGAACTATTTGAGGGTGTGGTATACTTGGATTTTTGGAGCAAGAAGGAAAATGAAGAGCAGGAAAGTGCAAGAGAGCATCAGGATCAGCAGCTACATCAGGTTTACTTTCAGGTACCGAGTTGCATGTATGTTACCTTCACTAGTTTTGGCATGCATGGAATATGCATGTAGATTTTTGGTTGTGATCTTTCATTGGCATGGAGGATGGCCAAGATTGACAGTGGATTTCCTGGCCTTGCCATTTCCTGGATAACCATGGTGATTGTTGGTTTACTTCCATTGTTTTGTTTTGGTTGGTTCCCATGTTCCTTAGCTTGAGTTGAGTTATTAGTCCTAGAAGCCCTGGTTGGACAAATGCTCTGGAAGTCCTGTAACAACTTGGGTTGAGTTAGTAGTCCTGGAAGCCTTGGTTTCAAAAACACTCTAGAAGCCCTTGATGGGTTGAGTTACTAGTCTTGGAAGCTGTGATTGCACAAATGCTCTAGAAGCCCTGTATAAGTTGTGGGTTGAGTTACTAGTCTTGGAAGCCTTGGTTGGAAAAACACTCTAGAAGCCTTGGAAGGCTTGGATGGAGACCAATCTGATGATGTTTTTGTGATGTTTGATTATGAGGTGGAATCACTACCTGATGGGTTGACATGGATGGCCTCTGGAATCCCTGGATGAGCTTTGATTGATGTGTTCTATGAGATCCCACATTCAGGCTTGAAATATGACATGAAGGTGAATGAATAAAGAGAGATTTTTCTCAACCATTCTACCGTTGGGTGGAACATGGAAGTTCCATCTTGGGTTTGGATTTCACATCATTAATTAAAGGTTATTTATCATTGTATTTCTATGATAATTTTGATGGATTTTATGTGGTCTATATGTTTGTACTTTCATGAGTATTTTTGTCCCTATTATGTTGGTTATGTATGTGTTTTATGACAGCAACCATGTATGGATTTCCTCACATTTTTACTTGTAATTGAATGATCAATGTATCTATGACCTAATGTATGGACTGGAAGTTGATGTGTTGAGGCATCAATGGTTCTTACCTATTTTCAAGTAAGTATGAGAACCCTATGCTCAGAACTATTAATTACACATTTATATTACACATTTGCAATATCTTTGATGAAATGCCTGTCATCACTGGTAGGGGTCCAGTCAAGGTCTTGAATAAGTATTTGATTTAGTACTATCATTTCCATGTTATTTTACTAATCTAAAGAGATGGTTCAATTATGGGGAGTGACCTGGGCTCTGGGCCTAAAAAAGTGGCTCAAATCTTGGATTCATTGGCATAACACTGAGAGTTTTGGTCTTTGGTCACTCGCAAGAAACCCTGGGAGAGTGACTTTAGGTTGTTGGTCACACTCATGCCTATAACATGGGAGCAACGAAGCCTTAAATTTTCCAAAAGCTTAGTGGGACCCCAAGTCAAGGTGTCTAAAGTATTGGATTGGTTCATGAGGGTCTTGTAGTAGATAATTAATGTATGTATGGTGTGTTTTTGTCGGTTCCACTTCTGTAACGTGACTTAGGAGGTCAAATCATATCATAGTGGCCTCTCATCGCATGTTTACTCTGGCTCACCAGTTTCTTGGATAGATGTGGGAGGGTGTTACAAACTGATCGAGAAGAGCATAGTGGTCTATCTTAACAATGTCATGGTTTTTTCCAAGAATAGGTTTGACCACTTATGCCATTTGAATATTTTTTTTGAGTGATGTCAGAAATATGGGATATCCCTCAATCCCAGGAAGAGCATTGTTTCAGTGTCAAGGGTAATATATTTTGCCACATTATCGCAAAGAGTGGGACTAAGGTAGACCCGAAAAGATTCAAAGATATTATGCAGATTCCCTTCCTAGTAAACAAGAAATTTATGCATTCCTTCCCGGGGAAGATTAACTTTCTCCGCAAGTTCATCTCTGATTATGCTCAGATTGTATAACCCATGTAGGAGATGATAAATAAGGATACAATATACAAGTGGGAAAAAGGAAAAAAAGGATGTCTTTTCCTGTATTAAGAAAGCTATTTCCAAAGCACCTACCTTGTACAACCCAAATTTCAATAAAGCTTTTATGCTCTATAATTTCTCTTATATCACTTCTCTCGCTGTTGTGATTACACAAAAGGATGATCAAAATAATGAGCAACCAATATATTTCATGAGTACCAACATATAAGTACCATAACTTAACTATCCGACCATTGATAAGTAGGTGTACGGAGTCCACAAGGTGGTGAAGCACTTTTATCCCTATCTATTGAAATATCATTGCATTATCTTTGTTCTACGTCGAGGTGTCAGATCGTTGTTTATTCAACAAGAGCTGGGTGAGATAAGAGTGAACTAGATGAATAGTTTTCAAGAGTATGACTTAGAGTTCAAGCCAATTCACACAATCAAGGGCCATACTTTATGTCGGCTAGTAGTAGAAGCAGTAGATGCAAAAGAAGAAGATCCATCGGAATGGGAGGAGGAGATTGAAATGTATAATGTTGAGCGAGATATTCCCGCTATTATTGCAAAATCATGGTACACTGATGTGCGTCAGTATCTTGAGCACGACATAGCGCCCTCACACTTGTCTACATGGCAGAAGAGGGAACTTAGACTAAATTCATTATATTATGAGTTGGTGCATGAGGTTCTTTTTAGAAAGCACAATAATGGACTATTTCTTAGGTTCTTGGAAGCACACGATTCAGAGAAAGTGTTGGGTGTGGAGCATGATTATCATCCTAATTTAGAGGTCTTTGTTTCAGCTGGATGTATACCCCAGGAAGATTGTACATCCCTCGATTCGGTGGGGTGCAGGGGGGACTTGTCACCCCCGCGGAGGTTCGGGGGGGGCCATCCCCCCTGGCTAGGGGGTTTGGGGACCAGCAGTCCCCCGACGGGGGTTTCAAGGGCAGCGCCCCCGAAGCTAAAAACAAATGTAAAATTGCCTTGCAAAAGTATAGTAATTTCTAGTCAATTTGGACCGTTCATTAGGTGGATGATCTGGCAGTAGAATTTATGTTTAGTTTAGGGTTTTTTTCCCTAGAAGACAACCCCTCTCTTTGTATGAGGGTATTTTATTGAGGCTTTGGAATATATGTGTATTCTCAGAGCGAGAAATAGAGAGGTGAGACTGTGAGAGAAATAGAGGATATTACAATGGATCTGTTGTAGGTTGTGTCTCTTCATTTTGCTGGATAATAGAAAGGAAGGAATGGTTGTTCGGGGTGGATGTAGGCCAAACTGGGTGAACCACGTATATCTGTGTCTCTCTAGTTTTATGTGTTTGTTGTTTTTTTCCGCATATTATATGTCTTGTATTTCTTTGTCATATGTAATATTTTTCTAACAGAAAGTACTATGTTATCTCCACGATGGACCAATCAGGGGACACTTTGCAAGTGACACTACTGTGCACAAAGTTATGTGGGAGGGTTTCTATTGGCCCATGTTATTAAAATATGCTCACGAATATGCCCGTAAGTGTCTAATCTGTCAGAAGTGTGTCGTCAGAGGAAAGAAGTTAGTCACCCCATTGCAGCCTATTACAGTGGAAGAACCATTTCAACAATGATGGTTAGTTGTGATTAGTGAAATTTTTCCACACTCATCAAAGCAGCACCGCTACATTCTCACTACTATAGACTACTTCATGTGGTGCATAGAAGCAGTTGCACTCAAACAGGTGAATGATCAGGAAGTCATCAAATTCCTTAAGAATAATATCATTTCCATTTTGACATTCCGACTTCACTTGTTTTTGACAATGCAACATATTTTTCATCACTAATATTGTATGATTTTGCATTGGAAAATGGAATTGTATTGAAACATTCAACTAATTACTATCTGTAGGGAAATGGCCTTGTTGAGTCTACAAATAAAAACCTCATCCACATCATTAAGAATAATTTTCTCTTAACAGAGGAATGGACACCGCGCTTCGGTAAATTCCCTATGGACTGACCGAGGGATTCCAAAACGTTCTTTGAATACATCTCCTTACTTCCTGGTTTACGAAAAAGAAGCCATCCTACCCTTGAACATATACTTTTCTATCGTTCAACTTTCACATCAATCCTAGGGAAATCCTTTCTTATTGTTTCAGCGTAGGATAGACACCCTTCACAAGCTACAAGAATAAAGAAAAAAAGCAAAGGAAAATGTTTCTCTTCACCAGAGTCGTATCAAGAGATGGTTCGATAAGAATTCTGCGGGGAAAAAGTAATTTGGTGTGGGTGACCTACTCTTCAAGTGGGATAACACCCATGAGGACAAAGGAAAACACACTAAGTTCCAATCCCTGTGTATTGGACCATTCACCATAAATGAAAATCTTGGCCAACACACATATTATCTTCAATCACTAGATAGGAAGATTACTCCCTTCCTTTTAATGGCCAAGAATTGAAACATTATTTTTAATGATGATCTAGGGTTGTTTCCTGGCCTATGTACATATTTTCCATTCTTGTTTATTGGTTTTTTCTTGTCTTATACTTTGTTACATAAATAATTGTCGTGTGTGAACATGTTTTTTGGATTCTTTGCATGTGGATAAGTTGAAAAGAGACTTGTGACACCACAAAATTTTGCTATCTTTTGGTGCTCCTTCTTTTGGTTAATGAAGTCCCGATGGAAAATATGATCCATCCTTAAGGAGAGTTTTGGTCAAATGATGATAATTGTGTCCATTCTAAAAACCTTATGCCCACACTCGATTCTTATGTTTTTGTGTTTTCACATGTATCCAATCAGTAGAAGAGGAAAGGGGGAAAAATATAAATGAGCAAACTTAAATCAAAGATCTCTATATGCTTCTCTGAAGGAACACCCTCTCCTGCTCTCAATAAGTCGGGATCCATCTTCCACCCATAAAATAAATAAGGGCCAATGCACAATCCTCTTGAAATACATAAATAAGGTGAAAGAAGAGAAAGGCTTTCTGCACAAAGAGGTGAAGCAAGTTGTAACAACCCTGGTTAAAAGGCCATGTAAAAATATATAAGACCATGGTCATGGTAAACATATTCCAAGCTGAATGGTGGGAAAAACATCCTACTACACATTCATTTCAGTTTATTAGGGCTAAGGAAACTGGAAAAGGCAATGCAAAAGGCTTTGAAGGAAAAATGCATTTTTGGCACATTTATTTATGAAAATAATGGAAATTAGCAGAAAAGGAAGGTGAAAGGTCACAGGTTGCATGTGAGGAGGAAAATGAATCAAAATAATGGAAAATTAAGAAAATAAAAGCATCATTGACACAAAGGCTTCCGAGGATTAGTTGGCAAGAGTTTGACAGGTTTTGGTGAAGCTCTCTTGTATTCTCTCTCTACCATACTCTTGGACACTTAGAGTTTTCTTGGAGCACTTTGGCATTGGATCAAGAAAGGCAACAAAGGAAAGAGGATGGAAGGAGCAACCAAGGAATAGCACGATCAAACAGCTATAGCAGGATTCTTTGCAGGTATCAATTTGTATGTCTGATTTTCTTGTTGGATTTGGCATGCATGGTATTACATGTGGTTCTTTGTTGTTATGGCATGGGTTTTCCAGAGTGAAAGTGTTTGCAGCCTAGCCTTTCCATTTCTGGATAGGCATGGTATGATGAGGTTCTCATGTTTTGGTTGAGCAATATTTTTGAATGGATTCGAAGCTGAGTGAGGTGGATATGTGAAATAAATAACACATCGCATAGTAATCCCTAAAACGGACTGTGGATTGGGTAAAGCCACTGGCCTAGTGACCCCTAAACCAGACTGTGGGTTGCGATAAATCCGGGTATTTTGTTGCCACAGTGGGCCTGGGAATCCTCGACCGATTAATGGTGGGATATAGGGTAAATCCTAGAGGTGGTTTCCCTTTATTAGGCCTAGGAATCCTTGTCGGTGATTGGATGGATATATGGTCAATCCTAGAGTGTGGTGTCTCGATTTAGGGCCTAGTGATCCCTGGATTAGACTTTGGATAATTCCTCCTGATGTAGGTGGAGAAATATGGTGGAGATCATGGTAAAGCGCATTGTTACATGTTTATTGTGTTGGTTTAGTGATCTGGGATGGATTACAGTAAAGCCTGGATTCTACTGATGAGGGTTAGGTGGTTTAGACTTGGGATGCCCTAGTTGGTTCTTTTGGTTTGAGTTCCACATTCATGCTTGGAATATGGCACGGGGGTGAATGGTTGAAGAGATAATTGGCTCAGGCATTCTATGGTTGGGTGGAATGTGGTAGTCCCATATTGGGTTGGATTTTAAATTCATTAATAAGTGGTTCTCTCCTTGATTTATTATGTATAAATGTATTGGTTTATATGTGCATTTTATGGGAGATGTACCCTTGATATTTATGTTCTTATTATGTTGGTTATAAGCATGTATTTTGACAATGATTATGTATGGATTTCCTCATTTTTTTATTTGTAAATGAATGAACCATGTATCTATGACCTAATAGATGATAATGCAGATAATGATATAAGGAAAAAATGCTTCTTAGATATTCTCAAATAAGTATGACACCCATATGATTAGATCTACTATTTACACCTGTATATTACATATTTGTGACATGTTTGATGAAATTTCTACTATGGATAGTAGGGGTCCTCTCTAGACCTTGTCCTTGTTTGTGCAAATGCATCATTTTTATGTTGTGCAAATTCATTTCCAAAATTTTCATTGAGTTCTGGGCAGTGACGTGGGCTTTAGGCCTAAAAAAGTGGCTCAAATCTTGAGGATCCTTACACAACAATGAGAAAAATAGTACCTCGATGTTGACATACCATGCTGTGAGACAATCCACAGCCTTTTGGGTGCATGAATGCCCATATCATGGGATCATTCGAGGGTTAACTAGTTTAAAACTCAGTGGGACCCAGGAGTTGGTTACCTGAGAGGTTGGGATGGTTCCTGGGAGTCCTCTTGCTAATGTGGAGGACTTGTATGTTGTGATTTCATCGATTCCACTTCCGTAAGGTCACCTAGGATGTTGAATCCCATCATAGTAGCCTCTCGCCACATGTTTACCCCAGTTGGCTGGTTACTTGGGTAGATGTCAGAGGAGGCTGCTACAGAGTGGTATCAGAGCATGGTTCACCCCTCGGACTAGATGAGAAGTGCATTGGTCATGCATTGGTTAGTTTCATATGTGTTCCTTATCCTTGTAGTACATGTGATTCTTTCATTTGCATGGTGTTGATGATGGCTGTAGTGATGTGGCCATGTGAAGGTTGATGATGTTGTTATTGGGATGCTTTAGTCATGAATGCATGTCAGTTGTATATTCATTTGTTATGCTTGTTACTGTCCATATGTTAATATACATATGCATTGTGTGGTCATTGTATTCATTTCAGGTCATCATGATGTTGTTGGTTATTATGAGGTTGATGTTTTGGCTGAGATAGAGTAGGAGATGTAGATCACAAGAGCGATATTTCAACACTAAACTTTGGGGTAAGTGCAGATCTTCATACATGTTCTTATGGTGGGCATTCATGTATGTGGTTAATGGTTGTTATAGGAATTAGGGTTACTTATATGTTTGTCATTCTATTGTTCTTATGGTTACATACATGATAAATGATAGTCATGAATGATAGTAACTTGCAGCAGTATGCATTGTTGTTGTTGTTTTATGTTAGTTAACTTAATGGTTAAGTTATATGTTGTTGATGACTATGTTATATGTTGACTTGTAGTTAGCTTAATGATTATGTTATATGTTGATGATGAGCGTGTTATATATTAACTTATTGTTGCTATATGTTAGTTAACTTGATGATTAGGGTTATTACATTATCATCTTGATCTTGTATGTATCATACTAAATTGGATTTGTATATGAAAATGGTTAGGGTTAAGACATTCAGGTATGAGTTAATATGTTGTGATATGTCATACTTATCTAGACTACCTATGCATATGTGATTATTATGTATGAATGATAATTGTTTATGAGCTTATGATATGAACATGTTAGCTAGTTACTATTATGGATATCATTACCTTATTTATGTTTGAGTTGATATGTTGTGAAATATTGTGCTAATCAAGATTGATTGTGCAGACAAGATAGCCCCATGAAATACATCAAGGTATGGGTTTTGTTATGTCATATACTTGGTTCTTGATCATTTGACTATGTTGTCTATTTGGTATTTAAGTGTTTGATTATGTCATCTAGTTGAATCATCTAACATGGTACATTTACAGTATGCTTGGATGTTTTATTAATTGCCTGATATGAATATATCTCTGTAAGATTGCATGAAGAAATGATCTGGTTTTAAAATGGTTGTACTAACACATATGTGTTGAGACAGTTGATATGTACTTGAGTGTAAGTAGGTGATAGTTATAGAATTATGTATTATGACTAGTGAATGTGAGTTGATTGTTGAGTATGACATGGTTGTTATATTTGGTAAAGGTTGATTTCAAATTCATACACATGATGCCTTGATTTGTGGAACCTGTGACTAACATGTGTGAACACTTACAGAAAAGCATGCTTGGTATTAGTGTGACAAGGTAACAATTGATGTTTTTATATAACTAACAGTTGGGCGATCTAACAGTACATAGTAAGCCTTGATTGAAGCAAGGTAGAAAGGTAAAAGAAAGGAATTGGGAAAGAATTCCTTTGGCTATGCTTAGAAACCCTAATTCCAAGAAAATGAGTGCTTTGCATTCAGGAAGTCTTATTAACATTGATTTTGTTTGACATTATGTAGATATGTTCTAGGTTCATGGACATGTATTTGACGAGTATAACCTTTGGTGTCTAGTTATAGCTAGATCTGTCAAGAGAATTGGAGTCCCTTGAGACATGGTACAAATGTGTTTGGTTACAGGGAAGCGTGCTTGGCACAAAAAGGTAAGGTAACTGGTATATTATATATTTATTTATGCACTATGTTATCACTCAGGTTGTCCCTTGGCTCCTTAAGGGATATGGCCGAGGTAACAACAAACCAATCTTTGGATTGCAGGTTCTAGCCTGCCTGCAATCAAAGAGGGATCTCTCTTTATAATTAGCTTTTTTTGATATGATTTTAGGCTAGTTATGGCGTACATGGGTTTTGTTTTGAGTTTTGGTGGGCAGGATGATGCTTTCAAATGGAGTTGGACTGCAAAGTGTGAGAAGTTCAAACCATTGGGAATGGAGTCAAGGATAAGGGCTGTTGGTGCGTTTTCTTGGTCACAAGAGGAATACAGAGCAGGATAGCTACACATAGAACAATATCAAGCTGGAATAAAGATAGAATGAACGTCAGAGATGAAAGGCAACTAAGAATCTTTCATCAGCTAACAGAAGGAGGGTGAATGAACTTTATCTAGGAGCAGTCAAGGATTCCTAAACAATAATTCATAAATGAGAGAAACAGTGTAAACATGATCATTTAAGTATGCATATTCATAACAATTTCTGAGGAAAAACATGTAGAAATAACAGGAATTGAGCATAGAGTGCTGCTGAGAAAATTCTAAGCTATTCTTATTTTCTGTTACTTAGATCATGACACAATGGTGATATAAACACATATAAAATGAAAACAGAGGCAAGAAAGAGTTATTGAGCCATGTAGAAGCATTAGAATTCCATAATTCACTCTTTAGCCATTAAAACACAACAGATAGTTCCTCATCCAAGCTTTCCAGCGATCTTTGATTATAGAGGCTCTCAAGGAATACAAAGCAAGTCTCGAGAGGAGTTATCGACCAACCAACCCTTTAAACAATGAACAGGGTGGTTTAGATAGAGAAAATATTCACATAATATCTACAATCAGCAGATCTTAAACAGATCTGAGGGAATAAGTGTCTTTAATCTAACTTATCCTGAAATAAATGCATAAAAGATCTATCTAACTACTGCGTTGGGGCAGCTACCTCAAAAATGAGTTAATATGATGTCCTTTGAGCTCTGTGCTATTCATTTGGCCATAACTGTGCTTTGGTTTCTGCAGCGCTGCCCTTAGGTGGCCTTATGTGCATTAACTTTGATCTGGTGAGCCTTAATGGCTTTAAATTCCATCAATGATATTCTTTGACTTTGCTGGGGCTCTTTATTGCTCATCTGCTTCAATATTAAAGTTTTCCACTGTTATTCTTTAATCTGATACTCTTTGTCACAACTCTGATACACTTTAACTGTCAAATCGCCCCTTTTTTGCCACTTTATGGCAAAAAATAGTTGTGGTGGCACCTCTGTGGGCTTTGGATGAGTATCGGCACTTGGACGATCAAAATATTTCCAAAACTGAAGAAATATTGCAAAAAAGAGGAGGAATGGACGCTGATGGCCTGCTGAGGAAAAAACCCTGCTATTTAGAGCCAATCTGTGGTGGAGCGATCCAAAATTGATGCAGAATGATCAAGCTTCCCTTGGAGAAGGAGCGTGCATGAGTGCCGAACAAAAATCACTGAGAAACGCCTTTTTCCCTATATAAAGCGAAAAATCACTTTACATAGAAAAATCGATGAAAAATGGAGTGGGAGCGACACTGTAGCGGAAATTAAATCTGGGTTGTTGGATCTAGCGCGGGCAGATCCAACAGCTATGATCGAATCGCAATATCGCAATCGGCCGATCCGAAACCACAATGCCTCCGATGTGCGATGAACCCCGCGGACCCGACGCACTATAGGCTCTCTTTTTATGGATATCGGGTCCGGCCCATCGGCGGTCCCTTATCGGCGGGTTTATAATGAAATGGGTCTGCGGACCCGATGCCTCCTTCAAACTGTTCTTTATATATTTTCGGATCCGGTTATGGAGCGTACAGTGCCAATCCCTTGTGGACCCGACACTCATTAAACTCCACTCTATAGTATTTCGGCTCCGGAATAAGCGATGCTATATATGGGGCCGCGACTTAATGAAGACCGTTGATCTGAGGGCCCGAATGGGCGGCTGCAATTAAATCGCTATTTCGCTATTGGTGGGGACATGGGGGCATATATATATGGGGCCAACACTGCTGCTACTTCCGACAGCGATATCGCGTCGGAGGGGGGGAAATCAATCGGAGGAGGGTTTATATGCATTACAAGTGGTTTTTAAAGCATCGGAAGGGTTTTCATGCCTTGAAAAAGGTTTAATGAAATCAGAGGAAGGTTGTTAATGCATCGAAAAGGGTCCGAAGCATGGAAAATGGTTAAAGAGGCAAAATGAGGGTTCTTACTAAGTTTCGAATAAACTTAGTAATTCCCAAGACATATTTATGGTTATATTTCAACCAAAGGGAGGGGATATGTATATAAGGGGGATATTTAACATATTTTTAATAGGGGAAGGGGAAATAAGAAGGGATTTGTATAATAGAGTTAGGAATTAATATGGACTTTGTGAAGAAAGCGCTAAGTATAGAAATCTTAGGCTACAAAAGGGGAAATAGAACTTGTAGAATGAATAAGAGCACTCCTAAGCGAAGTAGACCTTTACTTAGGCAAATGATATGAAAAATGATGAAATTAAGAAATGTCAAGCAGATCTCGATCTCTTTAGGGGAAGTTAGTGAATGATTTTGGGGGAAAAGGAAGAAGGGGAAGTTAGACATGCCTAGCTTGAGCTGCCCCAAGGGAAAATTGCCTTGCACTTGTGATCTGAAGTAAAATAACACTTTGAAATACAAAATTGATCACACTTATTCACTCTGCAATCTCAAAAACTACCTACCCAGCCTACTTAGCCTAACATTTTTTCTTATTTTTGTTTGGGTGCACTTAGACTAGCAAACCTAGCTTTTCAACTTTTCTTTTTGCTATCCTCCTATCTAAATCGATCCTTATGCCTTCCGGGGCTCAGATTAAGCTGTTGAGCACCCTTGTTTCTCTACCTATCTAATGATCTGCCAAGATTAAATAGTTTGGACAGATATTTATTCTCTATCTCTACAACAAGCAATTTAAACCTAGGGAAGCCAAGATTAAGCTGTTTGGCCTTCCCTTAACTGTGAAACTCTCCAAAAATGGAATAGTTCTTCAAAAATGGAATATAGTAGTGGCATTTGAGCTAGCACACTTTCTTGGCCTTTTGATTGGGGTTCATTTCATTTATTTTTCTCTTTGGCCAATTCTTCTTTTTACCCTTTGATTTTTCTTTTAGGGCACACCCTCTTTACATTTTTTAAATTTTCTGAGTTTTCTTGGAAATATGGAACCTTTGCAGCATGGAAAGAATGACATATTTGGCATGTAAACAGTCAATCATGAAATATGAAACCTATTGTAATAGGAGGCTAACACGCTAACAATTGTGTTTATGGCATCATGATGCAAGAGATTACATCGGAAATGGGATTGCCATGAAATCTTGAAGAAGGCCTGGGTTGAGCTTTCCGTGGGAGCAATGGGAATTGAGTCACAATGTCTGTTGTTAGTCTTGGGCTTTTGATATTTTGTGATTTTTTGGGCTTGATTGCGGTTGTTTTTTTGTCTTATGCATGGCCATGCCACTTTCTTTATGGTGTCATATTTTTATTGATTTTCATGGTTTTCTTCTTGGTCACTTCTTGTTCTTTCCTTTTATGTTTTGATTCTAAGGAATTGGTTAGGAAAAGAGGAAATTTAATGGAGCTCGAGAGTATCTGAATGAAACCCATTAGGTAATATGAGACTCAGATGAAGCTCAGTGCATGCGTAAAGGGAAGTTGGAGGAAAGAGTAAAATGACCAGTTGGATTGGTTGGGTCCATTGGTGTAAATGGACGATGGCAGGACAGTCATGATAAAAGTGATCAGGAAAGGTAAAGTAAATGGACTTGAGCTAGGAGATGTATTGGATGAGTTGGGAATAAATGTTCTCAATTTTATGCATGTTGTGTATGAATAAAGGAAGTTCTATTAACCTTGACCTAATTAAGATCTAGTAATTATGTTGTGATCATGATTTCTTAATGCTAATTTTTAGATGCATATATGTATGTATGCACATTGTTATCTGACAGGGTCATCACAAATCATGATTTTTTTTATAGGTATACATGTATGTATGTATGTCATTGTCTAATAGGGTCACCAAGGATCATTCTTGTGGAGGAACGATTGTTTATGTAGGTGAATGGCATGAAGAGGTTCCTCATTTATGGGGACTCAAGTGGGGAGAGTAGTCATGAAAAATATACAAGGTCAGTATCATGTGGATATGAATTGATATTTTATTCTTTTATTATGCCTATGTTCATCTTATGATAAGTAACATTGAAGGTTACATCAGAGGAATGAAAATAATGTGGTTTGTGGCATGCTAGAATAAGCATGGATGGTAGAGAGACACTAGAAGCAAGGTTGCTTGGTAGAGACATTATGCTTTTTGATGTGTGGTGCCACTGGTATGCATATGTTGTATATGTTGTATATGTTGTACATGTTGCATCTGTGATGTTGTTGGCATGCAATGTTTTTTATATATAATGTGTGTACATGTTGTTTATGTAATGTTTTGTATAGGGTGGTACATATAGTGTTGAGTGAATATTGCATATGCAGTGTTGGGTATGGGTGGTGCTATGTACAAGTTGGATATGTGGTGTTGTGTACATATTGTATTATGTGCATGACGGATATGCGATTTTGTGTTCATATCGTGTTGTGTGCATGTTTGATATGTAGTGCTATGTACATAAGGTTCTATGTACATATGGTATTGTGTGCATGATTGTACAAGTGGTGTTGTGAGCATGTAGTGTCGTGTACATGTTGTACATGTAGTCTTGTGTGTAGGTGGTGCTGTGTACATGTCATTCATATGGTTTTGTGTACATGTGGTGTCGAGAATGTGTCATGCATGTGGTGTTGTGTACGTCTGGCATTGTGTACACATTATATAGGTGGTACAATGTACATGTGGCATTGTGTGCACGTTGTGTAGGTGGTGATGCTTACTTGTGATGTTGTGCACACATTGTGTAGGTGGTGATTTGTACAGGTGGTTTTGTGTACATGTTGTACATAAGGTACTAGTGTACATGTAGTATTGTGTGCATGTCGTACATGTTGTGTTGTGAGCATGTGGTAGTATGTATGTATTGTGTGCTGGTGTACACCAAGTGTAGGTGTATTTATGTGTTGCGTTGTGTTGTACACTGGGTATAGATGTATGTGTGGCATTGTAAGGGTAGGCGCATGTATTTCTTGGTGTAGTATGTCATGTGTGGTTGTATGTATGTGATGAACACTATGTGTATGTTCAAATGTTTGAGAAGAAGGCACTAGGTTTTCTTCAGGCATGGAAACCGATCTGGTGTGTGTACGAAATAAAGATAAACATAGAAGCTAAGGATTGATTAAAGGGTAAGTATAAATATTTTATTTCAGTTTTATTATGCATGTGAATTATGATTATGGTCTATGAGGATTACATGTGATCTATGATTATAGTTTATTATGGTTACAAGTGATTTATGATGTTGACCTATGATGGTTGTGTTTTGAGCTAACCTGATGTGATATGTTTATACATGATTATTTGGTCAAAGGTACTAGTTTGACGTGTTGTGACAAGAAGCGAATAGAATTGCAACTGTACCTTGTTGATGGGCCACCAATGAGGTACAATTTGAAGTTATTTCAATTTATTTTGAATCTAATGGAAATTATCTGCTTGGTATAGGAAAGCATGAAATGCCTAGCTGAGTGGTCAAAACTAAGGCCAAGAATTAGCAGAAACAAAAAGAGGAATTGGAATAGGGAGTAATATGTTGGTAAAACATTTAGGAGTAGGGCCATTGTGGGACACTAGTACCCAATAGTGTCCATTGATTTCCATGAGAATTCTATGACCAGTATGATGGTTTTAAGGTGGGGATATGCCTTGGTTTTTTGACCTTCTGATGTGAGGAAACCTTGTTGAGGGATGGACTGCCCAGGATGGGGGTGCCAGTGGAACTTGGAAGGTGTGTGACTACATGGAAGGGGATGACCAATTGCCCGACGGACTGTGTAGCAGAGAAGGGAAGGTTGGGGATATTTTTTTTTTGGTCATTAGAATTTCTAGATGGAATCAAATGCACATTGGGGTTGTGCCTTGGAAAAATGAGTCAATAACTATTCACTAAGAGGACAAGTTCCATAAGAATATAGTGCTAGACATTGGATGAAGATTTGACCTTGCAGTGGTTTCTGGACTTTCTGAGAAGAATGTGAATCCTGGTATTACGTTGACGGTGGAGGTGTGAGCCTCTTGATTCCCTTGTTGTGGATGTAGGCATCATATCCTTTTATTTGTTCGTTGAGAAAATGTGCCTATGTGTGTATTATTGTAAATATTGTATCGAGCTAGATTGATAAAGCTCCATAGACAGTATGATTATTTTCTGGGTGAAGCAAATTTTATGTGTGTATATGTGGTTATTATTGTAAATATCGTAGTGATTTGTGTTATAAAGCTCATTAAATAGTATGTTTTTCATATTTTAGCAAATGGTCATTATAAATAAAGTAACGAGCTACGTTATAAAGCTCCATGGGAAGTATGATTTGTTTCCAATGGTCTTGCTGGTTATAGGTGTCATTGAACACCGAGGATTGTGTTCTTCCAAGGGGGAGGGTTTTGTAATAGCCCTAGTTAAAAATCCATGTAAAAATATATAATACCATGGTCATGGGACATGTATTCCAAGTTGAATGGTGGGAAAACATCCTAGCGGGTGTTGATTTCAATTTAGTATGGATAAGGAAATGGAAAAGGCTTTGAAAAGCTAAAAGGAATTTTTGGCACATTTATTTATCAAAATAATGGAAATTAGGAGAAAAGGAAGGTGAAAGGTCACAGGTTCCATGTAAGGATGAAAATGAAGGAAAATAATGGAAAATGAAGAAAATAGAGGCCTCATTGATAAAAATGTTTCTCAGTATTAGTTGGCAAGATTTTGATAGGTTTTGGTGAAGCTCTCTTCTATTTTCTCTCTCTCATTCTCTTTGACACTTAGAGTTTTCTTGGAGCACTTTGGCATTGGATAAAGAAAGGAAAATAATGCAAGAGGAAGGAAGGAGAAAGAAAGGAAGAGAAAGATCAATAAGCTACATTAGGATTCTTCGTAGGAATTAATTTGCATGTGTGATTTCCTTGCTCTATTTGACATGCATGGTATTGCATGTGGTTATTTGCTATTATGGCATGGTTTTTTCTAGGTGTGACAGTTTTTTCATCCTAGCCTTGCAATTTCTGGATAGCCATGGTCTGATGGGGTTCTCATGTTTTGGTTTAGCTAGATTGACAGATGGATTCAAAGCTGAGTGAGGTGGATCTATGAAAGAAAGAACACATGGCATAGTGATCCCTAAACTAGAATGTGGATTGCGGTAATGCCACTGGCCTACTGACCCCTAAACCAGACTATGGGTTGTGTTAAAGCCATGTATTGTGTTTCCTCGGTGGGTGGAGGAATCCTTGACTTGTTAATGGTGGGATATATGGTAAAGCCTAGAGGTGGTTTCCCCTGATTAGGCCTAGGAATCCTTGTTGGTGAATGGCAGGATATATGGTCAAGCTCAGAGAGGAGTGTCTTGGTTTAGGGCTTAGTGATCCCTGGGAAACTAGGAGATAGGAAAATCCTCATGGTGTAGGTGGAGAAATCCAGTGGAATCCATGCTTGTTTTGGCCTAGTGATATGGTGGATATCATGGTAAATCTTGTTATTACATGTTTATTGTGTTGTCATAGTGATCCAAGATGGATTATGACAAATTATCATTTCTATTGATGAGGGTGAGGTGCTTTAGGCTCAAAATTCCCTGGTTGGTTCTTTTTGTTTGAGTCCCACATTCATGCTAGGAATATGGCACAGGGGTGAATGGATGAAGAGACAATTGGCTTAGCCATTCTATGGTCGGGTAGAACTTTGTAGTCCCATCCTGGGTTGGCTTTTGCATTAATTAATAAGATGATCTCTCCTTGATATCTTATGTATAAATTTACTAGTTTATATGTGGGTTTTGTGGTTGATGTATCCTTGATATTTATGTCATTATTATGTTGGATATAAGCATGTATTATGAGAATGATGATGTAGGGCTTTCCTCATGTTTTGGTTTGTAAATGAATGAACCATGTATCTATGACATAATATATGATAATGTAGCTAATGATATAAGGGAACAATTCGTCTTAGTGATTCCGAGATAAGTATGAGATCCCTATGCTTAGATATGTTGTTTAGAATTGTAGATTACATATTTGTGACATGTTTGATGAAATGCCTCCCATGGCTAGTAGGGGTTTAGTCTAGACCTTGTCCTTGTTTTTGAAAATGCATCATTTTTATGTTGTGTAAATTTATTTCCTAAAGTGTCATTGAGTTCTGGGCAATGACTTGGGCTCCAGGCCTGAAAAAGTGGCTCAAATCCCATGGACGCTGGCACAACATTGAGAAAAATAGTCCCTGGACGTTGGCATACCATGCTGTGGGAGTTTCAAGAGCCTTTCTGGAAGCATGCATGGCCATATCATGGGAGTGTTTGGGTGTTAATTGGTCTAAAAACTCAATGGGACCCAAGGGTTGGTTACTTGAGAGGTTGGGATGGTTCCTAGGAGTCCTCTTGCTAATATGGAGGGTCTGTATGTTGTGTTTCAATCGATTCCACTTCCTTATGGTCACATAGAATTTTGAATCACATCATAGTAGCCTCTTGTCACATGTTTACCCTAGTTGGCTAGTTACTTGGGTAGATGTGGGAGGAAGGTGTTACACAAGCAACTCTGTCAAGGTATTTTCTAGGGTCGCTAGTAGCGGAGCAATGTTTGTGTTCCTATAGTGACTCCACTGGGGTATTATTTATGCCTGCTAGAAGTGGAGAAACACCAGAGATGAAAAAATATACTCTGGAATTCTAAATCTTGCGAACTAAACTACCCTTTCTGATTCAATCCATTGTGATATTTCTGAATCTTATGGTTCTATTAAAATGTGGAAGGCAAAAAGGGGACTATGTGTATTCATGGGGTGAGTGGGGAAGCCAAATTAATCTTCACGATGAATCAATACTCCTCGAAGATCTGAGACCCTGCACAAAAGATTCAACGAAGACAGAGAAGTTGGAATTCTACCAGTGTGTCGCCAGGTATTATCACTACTACAACACCCTCCAAAATTTTGGCCTGCACAAAATTTTAGAGCCTACCTTGGTCTTGTATATTGATGTCGCAAACATTGAAATCTATTGCATGTGTTTTCTCTAAGTGTTTTGGTCCCTTTTGGAAGAGAACCAAAATGTCGTATTGTCACATGTTAAGTGTTGCATGATGTATATAAGCTTGTTTTGGTGGTTTCAACAGATTATCTTTGTGTGAATGAGTTTATCTTACCATGTAAAAATTTGTCACACTCATACACAAATTTTTAAGCACTTCACACAAGTGTCATCACGATCATCGTAAAGTGTATCTTTAGTGTCGCACTTGATGTAAGTTGTCGAAAAGGTTTTCGCATCGAGGGAAGTATGTATTTATGTGTTATAAATTATCTATTTTATGTTGTCAAGTAATATAAGTGTGTGATCACTGTCATGTCTTGTCGCTACTCACATGAGCTTCACCAATCCCACAGATACCAAATTTTAGGATATTTCAAGTCACTTAGCCTCGTACAATCTTCCTAAACTATAAATTGTGTAGCCACACCCTTCAAGCTATAACCCTTCCTCTTGACAATGTATAATACATAGTTCCTTCCTCCTAGGACTACACAATTCATAGTCTCAGTGCCCAAGCCCAGACCTTGACCTCAAAAATTACACAATTCAGCCCTCCATCCTTGCCCCAACTACACATTCTGGAGTCTTTAAGATCAAGCCAAGCCCTTGAGCTACTAAGCTATGCAATTTCATAATAACCAAGTCTTCTCTACCTCCCAGAACTATGCAGTTGGCTGAAACAATGCAAAAACCCTTAGCCCAACTTATTGAGTCTGAAAACTGCACAATCTGCCTACCCACTTTAGCCTAAAATTCATATTGTGTAGTCTCAAGGTTTAGGCTTCACCCCTATGTTGCGCAATTGTGTAATCAGTGAGCCCCTCTCTTAGAATGTCATGCGGTTATGGCCCAGTTAGTGTATCAATATGAAAAATATTATAGTAGGGGTTTATCATGCTAATGTCATCTTGTCATGAATGAATTACAGATGTAGATACTCTCATAGTCCATGACAAGATGATGAAGAAGGAGATGGGGAAGGGAAACATGTTGAAAGACATCTTTGTAGCAAGTTATGCAAGTTTATCAATCAACACAAAGAAAAGGGACACCAGTTTGTGAACACAACTCAAGACCTGATATCACTGAAGACTCCTTACCTTTAACCCATACGGAGGTGGATAAAAGAGAATTCCCAAGATGACACATAGAAAGGAGTAGCAAGAATGGGTTGGCATTGCCATGTCATCAAGAATTCCATCTCAGAAGTGTCATGTCATGCAATGTCATGAGTTTTCATATGCCACATTATTATCGTGGATTATGTAATTTACTATTTGAAAATGTATTATAAAGTGGAAGTCTAAAGGACATGTACAAAACATCAAGAGTGATGTAAAGTTGAAAATTCATAGGAAGCCAAACAATCATGAGGGTAGTCAAAGATTAACAAGGGAGTTGAAACATCGCCCCATTGGTTATATATACACCCTCATTCTATGAGGAGAGGACTTTTCACCTTGGTTCCTCTCGCAAGGCATTAGAGAGACAAGCTAGTTCTTTTGAGAAAGTGGTGTCTACAATGCTCAACTATTGGAGCTAGTGGTGTTCGATGTATCCATGTGTATTAGTACTTTTACTTGGTATTTCATCATGGATTATGAATGTATGCAAGAATATTCTATGAATTTTTATCATCCATGTTTGTTTTCACCTGTACTAAAGTAGTTGAACTATTTCGGTTATTTTAATTCTTATCATAATGATAATGTGCTATAATGGTTTCACTACCCATCACATATTTGTGGACTATTATGTTGGATGTTAAAAGGATATCTCTTGTTTATGTGTGTTTCTACCAGAGTGGTACCATCACCTCTCTCTTAGAGGCTCACCTTATTTTCCCTCCACAATAAAAGAACCTTGACACACCTACAACCAAACACTCACTAGGCACACCTACATGTTTTTTTAAGTAACACCTGCATTCCTCTCTCTTGTTGACAGTTAGAGCAAAGGAAAATATTTAAGAAATTAGAAACTAGGCCATATTCTGGATGGGAATCCTGTCCAAAATAGTGTGAGGTCTAATTGGGACCACATATCTAGGGATAGCCCTTGAATGTTGGTAGGTCCAACACCGTCAACACTTTCCAAAGACATGGAGAATTATATGAAATGCTAGATGATGTGGAAAACATGGTTTCCATTATGATGGATCAAGTACTACTCAAATTTGAATCTAAAGGATTTACAATGCCAATACTAGTTAAGGATTCCTTCAATTCCATTAGGAAACTTAGCAAAAATTCTAGTGCATTCATAGTAGTAGAGGAATAGGCTAGATCCACAATAATAGAATAGTTGCAAGAAACCATTGCATTGGGATTATGTATATTCTTACAAAGTGCACCTTTACGGGGGCTGACACATTGTTCAATGAGGGTCTATCAAAGTCAAGAAAACCATCAGGTGGAAGTATCACTCTCACGGTCCTCATAGAGAAGTTTTTTGGTTGTGATGTTGACATGGGGTTCCAACATAAAGTTATCTTCTGTGGATGGTGATGAATTTTACAATGAATTACCCTTTCCCCACTTTTTGAGGAGGCAGAGGGTTCACAACCATGTGTTGTTGCTAGGCTGGAAATGGATTTGTCAAAACAATAATTTGTGTGAGAAGTAGTGAACAATATTATCCATTCAGGGGCATGCATGAGAAAGGTTGTTATGTGGAATTTTGCATCTATGGATAAATACTAATTCCCTAGGTAGGTAGCTATGTCTAGAACAACGGATTTAAAGCGCTTATCATTTTTCTATAGACGATAAATATGACAAGGGAATCACAGGACCTACTTGTTATTTCACTTTCCTTTTGTCTCCTTTGTATGGCTCCCATCGCTCCTTCTCGAACATAACTCACTCAAAAAGTACTTGCAAGCATAAACAGTAGGCAACAGACCAATCAAAGCAAGGTATCTATCGACTATAAGTAAACGGAACCAGATACATTCACACATATAAACATCATATATCAAGATAAGCATATAGAAAAAAGGTGTAAACAACTTTATTAAATAGAAGGAAGAATTACAACCATGAAGTCTGATCCATTGTCACTCTTCCACCATGGGTTCCAATGAACATCACATCAATAGCACAGCACTCTGATAGCATAACAATACTTGCTTATAATATCAATCCTCACACCAATAGTATCTCCTTACAAATTCTCAAAGTCCAGCCACTGATCACTTATATGAGTGATCAATTTATAGGAAAATGGAGGAGGTTTTGTCATAAATGAGGGTATTGAATGGCCTTCCAAACATATAGTTAGTTTCCTTGGAGGAAGGGATGAGAGGATAGTAGGTTACTTAACTCATTCCCTATCCAATTTCATGCTCATAGGAGATGATAAGTGTGGGAATCTTCTAGATGGATCCATAAGATAAGAATATTCCCAGAACCCTATGATGATTTCACTCAAACTTGCCCATCACAGGTCAAAGTTGGCTTAAGTTCTCTGGAAAGCACCCTCACATGGGCCTACCTACACTGAAGCACACTTACCCCAGACAAAGGCTGCACTGGTCCCTTAAGGACACAATTTTGGAGGGCTTCAGCCCAAGAAACTCTAAGGGAAAGAGGCATTCAAAGTGGTGACTTGTCTAGGGCATGTAGCGAATGAATTAGGGTTTGATGAGCCCTAATGGTACTGATCTAAATGATGGGAGTGATGTAGCCAAATGGATCTGTAATAGCTACCCCCTAAAGCATGAAGTCGAAAATAATGATGTCGAGTGATATGCTTTACGATGTGATGAGGAGGTTCCGAAGTGGTTGGTGACCTACATCAATTACAATACATAATATCATGATATTTTGATTTTTTCTCATGAATCGTTGAGGGAAGGAATACCCATGCTGAACATATAAACTTTGATTACAAGTACATAGACAGTCTTCTATAGATATAGACCCATGATAGGATGACCATCAATGTAAAGCCATTGTACGGATGATTTGGTACATTTCCTGAAATCGCAGCTAGGATGGATGAAACTAGATCTGGGGTCTTCTATCTCGTTCAATCGTTTGCTCAAGTACGAGTCTAACGATGTGAATATGTGATCTGAAGTCGAACATGGGAAGACACCATCTGATTACCAGTCAATGATGTAAGATGTTAATAGATGCGAGAGAAATAATCGATAATGAGAATAATCCTCAAGGTATTACAGTACATTCTGCATGGTGTGAATGGATGTTTTGATGTTGAACACCATACAAAGTCTTTCACTCGAAGGCCAGTGATGTCAACCTATATCTGGAAGCGAGAAACCTACCATTGATGTATGCAAGCTTCAAGGTACTGGAAGGGTGTTTCTAAGTCAACTTCTTGGATAATGTACTGATGTCGAAAAGAAGTGACTCGTCGCAGGAGGGACTTGATGTATCCCGCATCAACGACATGAAACAAGTGTAATTATTTTGGAGACATAATTTTACTGACGACACAAGGTTCATGAATGGAGGTCATGAAAACGAAGGTTTACAAGTATTGCAAAGGATGAATTTTAAATTGCGTGACTTCTCTTGAACATGTCAGCGACACTGAATGGATTGGAAGCATTGTCCCAAAACAAAGGTAATGGATGGTATGATAGACCAAGGTATGATGACCATAAAGCAGATAACCAAACCCAAATAGTCATAATGATGAAGTGAAAGTGTCATGTTCAAGAGCGACCTACTTCCATAAAGTATTTTACCCTTTTTTCCATTTTCCCCAGCTATTACTGATCAATACCTCTTTATTTTTATCAAGCTTGAGGAGGATAACATATTCTTGTTGTATAATTCCACCCTTCAAGTGAATCCTAGCTATGTGATGTTTTAATGAGTCTAACAAAGGTGAAACTCAGTCTTGTCATGATGGACAAGTTTGTCACTATTGGATGTTTTAACGAGTCTAAAGAAAATGATAACTCAGTCCTTTTCATGTTTAGAGAGTTTGAAAAGGAACAGAAAGAAAACTCCACAAGTTCTTTTTCGTATATTTGTCTCTCAAGTACGAAAAAGCATAAAACAATACAAGGGAGAACCTATTGACCATGTTCAGTCAATGTATTCCTTTTTCGTAAATAATCTATCTCAACCCGAAAAAGGGTTAAACTTATACTAAGTAGATGTCATTTCCAATCCATTAACAAGCTGAAAAGGACAAGCGCTCGACAATCTTTTCATATTTCAAGGGTCTGAAAATAGCTTAAAGAGGACTCCAAGGAGGTTCCTTTTTCGATGTTTAACAAAGCTTGAAAAAGAGATAAAAGTATGCTTTGTGGCCAAAGTACAATTCATAATCATGCACATCAAATTCTGTAAGTTAGCTATAAATCTATTCAAAGCAACACCAAACAGATTAAAAATACCTATTTCATTGGTAAAAATAGGTAAATACTAAAGTTTACTCATTTAATGTTCATGAATAAACATAAAAACAAGAATTTACCATGTTATTTTCACCATTTGATATTTACCATTCAGTTTGTGCTCCGACCCTATTTTTACCTCGATCTTCATCAGCTAATTGCGAGAGATTCTGTGGATCATTTTTCGTGTCATCCAGACCAAGTAGGAGATCTACCCCTCCTCTTTCTTTTCATGTCATTCTTTTACTGTTTCATGCAATTTTTTAGGGGTTTTAGGGCCCGTGGGGTTTGAATTTTTCACCCTGGGATCAGCGAAGGCTTGCATGTCAAAAAATGCATTGGGGAGCACCCAGACAGAAGGAATTCTACAATGCAGCACAGTGTCTCCTTGCCTGGGCTGCGCTGGGTGAGTTTCACACATTTGTTTCACCAAATTGACCCAAAATTTCTCCAGTTTTTTGCATGAAAAGGATCCTAACTAAGCTTATCGTTTGATTTCAGGATTTCATTGGATCAAAATGTCTATTACTTGGCAAGAAAGAGTGCATGAAGAAAAAGACATGGTTTCCCTAAATGATCCGGGTACAGTTGAGGCCCTAAAAAACTATGGGTTACTCAAATACTTCAAGTTGTCTGGAATGAGGCAACAATCAGAACTATTGCAATTCCTAGTTCATACATGGGATCCAACAAATCAGCCTTTTCACATAAGGGACAAAATTGTCCCTATTGTGATTGATGGTGTTTACTTTCTTATAGGGTTGTCGAGACGTGGTGCCCCCATATCTCTTTCAGGTTCTTCCCATGGAAGGGAGTCAGTGAGGGATTATGTTCGACAATTCTGGCGCCCAGGTACACAACCTAGCAAGGACAGAAATATAATCATCAAATATATCCGTGATTTTTCTTTGAGAACAATCCTTTTCACCATCACAAAGTTCGCAGGTAGTGTGACACTTCATCTGGCGAACATATCATATGTGCAATATGCTCTTGAGTGTCTTGAGCCAACTTTATTCAACTAGTGTGAGGCAGTACTTTCTTCACTGAAAGAGCAGCTAACAAAGGTAGAGAGCGGTAAGAAAAAGAAATTTAGCTATGGATCACTCTTAATTTCCTTTACCTTAGAAATAATTCCATTGATGCAACCCCAACATGTAACACTGGGTGTAGCTGGTCCTAGAGATCCACGGATGTAGCAGTGGGTTGAATTGATGGCTAGGCATGCTGGTCAGTCATTGATTACATTTTCCATTGCATTCTTCAGTTGGATCGATCAAAAACACATTGTCATCGAGGAGCATCCATACTCAGGGATGGATTTTCGAGGAGATCCAGAGTTGAGTCTACTAGTGGGCGCTCAATGGGGTGTTATAGGTAAATTGTTTTTGACCAAAATGTTTTTTGATTTTTAAGTTTCTACATGTTTTTGTTTTTTGATGTTCCAAGACTAAACTAAAATTGTTCTCATGCATGTAGATGTGGGTATTGTTTGACCTATGAGGCAGAAACAAGAGGGAGGTGGGCCAACACAGAGAAATGTTGGTAGAGAAGTTCTCCAGGATTTGGATTTGGCTGAGGTACTAGCAGAGTTGCAATGATCATGTAGAGGGATTGACCCTTGGTATTCAAAATGTCTGGATCGAGGAGTTACCTATGAGGCTACAGTGCCATACTATTGGTGTTCTAGGCTGTTGGATGAAGCTCTCGCGCATCATAACTCAGGCTGTGACCTATTATCATGAGCATCATTAGGTCTACATAGGATGTTTTTTGCACGCATTTTGAGTTTTTAGGTCAGATGACCAAACATGTCTTGGACACAAATTTTGTAAAAACTTTTAAAACATCTATCTATTTTTACTTTCAGAATTTATATATATATGGTTATGTGAAATCCTATTCAACTAATGATGTGAATTGAAAATTTACGTTCACATGTGTCGCAAATGTCTATTTAACACATAGTTTTCTAATGAGTCGACTAATGTGTTAAAGTTTCTGGAAATATGTTGATATTGAATGTAATCAAAATGTCTTTCCAAAATATGAACTCTAAGGAACATACGAAGAATTGTTGGGTTTCGGATGGTATAAATGTTTGTTAGTTGCAGTACGACGAGTTGTGAGTCCAGCCTAACAATGATTCGGTGAATGACAAGTGAAATGGCATCAGAGAGAAGTTCTATCAATGCATTATACTCAGCGATATTGTTTGTCGATCGACCGATATAATTCCCTTGAAAACTCACTAACTCGCCACTTGGAGCAAAAATGGCCCATGTTGCAGAAGATAGGTTCTGCGTACTACGACTAGCACCATCGGCGTAACCAACAAATGGTTCCAAAGGTTACGACATCTACAACAAATGCAAAGCGGACTACTTAATCACATAAAAACTCTAAAAGACACACTGACACACACACATGAAATTAAAGCATATATATAGTGATTTTTACTACACTCAATTAAGCATAGTAACATTTGAGATACAACACATTTCGGGGTCGTGACAATCGAATTCCATCATAATCCACTAACTCGTAGGCAACTTTTTCCAAAACACACTTCACAATATAAGGACTCATCCAAAGCAGTTCAAATATTCATGCTCCTAGTTTATTAGCTTCCTGATCGTAAAGCAAGACCAAGTCTCCATCTAAGAAAACACGAGGCTTGACATTTTTGACATATTGCGCCTTGATTATTTTCTTATGCGCTTCGTTAGCCAATATGGTTTCATGACAGGTTTCATCCAGATGGATAAATTCCAAGATACGTGCTTCTTGTTCAGATGTGTCGAGTAATAGGACAGTCGCGAGTTTGAGAGATGGAATTTCACATTGTATCAGCAAGATTTCTCCCGGACCATACACCAATTGAAAGGGTGTGAACCTAGTTGCATTTCTCATCGAGGTTCGATATGCCCACAAGGTAGAGTACAAGATTAAATGCCAGTTTCGTTTATGAACCCCTATCATTCTTTGAAGAATTCACTTCAAGAGTTTGTTGATGGCCTCAACTTGTCCATTCTCTTGCAGATAATAAGGAGTAGAACTATCATTTGAATGTCCTAACTTGGCAGTTAACTCAGCCATCATGTGGTTGCCAAAATGCGACCCATGATTTGTAACTATAGCCTATGGTACACCAAACCGGGCAACCACATGGTTGAAAAATAAAAGAGCAGCCATCTCGCCACTGTTGTTTCATGTTGGCATCACCTCAGCCCATTTTGTGAAATAGTCAACAACGACTATAATGTACCCACACCCCCTGGCCGAGGTTGGGTTACATGTCATGAAGTCAATGCCCCATTTGGCGAATGGTCCAACAACGATGACAGGATGCAATGGTGCAGGTGGTAATCTAGCTTTACGGTCATAAATCTGGCATGCATGACAACTTATGAGAACAACTATGCAATCTTTGAATATGGAAGGCTAGAAGTAACCAGCACGGAGAATTATCCGTGTGGTAGCATAACCAGATAAGTGTCCACCACAAGAACCTGAATGGAAATCATTCAAAACTTTCTTAGCTTCCTCAGGAGGAGGCACCTTCGTAAAATTGTAGCGATACCACGATGATAAAGAGTGTTGCCAATGATCAAATAATCTTTGGCTTGGAATCGAATACGTCGCTGTTGCGAGTGAGAGGTATCAGGCTGGAAAGTTTGGGTTTGGAGATAAATCAATATATCTCCATACCACGCATTAGATGATGAAATAAGGAAGAAAGAGTCATCCAAAATTGATGGTTCTAATTTTGAATCAATGGTATTCGAGGGAAGGTTGCAAAGAAGCTCGGAAAAGACTAGAGATTTCTTTGATTTTGATTTTATGAATTCCAAATCAAACTAATGCAAAATGATGATCCATTTTGAGTATTTTTCCCCCAGCAATTGACGTGACAAAATATATGTCATAGGGTTGCAATCCGAAATGACAATGGTCTTTCAGAGTAGGATGTAGTGGCAAAATCTCTGTATAGCTTGACCAGCAGCCAGAGCTAACTTTTGGCATAAGAGTACTTGACTTCTGTATCATTGACATTGCGGCTCAAATAATATATCGGATGTTCAATCCCATCTTCTTCTTTGACTAAAACCATTCCAATGGTTGTATCTGCAGCCGTGAGGTACAGGAAGTAGTCATTTTGATAATTTGGGGAATACATTAATGAGGCTCTAATAAAGGTATCTTTAACAGCATCAAAGGAATCTTGTGCAACCTGGTCCCAATGGAAGGGTATCCCCTTTTTCAATAAACGGGTAAATCCTTTAGCTATTTCAGCATAATTGGGAATGGACTTCCTCAGAAAGCTAGCCTTCCCTTGGAGTCTCTATAACTGTAGTAGATTGGAAGGTGGAGGAAAATCAAGGATTTCCTGAACCTTAAGTGGATCGAATTGAATTCCCTCCTTAGACACTACAAATCCAAGAAAATGACCAGAACCAATAGAAAACACACATTTGTGTGGATTGAGTCTTTTTTTTAGTGTCGGAACCATAAAAATATAGCTCTTAAATGTTGTGGGTGATCAAATTGCTTTCGTGAATGAGCAGGTAAATCATCAAGGTATGGTTGAAGAATATCTTTGATGTCATGGAAGGCATAATTCATTGCCGTCTAGAATGTTGCCCTTGCATTCTGCAAACCAAAAGGAAGTTTCCTGTAAGCGAATGTACCCCATGGACAAATAAAAGAAGTTTTAGATTGGTCCTCGGGGTGGATATTGATCTGATTATAGCCAGAAAAACCATCCATAAATGAGAATATTTCGCATATGGGACATTCATCAATAATCTAGTCGATAAAGGGAGTAGGATAATTGTCTTTTGGACAAATCTGATTAACATCCCTATAATCGATGCACACTCATATTGTCCCTTGTTTCTTCATGAAAGGAACAATATTGGAAACCCAATCAGTAAGAGGAACATGGTAAATGAAACCAGCATGCAAAAGTTTTTCAACTTCTATTTTAATAGTAGCAACCTTTGTTGGATGAACAGGATAGAGGCATTGTCGCATTGGTTTGACATCAAGATACATTTTGATTTCATGTTCAACTATACTAGAGTCAATTCCTAGCATCTCCTCGTATGACCATGCAAATATATCTCGAAATTCATGAAAGAGAGCATGGTAAATATCAAGTTCTGATGGAGAACAAGATTTGCCAACATGAATGTTTTCTACAATGTTAGGTTTGGTTGAAATATTGATAGAAATAGTTTCTTTGATATTTGACAGGTTTTGCTCGGAATCTACTGTATCTATGAAAATAAAATTCGAAAGGAAATCGACAACTGAAGGGTGATTAAGTTCATTTGAATAATCCTCTATGTGATCTGGAAGATGGGAACGATGATGATAATCTTCCCATGGTTCTCCTTCCATCATCATTGATTGGATGATTCCTTCATCAATAGAAAATATATATGAAAAAGGATCAGAGGAAGTACCATATTCTAATGAATGATCTACCCATACAATTGACGAAGATGGATTTGGATTCGCTGCGCAAGCCAGAAAGATTGATTGCTATGCTAGCTCAAAAGGGCTTAGCAGCATGATTTCATTACGACTATCAACTTCAAAGCTATTGGTAATCTTTCTTGAGTCAGATGAAGTGGAAGATATCATGTTGCAAGTCTCAAATTTGCCACTTTCACCAAATTTGATGGTGGTGCTAGTGAAAAAGTACCCATTAGGGAAGGATCTTTAAAGAGACCTACACCAATGTTTTGAAGAGATAGCAGGGGTCCGTGTACCAACAGAATGCTTCCAGTAGCCTGTGAACTAGAGGCGAAGAAGGCGATTTGGTCAATAATTGTGATTCCACCCTTATGAGGGAATGTAATCGTACGAAAGTAAGTTGAAATTACAATAGCCATAACATAAATCCACAGTCTTCCTAGTAAAATGTTGTAGTCAAGGGGTCCGTCAACAACCTCAACTTCAATAGTTACTATTTTTACTCTTAGTTCGATTTGTAGATTACTCAATATTCCACAAGGTGTATATGTGCGCCCATCAAAAGCTTTTAACGTTGTTGGTGAACGTGACAAAGGCGGTGAGCCAAGTGTTTTCTAGCAATTCATAAACATAATACAAGTAGATGCCCCCTTATCAATAATGGTTTGATGAACAAGTTTATTCAAGGCATTTACTTGAATTAGGAATGCTAATTGCGCTGGTAACTATGGCGTATAACCTGCATGGTTGAAAAACACAAGATTGGAATCAGTTGGATCGATTCCACCAATTGCAGACAACAAAGCCTTTTTTTGGGAGGGACAGTTCTGAAGCACCTCGAGTGTTGACATAGCAGAAGGTGACTGAGCCAAATCTTATACTATGTTATAATTCTGTGCATCTCGAGCTCGAGGGTTAAATTTCAATTTATGTAAAACTACCTTAGGTGGTTTGATTGTTAAATCTGGTGCAATAGGTAGTGGAATAGGATCATTCGAAGTTGAAGTCGAAGGGTTAGGTTGATCATCCTAGTTATTCGATGACAACGGTTGATTTCCATAATCTTTACTTCGTGTTGACACCAAAACTTCAATTTTAGGCTTAGAGGCGGATAGCATAAGCACTTGGAAAGTGGAAGCATGGTCTGTAGCAACCATATTTGTCTCCGATTTTGGAAAAGGATCAGTCAATACCGCAGATGTATTAGAAGTCTTCATAAGCTTTGAGACTTCACAGCGGTGAGGACAATCTCTTGTAAAATTCTCATCATTACAGATCAAACACCGGTAACAAGGTTTCCTAGCCGAAGGAGAGGAATCAGACGATCTATCTTGAGGGGAATTATTTGGTTTCTTATTTTTTTCCCCTTCTTCTTACCTCCTACTTGCTTCTAATTCTGTCTCTTGTCAGATGACATGGAATTGATTTCAGAAGTAAGAGTGTTATGAAGTGCATTTATAGTTTGCTTAGAAACAGAAAGTGTTCGACCAGATGGTTTACCTATCGTTTGTGTGCTCAAAGAACCAATCGCACCATCACCGGCATGAGACTCCTTACTTGATGGTGGAGGAGGAATAGTGAAAGCTAGTCGAGGTGCATTCAGGATCTTATCAAAGAGCATGCCAGACTATGTATAAATTAAGTCCAAATATTAAGCACCAACAATTACTTGCTCTTCAGTGAAAACTCCACCTTTCGCCACATCCTCAGTGATATATGGCAGCAAGAATTTTATAAACCACTTAGCTAGAAGCTAATCAGGAACATAAGTTCTAACCATTCGACGACGATGATGCCACTCCTGAATATTATCAGAGATATGAGTAGCAATAGTATATTTAAAGTTGGTTAATAGTTTCATTTGAGTCTCATATCGCATGGGTAACTGGAAGTGGGTTAAAAACGTGGTGGCTAAGGCAGTGAAGTTATCAAAAGAAGCTCATGGTAACTTGATGTACCACTTTGAAGTCAGACGAGTAAGAGTTTTCTGGAAAAGACACAGTCTAACAAAATCATGATTCAAGGAGTTTGATGAACACCAGAAAAGTCATAACATGGTTGGACGGGTCTTCTCCAGGGTTTCCATTGAATTTTGGAATATCGGAAGGTAACTTATGAGGAATCACTGGCCACCAAGCTGCATAATGAATTGGCTCATTGGTGAGATCGTTTAGATTTGGTAATTCAAGTGTCACAATGAAAAGCAACTCTCTATTGAGGTTAGATTGAGCATATCCAAGGTAACATGGGATTTCCTAGGCAATAGGCCTTTGCATACCAGGATAAGGCATTTGTTGTTGGTAATCTTGATAAGGGTAAGTTTGTTGAGAAAATTTGGCATAAGGTTGTTGTTGAGCACCGAGATACATTTGCTGTTGTCCAAACCCAGCATATTCTTGCTGACCAGGACATGGATAAACTTGTTACTGACCAAACCCAGCATAAGCTTGTTGTCCATGTCCATGTTGAGGTTGGTATTGCTAGAATTCTTGTTGTTGATATTGGGGCTGCCAAGGCTGTTGAATCAACTGCTGTTTTTGTTGGTACAATAGTTTTTGATTTTGTTATCACCTATATTGACCTCAGGCTGAAGGGAAGCAATGCCAAGGTAACTACAAACCAAGCTTAGCCAAGTAGCTAGCCCTATTAGGCCGGGAGAGGGCTCTCTCTATAAGGATCTCAGTCAAGATGACTGGATCAGGTAAAGGATTTTAGGCTAGGTATAGTAGCTTGAAAGTTTTGACTGGAGTTTGTAGGGGTTTTGCCAGATCAGGAGGAGCTGGGCAGTTTAGGTCTAGGAAATTAGGTCAGAAATCAAGGTGGTCTATGGGGCAAGGTAGGCATAGGCTTTAGCACTCTAGGGTAGGTGAGATGTTTAAGACTGGTGAGAAGATAAGAAGGGCATGTGACAATCATGGATCCCTCTTGGACTGCTGAAAACATATATTGATGAATGATTTCCCAAGGAAGAGCATTGATACAATGGATTCTACCTATCAAACTTGAAAACATTCAACTAGAAGCAATGAAATGATTGATGGCATACATAAAACATATAAACATATAACCACAGAAGAGGAAACTATACTCAAAATCCATACCATAGGTATCCCATACAAATAGCTGCAATTCTTATTAATCTCCTGCCAAACTGCTTACAAAGATGTGCAATCAAGCTCTAAAGCATCCACACTGAGTCCAACCTATATAATGACTAAGAAAATACATGATATACACCACAAAACAACTAATCCTAACCTCAGGGGTCAAATCCATGAGAGGAGGAGTAGTTTCACAAAATACTAAACTGATAGCTTAAGACTAGGGTGGTCAAACTGACTCATCCCTAATATGAGGCAAATTGATTCATTACATGCCACTTAGGCCATTCATCTGATGTATCTACCCTAGGTAACAAAAAAACACTTTAATAACATCATCATTATGAATTACATCAGTAAAAACTCAAAATCCCACAGGTGAAAATTATTTTCTGAGATAAATAGTGAAAAATTTGGTTGCCTGTCAAGTGCACAGTGCCAGTGTCAAACGCGTAGTGCTTGAAGGAAGTACGCAGTTCCATGTTCAAACCCACCTTTTATTGCCTTCCGAATGTCCAAATTGAGCCCAAGATAGCTAGTTGGAAAGCTTATCCTATCTAGTTTCCAGATCTATCTTCATTCTTCAAAATGAACTTGAGTTGACGCTCCAAAAATGGATTCTACCAAGACTGGTCAAACGCGCAGTGCCTGGCTTAGAAAATAGGAAGAAACATGATTTTTAGGTGGTTTTTTGCCTTTTCCTCCTAGTAGTTTTGACTTTCAAATCTAGAAACATGGTTTTCTTGAGTGTAAATGTTCTTTAGAATCCAATGGTGGTGACCATTCCTCCAAAATATGCCCTAAAAAAGTGCGCAGCGCCTTTGACCAAGGGACTGATACAAAAATTACCTGAAGAAAACAGGAAATGCTAAAAGCAAAAAAATGAGTTTAGGGTCTTCTAAAATGGTTGACATAGCTGATGTTAAAGGTGACTAGCATGGAGAGAAGCCTCCACCAATAGGTCAAGCTTTTCCTTCTCCTTTTGATGACTTAAGGCCTCAATTTTTGCATGAGCCATTTTGAGCTTGGCTTTATAAATTTTGTTTCTCATGGCATAATATTTGGAGATTCTTCTTTGAACCTCCATATCTCTATTAGCTTTAGCTAACAGATCATCAACATGTGTGTTAGCCCTCTTAAGCCAATATTCCTGGTTCTCATTCATCATTATGCCAAGTTGTTCATTTAAGGTGAGTTGGTTGGCAATGTTAGCTTCTTTTTCTCTTTCAAGCTCCAAAGCTCGCTTTAGGCCTCTAGTCCTAGGCCTCCTCCTAGGAATTTCTTCCTCCATGGGCTCACCATAGTCACCATAGGCTTTCTCAAATTGGATTTTAGTCTTTTCAACTTCCCTTTTAGCTTTCATGAGCTGAACCTCCATAAGCTCATGCTTGGTCTCCATTTGCCTATTTTCCTATTCATAATAAGATATGATGTATTTTTGTCTTTGTAGTTTCACTTGCAACTCACCTATCAATTCTTCTTGCTTTTTGAAGATCATTTTGGTGTTTTCCTTTTCATCTTCCTCATCTAAGTCCACTAAGTCAAAATCTTGCTCATTTTCATGGGGGTCTTCTTCCTGTTTTTGCATTTCTGTTTCAACCATTTTTTCTTTTCCTTTCTATACCTGCTTTGCTGATGAAGAGAGCAAGGCCCCTCCCACAATTTGTGGGGCAAACACTTGCCTATTTCCTCTTTGATAGGTGTGCACCATAGTACCTAAATTAATCCCTCTTGGCTTGCTGCTTTGACCCTGATCACTTTGTTCTTTGTCACTATCCTCCTTCCTGTTAGATGAAAGAATAGGTCCATGGAATGGTGATAATGGGGGTGATGGTGTGATTGACTCATCAGAGGAGGATGAATAGTGCATGGGCTGAGATGGAGGAATGGAGGTTGGTGGATGAGATGATGATGGAATGTCTTAAACATTTTGAGTGGAAACTTGAGTGAAAATGGAGTTATCTATAAATGTACTCCATGCAATGTTGAGTTCTTAAAGGTGACAAAGAACTATGATTTTTATGAGGGAATGGTGAAATAAGCTTTTCATTTGATATTTGTATTCTCTCTTTTGGGCAATGTAAGCCATCTTCTCAACAGTCTTGCTTTAAGGCTGAGGAGGTATTAGGATTTCTAAAGAATGAATATGGGAAAAACTATCCAAATGCGTAGCGCCCAGAGGAAGTGCGCAATGCCTAAAGGGAGTGTGCAGCGCCTAAAGGGAGTGCATAGCACTAGAAGCGAGTGCAGAGCATCAATTCAGGACAAATTTTGACTGCCTTCCCAGTGTCAAAATTAGGTGTGGGATAGCTCGTTGGAAATATTTTCAAGTCTTCTTTCCAGAACATCTTGAATTTTTCAATTTGGAGTTCATTTTCCTTGTCAAAAGGTCAATCTCCCAAGACTAGTTAAAATGTGCAGAATGAGGCTGCCAAAATGTAGAGTGATGTTGCAGTCAACCTTTGAAGGTCTTCCTGAACTCTAAATTGAGCTCATGATATCTCATTGGAAATATTTCTATGTCTAGTTATCATTTGACTCATTAAGAAAGTCATTTGGTCACCCCAGCTAGGATAAATCTTGATTTTCCCAAAGTCCCTCCAGAAGTGCAACAACTCTCCTGAGGCAAATGATATTTTGAACATTTCCCTCAAACCATGAGACCTGTGTAAAAACTGAAGGAATTTTTTCTTCTTGAGTCTATGATGGAAAAAAACCTCTCTCTCGTTTTTCAAATTCATCTTTTCTTGCTCAAAAACATCATTTGAATAAAACCTATCCCGATGTGTGGAATAGGGAATTTGTAGAAATGAAGGTAAATGAAGGGGATGAGGGGCTTCTAATTTCTTAAGAAAAATGTTTGGAAGTAGGGGAAGTGGAATTTCAAATATTGAGTGAGGGGAAGGGATCCAAAAGGGCAAAACACAGGCCTAACCTAGAAAAGTGTCAAATTATAGCAATAGGATAGGGTTTGTGGGAAAATGATGAATTTGAGGGATATCAGTGATGGGAAGTGTTTAAGAAGGTATATTCAGGATAGCGGAAGGTGTATGAGCATCACGATACAAGTTTTGTTGATGATTTGACCATCCAAGGAAAATTACCTTCAAACCCCTAGGAGAGGGAAATGAGCCTTACCTAAGCACAATTGAAGCGCAAACAAGGTGTAAAAGGACCCATTGGAACTTGAAATAATGATAACAACTCTTTGAATGATGGTACACTTAGCCAAATGGTGACATGGACCAACATTTGGAAAACTTTGGAAGGAGTGAAAACAATCCTAGACCTAATACCTAGTGACCAAATTTTACTTGAAGACTCACTGAAATGACAAAATTTGACATTGACACCCTCAGAGCAGTTTGTAAGAGCATGTTTGATCGCTAGTGGAAGGCTGCAAAGACTGACTCTAACATTGGCTCCATTGGGGATGGTAGCTCCTTGGAGGTGCCAAGAACACCGTAGACCAAGTAGCCTTATCCATTGGGCATGGAGTCAAAAAAGCTCAATCTGAAATACATGACTGAATACTAATGAATCAAAGACACAAACTGACTTTTACTCAACTAAAAACTGACTCAATACTAAAACACAACTAACAAACTGGAAATGATGCTCGAAATGGAGCTTATTCAATAAAACCTACTCTAATTGTTCCATTCATCACCTGATCAAGTGAAATGAAACAACCAATTCAACCAAGTAGGCATTCTGGCTGTTGTTTGAATTCTCTGCAAGTGCTTGCTTATGAGAAAGAAGAGAGAACTATTGAAATGAAACTCCCATGAAAACTTGTAAACAGATCCAAATTTTCCTAGATTGAATAATATGGATTCTCTATCTGACTCCAAAAATACTGCATGAGGATCTTGAAATTCATGTGCACTGGGGCTTAGCTCATCCAATGGATTCTTTTTCTTCTCCTCATACCATGAATGCAAACTTTCATTTGAGCTTTGTGACGAGACTCTTGCTGAAAATGACAAAGAAACTGACTACCAGATCAAGTTTGTATTAATATTTTTTTATGCTCATAGTTAGCTAATGGAGAAGGACTTTGATTGAAGACATCATCCAACACATCAGCTATTGGATTGTGAAAAACTTGAAAAGACTGTTGCAACCCATTTTCTATTGGTTCCAATGAGATTGCATGATTTTCTATAGGCTTCTCATACTTTATTGAAGATATACTATACAAATTTCCCTTCAAAAACTGAAATGATTCAAAACAAAATGGTACGAAATCATCTTGCATCATTTGATCATATATTCTAGTTTCCAAGTCTTCATCTGCAACCGGACATTCAACGGCATTCAGGGGCTGCAAATCTAGATATGAGAAGTCTTGAACAAGGATATCATTTCCCTCTAGATGGTTAAGATCAAAAGTTATCGACGATTGATTTCTGATTGCACGAAAGTTGTCTCTTATGAACTGAAAAGAAGTAAAACAAAGAGGCAAAGATCCTTCACTTACTTCAAAATTTTCTGCACTTTCCTCCTCACTTCCATGGCTGATATGCATCAGCTGATCACTATATTTGAGTTGCTGAAAGTGAACTTCCTCCTTCCACGGACCAGCTGCTGATTTGTCTGCAAGACTAGCTTCTATTAGGAGAACATAATCATCATCATACTGATCAAACTTAGGAAAATCATTAGTATAAAACACATCATCAAGCACACATGTCAGATCAACAGATCCCTCTTCTCCAAGATGGTCTATAAAACAATCATTATCAGATCTATGACAATTGGGATAAGAAAGGAAATGTTTTGGATCAGCCACTTGTCTTTCCTTAATCAGCGAGCCATGGTCTTGAACATCATACTCATTCCTTGTGGTGAGCTTTTGCATCATCTCTTCCACTGCACTTACCAAAATGTCGAGCTTTACCTCTAAAGATCACGATTCCTCTGGATCTATGTTCTTCCTCTCTTCTTCCTTCAACTTTGCCCTTCTGATCAGCAGATTAGCCTCTACATCTACTGCACTGTTTTGCATCTCTTCAAGTGTTGTAAGGTTCCTTGTCTTAGCTGAAACTCCATTTCTACATCAAAGGCTTCCAGGTAGTGTAAGAGAGCAAATCCAGGAGGAGGTCTTATATTAAGAGGCATTGAAAAATAGACTTGGTTAAACCTTGCAGAAAATTGTTGTACTGTCTCCCCTGGCTATCTTTTCAGCTGGTTATACTCTTCTAGAATCATGAAAGGGTTCTGTCTAACCACCCACTTGTCGAGGAAAACTTTGACGAACTACTGGAAATCTGAGATGCTTGCATCAGGCAAGGTTTTCAACCAACTCTTGACTTTTCCTTGCAAAGAAAGAGAAAAAAGCCTAATACTGACATCCTCTTCATCAACTTCAAAAAGGTCAAGAAAATACTCAAAATTTAGTACATGTCTCTCAGTAGTGGTGTTGTCGCATTCACCATCAAATCTTGTATCTATCTGGAACTTTACAAGGTATAGGAGTATATACAAAAGCTGTAGAATCAGTCTTGGTCTCTTGAGGCTCATTAGTTTGGAGACGGTCATCATAAGATTTAGAAGAAGGGTCTTGATCAAGATCAAAGGCATGCGAATATTTTGTATTCACAATCTTCAAAGGGAAAGAATCAAATGCAGGTCTAGGATCTTTTCTCAAATACAATATACTTTGTAAAGCCTTCTTGACATTCTCGGGAAAGGAGAAGAAATAATTTATAACAAAGAAAATAATGTCTTGGATGAAATTCCAACTTGAATACTTGATCTTTCCATATTGTCCTTTCATGTTTCTGCTGGTCAGGTTCATGCTCCAGTGTAGTCCTTGGATCTGATCTCGAAACTGATTTAGAGTCGCCAGGTGAATGATTTCAGCCTTCCGGTGTCTGATCATTGTCCACCATCAACAATTAGATCTAAACTTGATACAATTTACTGAGGAACATAAAACTACATCCCCAGTATGGTCGCCACTATGTTATCACCCTCAGGCTGAAGGGAGGCAATGCCAGGGTAACCACAAACCAAGCTTAGCCAAGTAGCTAGCCCTAATAGGCCGAGAGAGGGCTCTCTCTGTAAGGATATCAGTTAAGATGACTGAATCACATAAAGGATTTTAGGATAGGTATAGTAGCTCGAAAGATTTGATTGGATTTTGTAGGGGTTTTGCTGGATTAGGAGTAGCTAGGCTGTTTAGGTCTAGGAAATTAGGTCAGAAATGCAGGGTGTTCTATGGGGCAAGGTAGGCATAGGCTTTAGCACTCTAGGGCTTGATGAGGTGAGATGTTTAAGATTGGTGAGAAGCTAAGAAGGGCATGTGACAATCATGGATCCCTCTTGGACTGCTGAAAACATAGATTGATGAATGATTTCCCGAGGCAGAGCATTGATACAACGATTCTACCTATGAAACTTGAAAACATTTAGCTAGAAGCAATGAAATGATTGATGGGATACATAAAACATATAAACATATAATCATAGAAGAATAAACTGTACCAAAACTCCATACCATAGGGATCCCATAAAAATAGCTACAATTCTAATTAATCTCCTGCCAAACTGCTTACAAAGATGTACAATCAAGCTCTAAAGCATACGCACTAAGTCCAACCTGTATAATGACTGAGAAACTACATGATATAGGGCTCAAAATAGCTAATCCTAGCCTCAGGGGTTGAATGCATGAGAGGAGGATCAGTTGCACAAAATATTGAATGGATAGCTAAAGACTAGGGTGGTCAAACTAACTCATCCCTAATATGAAGAAAACTGATTCATTACATGCAACTTAAGCCATTCATTTGATGTATCTACCATAGGTAACAAAAACACAGTTTAATTACATCATCATTATGACTTACATCAGTAAAAACTCAAAATCCCATAGGTGAAAAGTATTTTCTGAGAGAAATAGTGAAAAATTTGGTTGCATGTCAAGTGCGCAGCGCCAATGTCAAACGCGTAGTGCCTGAAGGAAGTACGCAGCACCATGTTCAAACCCACTTTTGACTACCTTTCCAATGTCCAAATTGAGCCAAGGATATCTCGTTGGAAAGCTTATCCTGTCTAGTTTCTAGATATATCTTCAGGTTTTAAAATGAACTTGATTTGACCCTCCAAAAATGTATTCTCCCAAGACTGGTCAAACGTGCGATGCCTAGCTCAGAAAATAGGCAGAAACATGATTTTTAGGTGGTTTTTTTGCCTTTTCCACCTAGTAGTTTTGACTTTCAAATCTAGAAACATGGTTTCATTTAGTGTAAATGGTCTTCTGAATCCAATGGTGGTGGCCATTCCTCCAAAATATGGCCCAAAAAGGTGCACAGCTCCCTAGGCGTTGCGCCTTTGACCAAGGAACTGATACAAAAATTACCTGAAGAAAATAGGGAATGCTAAAAGAAAAAATCCGACTTTAGGGTCTTCTAAAATGGTTGACATAGCTGATGTTAAATGTTACTAGCATGGAGAGAATCCTCCACTAATAGTTCAAGCTTTTCCTTCTCCTTCTGATGAGTTAAGGCCTCAATTTTTGCATGAGCCCTTTTGAGCTTGGCTCTAGCAATTTTGTTTCTCATGGCATAGTATTTGGCCATTCTTATTTGAACCTCCATATCATTATTAGCTTTAGATAATAGGTCCTCAAGATGAATTTTAGCCCTCTCAAGCCAATATTCCTGGTTCTCATTCATCATTATGACAAGTTGTTCATTTAAGGTGAGTTGGTTGGCAAGTTGAGCTTCTTTTTCTCTTTCAAGCTCCAAAGCTCGCTTTAGGCCTCTAGTCCTAGGCCTCCTCCTGGGCATTTCTTCCTCCATGGGCTCACCATAGTCACCATAGGCTTTCTCAAATTCGATTTTAGTATTTTTAGCTTCCCTTTTAGCTTTCATGAGCTGAACCTCCATAAGCTCATGCTTGGTCTCCATTTGCCTATTTTCCTGTTCATAATAAGATATGATGTATTTTGCTCTTTGTAGTTTCACCTACAACTCACCTATCAATGTTTCTTGCTCTTTGAAGATCATTTTGGTTTTTTCCTTTTCATCTTCCTGATCTAAGTCCACTAAGTCAAAATATTTCTTAGTTTCATGAGGGTCTTTCTCCTATTTTTGCATTTCTGTTTCAACCATTTTTTCCTTTCCTTTCTGTACCTGCTTTTTGGATGAAGAGAGCAAGGCCCCTCCCAAAATTTGTGGGGAAAACACTTGCCTATTTCCTCTCTGGTAAGTGTGCACCATAGTACCTAAATTAATGCCTCCTGGCTTGCTGCTTTGACCCTGATCACTTTGTTCTTTGTCATTGTCCTCCTTCCTGTTAGATGAAAGAATAGGTCCATGGAATGGTGATAATGGGGATGATGGTGTGACTGACTCGTCAAAGGAGGATGAATAGTGAATGGGATGAGATGGAGGAATGGAGGTTGGTGGATGAGATGATGATATAATTTCTTAAACATTTTGAGTGGAAACGTGAGTGAAAATGGAGTTAGCCATAAATGTACTCCATGCAATGTTAAGTTCTTTAAGGTGATAAAGAACTACGATTTTTATGAGGGAATGGTGAAATAAGCTTTTCATTTGATCTTTGTATTCTCTCTTTTGGGAAATGTAAGCCATCTTCTCAACACTCTTTCTTTAAGGCTGAGGAGGTATTGGTAACACTGAAGAATGAATATGGGAAAAACTGGCCAAATGTATAGTGCCCAGAGGAAGTGCACAGTGCTTGAAGCGAGTGCACAACTCCACTTCAAGACAACCTTTGTCTACCTTCTCGGTGTCTAAATTAGGCGTGGGATATCTTGTTGGAAAGCTTGTCGAGTCTACTTTCCATAACATCTTTAATTTTTCAATTTGGAGTTCATTTGCCTTGTCAAAAGCTAAATCTCCCAAGACTAGTCAAAATGTGAAGAATGAGGCTGCCAAAATGAAGAGTGATGTTGCAGTCAACCTTTGAAGGTCTTCCTTAACTCCAAATTGAGCTCATGATAGCTCATTGGAAATATTTTTATGTCTAGTTATCACTTGACTCATCATGAAAGTCATTTGGTCATCCTAGCTAGGATAAATCTTGATTTTCCCAAAGTCACTCCAAAAGTGCAGCAACTCTCCTGAGGTAGATGATGTTTTGAACATTTATCTCAAACCATGAGACTTGTGTAAAAACTGAAGGAAATTTTTCTTCTTGAGTCTATGATGGATAAAAACCTCTCTCAGTTTTGTCAAATTCATCTTTTCTTGCTCAAAAACATCATTTGAATAAAACCTATCCCGATGTGTGGAAGAGGGGATTTGTAGAAATGAAGGTAAATGAAGGGGATGCGGGGCTTCTAATTTCTTGAGAAAATTGTTTGGAAGTAGGGAGGGATGTTAGGAAGCAGGGGAAAGTGGAATATCAAAGATTGAGTGAGGGGAAGGGGTCCAAAAGGGAAAAACACAGGCCTAACTTAGAAAAGTGTCAAATTATAGCAATAGGCTAGGGTTTGTGGGAAAATGATGAATTTGATGGATATCAGTGATGGGAAGTGTTTAAGAAGGTATATTTAGGATAGTAGAAGGTGTATGAGCATCATGATACAAGTTTTGTTGATGATTTGACCATTCAATGAAAATTACCTTCAAAGCCCTAGGAGAGGGAAATGAGCCTTACCTAAGAACAATTGAAGCACAAAGAAGGTGTAAAATGACCCATTGGAACTTGAAATAATGATAAAAACTCTTTGAATGATGGTACACTCAGCCAAATGGTGACATGGATCAATATTTGGAAAACTTTGGAAGGAGTGAAAACAATCCTAGACCTAATATCTAGTGACCAAATTTTACTTGAAGACTGACTGAAATGACAAAATTTGACTTTGACACCCTAAGACCACTTTGTAAGAGCATGTTTGATCATTGGTGGAAGGCTGCAAAGATTGACTCTAATAGATTTAACAGTTGTTGTTGCCCACCAATGTAAGGTTGACCAGGTTTTTAGTACACTAAACCAATGTAATTATGAGTCATTCCAGTAAAAGGTCAACTAGCTTGAAGTTGTTGGACTCTAGACACAATTGGTTGTTCTAAAAATACCTGAGAAGGTTGGCTCTGTATACCTGAAACTTGGGGGTTTGAGGTTGAAAGGCCAACTTGCATAGGTTGAGATACAACAATCTCAGCTTGTGACTGCGGTAAAGATGTAACAATAGGTGTTGTAGGTATGGATGAGACAGATTGCATAGGTTGTGATGGATACACAAGCCTAGGTTGAATGGGAATGCTTGGCTGCCATTGACAGACAGTCATTCGAGGCTGACCTAAAGACGACGGCATACCAACATATGGTTTCCCCCCAGAACATGGAGGATAAGGAGAATGTGCATATTGTTCTCCATATGGGGGTAGTCCAGTGTAAAGAGGATACATAGGATGGTAACTAGATGAACCAGTTTGATATGAAATTAATGGTTCCAGCTGTTTGGTATCTGTTAATGAGGAACCAGGTAAAATTCCAGTAGACATTAGTGAAGACCAAGGGCTAGAAGCAACACCTGAGTGGCTTCTCGATAAATATTGGCAGCCCGATGGGATGGACGGAACACCATACAAGTGTGAGTCAGGTGTCATAGTAAACATTGAAGAGGTTGTGACAGAAGGTTCTGTCATAGCCATAACAGATGGTATGGTCTAGGATGTTGACTTTGCCATAGTCAAATGTCCAAATAAGTTTCCTAACAAATGAACGGGTGTCTGAAAGTAATCAGGATCAAAAGGAGCAGTGAAATGAGGAGTACAAGGATACAGATAAAGTCCAGTTCCAAAATGGAATGGAGTTTTGGGTGATTCAACCTTAGGTTCCTCTTCTAGCAAAATCAAACCAGGTGGAAGAATGTCACCGTCTAGTCCATAATAGATTTATGGTATTTTTTGCTTAGATAAAGAGGAAGTCTCAATAGTTATGGATGTCTGAGGATGTACCGTTCGATCTTCTTTCGATAAGGTTACAACTTCTGATTGTTCAACCTCAAGATCCAAATGTTTTGGTAAAATAACAAGTTCAGGTTGGGCTTCGTGAACAATTTCTGGTTCAAAAATAACTTCTGATTGAATAGTGATGGGTTGAGGACCCACTTCTGGTTGAACAAATTCAGGTTCAGAAGTAATTTCTTATTGAACAACATCAGATTGAGAGTCAACTTGTTGTTGAACAACTTGGATTACCCTTTCACTAGATTCAGTTCTACTTTCCATAGGTAATTGTGGAGATTCCACTTTAGTAACAAATGTACCAGTAACTGTAGGAGTAATTGGGGTCATAGAACTTACCAGTATAGGTGTTTTTGGTAATTCAAATGAAGAACTAGAGGCTTGTGAAGTACTTGATACAGTCAAACAAGACCGCTTTGAATGAATAGGTGTAGCTTCGGGCAGTAAAGGCGGTTTACTCGCTTCTCTCTATGAATGACGGGGTAAGGGTTTATTTTCCTCCATGATTTCTGATTGATTTTATTACAAAAAGAAATAAACAAAAAGAGGCAAGCTAGGCAAAATGGTTTACCAAGCAACTGTGAACTGCAGAATAGCTCCTGGCAAACCAAGAAGTATGGGCAAGCAATCTCCTTGAATGTTGTGTTCGGTGTTTCATAGTTTACAAGGAGGCCCACTCAGCTACCTAAGGATGGATAGAAACCTAGTGTTGTCCTCCCATATATACCCAAAAGTACGTGGAGGCCCAATCCGTATTGGCGATGTCTAATGCGAAACTGCACAGTGAGAGCATTCCCATATACTTTATGTACTATAACACTGCCCTATATACCCGAAGGTATGTGGACGAGCTACGATATACTCATGCACGTGGAATGAGGTATCACACTTGGAATGTATTGCAAACAAGTTAGCGATAGGTGTTATGTTTTACGATGCCGAAACTCATCTCTAGCATAGAACCTCTAAATGTTTTGTGTTAGATGACAATGCTCCATTAGGTTAATTGATGTTAATTTTAAGTTGATCATGATTAAGAATTTTCCTTTCAAGGTTCACCACGTGATGTATTTTCAATTCCTAGAATGCAACTGATATGATAAGAATTCTTTTGATTCAATTTTGACAGTGAAAACCTTAGCTAGTAGGGATAGAGCAATCAGATTCTTGTAATCAAAGAACAAAGAACACAATATAATGCAATTTCCCTAAAATATTCCTATGAGCACACACAAACTATTTTAATGCACAATGCATGTTTTTCTTTTCAATTCCCTTAATGTTGTGATGAACAAAAGGAAACTAATGCATATACAATCAATCAATCTTTTTGCAAGAACAAAGACTTTACGACAGTTTCGTTTCAAAAGAAATGAAGACTTTTACGACACTTTCTTTTGAACAAAGATTAATCGACTATGAATTAACTTTGAAAATGAATTGATAGTGATAAAGTAATCATTTAAGAAACACTAAACAATCAAGGACAAAGTAGGGCTAGCAAAGGAAACACAAATTGATTTCAGAGACACAAGCATCATTGACCTTTCAGTAAGCAGAAACAGAAGGAAATTTGGCAAAAAATCAACTCAAAGGATGGATCTTTGTCCTAAGGAAGATCGGCACAACCTTCATTGGGATACAGTGCGCTTTAGAGCATTGTCCTCAAGCTAAGGGTGCTCTGCAGTGCTCTGTTTCTAGACTAAACCTGTGCTGGTGCCAAAGAGGCTATTATAGGGGCTTACAAGCACAATTTTCACCAAACAACACTTCTAAAAGGCTGAAAGAAGATCAATAGAAGAAAGTAAGGTCTACTAGAGTGTACTATGATGAAGGTAAACTACCTGGACTGGTGGTCGTCCCTAGTGGTGTCGCTAATTTTTTATGTGGAATTTTGCATCTAAGATAAATACTAATTCCCTAAGTACATAGTTATACCTAGAACAACAGATTTAAAGCACTTATCCTTTTTCTATAGACGGTCAATAAGACAAGGGAATCAAAGGACCCACTTGTTCTTTCACTTTCCTTTTGTCTCCTTTGTATAGTTCCCGCCGCTCCTTCTCAAACTTAACTCGCTCAAAAAGTACCCGCAAGCATAAACAGAAGAAAACGAACCAATCAAAGCAAGAGATCTATTGACTATAAGTAAATGGAATCAGATACATTCACACATATAAACGTCATATATCAAGATAAGCATATCAAAAAAGGTGTAAACAACTTTATTAAATAGAAGGAAGAATTACAACCACAAAGTCCGATCCATTGTCACTCTTCCAACTTGGGTTCCAACCAACATCACATCAATAGCACAACACTCCAGCATCATAACAAGACCTACTTATAATCTCAATCCTCATACCAACAATATCTCCTTACAAATTCTCAAATTCCAACCACTGATCACTTAGATGAGTGCTCAATTTATAGGCAAATGGAGGAGGTTTTGTCATAAATGAGGGTATTAAATGGCCTTCCAAACTTAGAGTTAGTTTCCATGGAGGAAGGGATGAGAGGAAAGGAGGTTACTTAACTCATTCCCTATCCAATTTCGAGCTCAGATGATAAGTGTGGGAATCTTCTAGATGGCTCTAGAAGATAAGAATATTCCCAGAACCCTATGATGATTTCACTCAAACTAGCCTAGTGCAGGTCAAAGTCAGCCTAAGTGCTCTAAAAGTCACCCTAACATGGGCCTAACTGCACTGAAGCACACTTACCAGTGACCAAGGCCACGTTGGTCCCTCAAAGAGGAAATTTTGGAGGGCTTCAGGCCAAGAAACTCTCAGGGAAGGAGGCATTCAAAGTGGTGACTTGTCTAGGGAATGTAGCAACTAAATTAGGGTTTGACGAGCCCTAATGGTACTGATCTGAATGATGGGAGTGATGTGTCCAAATGGATATCTAACAAAGGTGGTCCTCCCAACAAATCTTGCTAAAAAAATGGTGTTAGAAACTAGATTACTACTTGGGGGGATTGAATCAATAATAATGACTCTTATATAATTTTTAACTTTTTGTTTCAAACCCTGAATCAACCACTCATTAGTGGGTTAACAGGTGAGAAGGTATATGAATAGGCATGTACCATAAGAAGATGCAACATGAGTAAACTTATAAGCAACATATATGATGGGCCTCTAAATTAGACATAAATTAAGGCCCATGCCTTTAACTTAAAACATAAATTAAGGCCTATGACCATCCTTCAGCACATTAAACCTCTCTTTTTGCATTAGATAATTTATTTTTAACTTCAATATATTCATTAGGAAGGTTTATGAATAATTGGATATTTTTGCCTAATATTATTTATTTTTGTGGAATATTATGAGAATATTGGGCATATTAGGAAGATTTGGAGGTGGAGATAATTTAGGGACTTCTTCCCTACTACAGGTGTTAGGTCCCTATACTACAACTGTAACCCCTTATAATTATTAGTGCAACCCCCTTATTATATTGTTGTTCCCATGTATTCCCCATATTATTATTATTCTGCCCCATAGAAGCCCACTATTATTATTATTGTGCCCTTACATTATTATTTCTATGTCGGCTCTAATTATATTATGACCCCTTAGACTCCTATATATAGAAAGGAGGTATTGTCATCTGTATCATCCAAGAATTGTTCATTTGTGTAATGTAAAGGAGATTTCCCCCTCGAAGAATCTATCCTTTCTATCTTTTTGTGAGTTGGTTTCATAAGAATGGGAGGATCAATAATAAATAATAAATCAACAAGATATTATGGAATTATGGTGCAGATTGTGGAACTCCAATGATTGAGAAAATCTAGGAATGTGTTCCACTAATCAAGGGACTAGATCCACTAATCAAGGGATTTTGGTGGGGAAAGATTCCTCCATTCATGGGGAATGATTCCTAATAATTTTGTAAAAGGACCAAGTAGAATTTGCCTCTAGGGATAGATTTTTATTAGTGTTCTTGTGGAGAGAACTCGTATTTCTGCAGCTCCATTGTATTTTCTTGCAAGGATGTAATTCTATTGATGAAAGTAATAAGGATTGGTGTCATGTTCAGATTCTAAATCTTGTTCTCCTCCATAGTTCTATGAGTTTCCATGGGCTTGGCCATCATAAGACCCTCAGATCCCTTTTGTATCATTTTCTTTCCTTCTTTTCACTGCTTATTCACATGCATCTCTTGTTTTTATTTCCTTCTACTTTTGCATTTAGTATTAATGATTTCTTGTTGTAGGATGAGTTAAATGGTTGATGTAAGTTATTTTGCAGGATTAAAATCATTATTTCATCCTTGGAAAATATTTGGAAATTCATAGTAATCATTGAGCTATTTGGATTAGTCTTCTTATTCTCAAATCTAGATTTCTTGAACTCCTTTGTGGCAAAGAACAGTAAATTTCTGCTATTTTTTAGAGCATGCTAATGAGCTTCAATAGAGTTGGTTCCACTTGCATTAGATCACAAAAACATTCTAGTTCATAACAAAAATTACCCCATTTCATTTGCACTTGATTAGGTTAGGCATTTTTTAGATTTACTAGCTCACTAGTTCTCGAATTTCTAGATTTTCGACTAGTAATGTTTTTCTATTTTTTAGCATGGGTTAATAGAGGTCTTTTTCAGTGATTCCACTTGGAATGGGGACCTAAGACATCCTAGTTAATAAAAAAATTTGTCCCATTCAATTTGGATTTGGTTTTCTTGGTAATTCGATGAATTATGACTTTGTATAGTAAATTTGTAACATCCTGTAGTAAATCAGGGGATCCTGTAGGAAATCATTGTAGCATCCAGTAGGAAATCACTATAGCATCCTGTAGGAAATCACTGTAGCATCCTGTAGGAAAACCTGTTTTGAGCCCGAATTGAGAAAAATCATCATTGAAGCTGGGATTAGGCCTCTACTTGACCTCCATGCCATCAAGACCATTTTAACCCTCTTACTCCACACTTGTCTCCCCTGCCAAAGATCAAGGAAAGATTAGCATTTTCATATATAAAGCAAAAAGATTTCAAAAATGAGTTCTTTGATATTTACACATGCAGACATCAGTTAGTACTCTCTAGATCAAATTTCATGCTTAATTAGTTTAAATCATCAAATGTAATAAATACAGTTAAGCTAGGTTTATTTCAAATTTAGTTCATGATCTTTATGCAATTAGAATAGGTTTCTTTCATTCTACTTTCATACTTGCAATAGGTTAAGGTTCCATTTCGGACATTTCATTTTCTACAATTAGTTTAGGATTTGGCTTCTATACATGCACTCCATTACATCATAACAGCAAAGGAAGGACACATTGTATGTCGCGCATATAGTGCTGATAGCTCTTAAGTTTGTACGAACCCCAGGTTGATAATTAAAGTTGGTAGCCTTGGGAGTTGTAGAATTCTTGTTGCAATACTGAGGCTCATCACTTTTTGGTGCGGTTGCTGGGGAGGTGTCAAAGTATGCATTGTTTTCTTCCCCAGTTGATTCATTTCTTTTTACTTTTTGCAAAAACAAAAAAATATTTGCATTAGGCATATTTAATTTCAAAAGTAGAAAATTACATTGCATTACAGTTTTCATTCAATCATAAAAACAAAAACAAAAAAAGTCTCCAACACCAACCCACCCCCCATTTGATCATGTGGTGTAGTAAGATCCACATCACCATTCATTTTTGCAGGTAGAAGAAGAAGATGGCAAAGAATGTAGAAGAAATGGATGGAGATCATGACAATGAGGAAGATCCTCTTGGATTTCCCATTCAAGATACTAAGGGTAGTGTTCACAAGAAGAACATCCCTCCATATTTTCTTCCAATATTTCATGGTTTAAGGTCAGAGGATCTGGAAACCTTTCTCTTTTAATTTGAAATTGTTTGTATATCTTATGGTTACTTATTAAAAACTCAAAAATTGAGATTGTTTCTGGCAACATTGAAGGATAGAGCTCTTAAATGGTTCATGAGTTTAGGGACTAATTCAATAAGATCATCGAAAGATATGCAAACGATATTTCTAGAAAAATATAAAGATCATGATATTAAAGAAGAAATATTTAGAATGCATCAAAGATAAGATGACAGCCTTGAAGATCTCATAGAGAGGTTCATGTACAATTTCAAGAGGGGACAACTACATCATTTAGGATTTGACACACTAAAAACCCTCTTACTTAGAACAATTAGGGATGAGTGGGTTGATCTCCTTGATCTCATGAGTAGAGGTTGCTGGAAATAATACTGCGAAGGGGGGTGAATCAGTATTAGTCAAATCAATAACTTTTTCTTTTCATACTCTGATTTATATATGCTACTTGAATGAAGGTAACTCGTGTGTACACGCAACTGTATTTAAGGCAACCAGTGTACATCCAACAAACTTATGATTTAGTTAATTCATCATATGTTGGTCTTTAATTAATGCATCAGTGCTTCATTAACCATATAAACATTAACCATGTGCACTAATAAAAGAACAAACCATCACACATAAGAAACACACGTGAACACCAAGATTTAAGGTGGAAACCCAATGCGGGACAAAAACCACCTACTGTTGTCTTCTTTTAATATAAAAAAAAAAAAAAAAAAACTTGTTTACAATCTTGTAATGGTGCAGACTCATACCAGTATATAGGCACCCACTTGCAGAAGGCTACAACCTTCTTTCATTCTCCAGCTTCTACTGGAAGGGAGCTACAACCCCCTAGCTCTTGTACTAGTTGATCTGTCTACTAGTATGTAGGCGCCGACCTACAGAAGGCTCCAACCTTCACTCATTTTCTAGCTGCTATTGGAAGGGAGCTCCAACCCCCTGGCTCTTGTACTAGATGATCCATTTACTAGTATCTAGGCTCCAGCCTACAGAAGGCTCCAACCTTCACTTCTTTTCTAGCTACTACTGGAAGGGAGCTCCAACCCCTGGCTTTTCTACAAGATGATCCATTTATTAGTACGTAGATGTTAGCCTATAGAAGGCTACAAACTTCTCTCTTCCTCCAGAGACCACGTTTCATAAATTTTCAGACTGGATACTCTTGGAACATATCAGAAAAATCTGAAGGCTACATTTCATCAAATTTTCATACTAGACGCATCTATAACATTGAAGCGCAAAATCAATCACCATTGTAATACAACCATCAAATACATCTGCATCAACGAATCACTAAAACTCAGTCATCAATCTCTAAATTAATCACAACTGAATCAATTATTCACTGAAAACCCATCATCACTAAAGCAAATCACAATCTATGACACTGAACATTTAGAACACTGCCATCAAAACATAGTCATCAGAACACAAAGCAGAACCCAGAACTCTGCAACAACAACCAGAACCAACTGCTACATCATATATCATATTTCAAAATGTATGCACTACTTTGATGTGCTGAACCAGCGTGTATACATGCTTTTACAAAAGCGAACAAGCATACAGATCTCCAAATTCTAACTTAAAACATCACAACTATTCTAGACTTCAGTCACACCCAGATCAGAACATTTACAGTGTAAATCATGTGTTAACATTTAGATCTAGACTACCCATGATTAAACCATATAATAATAATTCATTTTAGGTCTCATGATCCTGATCCATCATTAGATCTCATCCCTCATCAACTGCTAAGGTTCATCCTTAGCTCAGATCAATCAAAGCTCCAGAAACCCATACCATCCATATTTTCTTTTGATCTCACTCTTCATCAGGTATTCATTACTTCCACTTGGCCTAATGATCTTATCCTCTGTATATAGTTTTAGGCCTTTCTCAATACCTTGGACCAAAACCACTTAGGACCATTACCTTGGACCAAATACCTAATGTCAATACCTCGGACCAAATACCTTGGACCAAAATACCTTGGACCAAACACCTCGGACCAAAACCTTGGTTTTCCAACATGCACGTGCTTTTCCTCCTGTGGGAGTGCGTGTATACATATCCGCTCCTTTTTTTTGTTAACTGTCGTGTATACATTGCTTGGACAAAGTGAACCAACATATACTTCTTAAACCACTCTCTTTCTTCAATCTCTGGAATTTGATCTGTAATCCTTCATTGTTAACCTGTTGTAGGGTGAACTATCATCTGTGTGAGTTTCCATCAAGGACAACATCTGTATCATAATGCCAACAATCTCCCCCTTTGGACTTGATGGCAACAACAACACCAAGATTCTCTACCGCTTTGACATCAAGGGCAAAGGGTGTACCAAGATATTCTCCCCCATTGATATACATTATGCAGTCCATGCTCGACCTGAGTACATGCTGAATTCTCTGATTAAGCTCCCCCTATGTACATGCTGAGATGCACTAAACCATCCATGCTCCCCCTGGGCACATGCAGATTCTGCAAAAATATTTTCCAAAATAATATAACTCAACTATGTGAGTATGACCTTCCTCTCACCAACGACTCATGCATACATCAATCTCCAACCAAGTGGGGATACACCAAATTTGACTCGTCCACCCAACCAAGTGGGGATATACCAAATGTTTATACATGACTGGAATAGCAATTATTACATCATCCTTCCCATGCATAGTGGGGTTACAAATTAGGTCTTTTCATGACCTTTACATAAAATGATATACATGACATTTATAACAAGGACCAACAATCTAACCAAGACCATGATGGTCATCATCATATATGAACTGCACCATGTCCATCATCAAAAGAGTCACCTAAATCAAAACAACTGTGTGGATCAAGCAATATAAGCATCTTCATGTACCAAGATCTTCTAACATAATGCCAAAAATGCATTGTTGGAAGCATATGCTCCCCCTGAACCTGTTCATTATCAAATCTGACCATTGTAAATATCAGTAAGAATCAACAAGGAATCATCATCAACATTTTAATAGCTTATGAGGACCAACACATTTCCACATATCATCAGCAGATTATAACCATCATCAAATAGAGCAGATAATTGACTGAACCATATCAGACCCCTTTTCTTGCGTCTGTCCCACTGCTTTTTCCTCAATCCAACATATACGCGACTGTGCAGCTTCGAACTCACATATATACATGAATTTTCTTCATGAAAATTGTGTATGAGATTTAGAACACTAAATTTTCACACTTTCAGCCACCCCTGAGTCCGTTCTGTTAGTACACTATGCTATGCCACATCTTTCTGACTATACTTCCTTCTTCTTCCATATCTTTGAGTGTGATGATGTTTTCTCTTTTTGGTGTGGTGCCCAAAATGTTCTCCTGCATTCCTTTGCTATATGTCCAAACTTGTTACATGCATAACATCTTACATGTTTCATATTTCTTTTATAGTAGTCAATGGATTTGTGACCAAACATATTGCAAGAAAAACAATATCCCTTAAAGTGCCTGAAAGCTGAAGATCTTTCTGTGTGATGGTATTGAACCATTCTACATCTACATCTCGCTGCAACATGTCCAAAATTATGACATATAAAACATTTAACATTATTCATTGGAGGGAATAACCAACTATCACTTCCACAGTTAGGAGTAAAAGATTTTCTTTGAAGACTTTTTTTCCTTGGTTGTTGATGGGGTTGACCTCTCATCTCCTTGTTGAGAATTTCATATTTTGCATTAGAGTTCCTTGCCTCATCTTGTGAGCTATATTTACCTTCAACAGATTCATGAAAGCCAAGACCAGTTTTGATGGTAGGAGACCTTTGACTACTAAGAATATTATCCAAAATCTTAGTACTGTCTTGAAATCGTAACAGTTTATCATTTTCTTCCAATTTACCTTTTAAGATATTTACCTCAACCTGATATTGCTCTTCCTTTTCCAGCTATTGCTTCTTCAACCTTTCTTCCCTCTTCCACTTGTTGCCTTAATTTGAGAATCTCATTTTCTTGTTCTTCATCTGCTTGAGGTAATTCTTCACTCTGCTTATTTTCAAGATCTTCTTTTAGAGAGAGGATCTTAGCTTCAAGATTTTCATAGTAACTGGATCTATCTTTAAGTCTCTTGATTGTTGTACTCTTTTCATTTACTTCATTTCTTAATGATGTCACTTCACCCTGCAACTTTTGACATTGATCTTCCTTTTCCTTTTATTGCTTCCTTACTTTGTTTCCTTCCTCCAACTGAGCTTGTAGTATGGTAACTTCTTCTTTGAAGGCACACTCCCTTTTGTTAAATAGATCTTGTTGATCTATGATTTTATCTGCAAGTCTTTTAACTTCTGCCTCTATGTTTCTTTCACGATCACTTCCAATATCTTCAATATTGCATGAACAAAGAAAAGTATCACTAGAGGACCAAAAATTTGTACCTGATACTTCATTTTCTTGTTCATCTTCAATCTGAGGTGATTCTGAATCTGAATACTTGCTTCAACCTAACAACTAATTGTCTCTACTACTATCATTTTTCCTTTGAGATGTCTTCTTTTTCTAAGGCGCTTTCTTATTTATCTTCTTTCCCATTGTTTCTACGGACCTCATTCAAGCGGTCAAGCTTCTTCCAAAGGACCTGCTCTGAAACCAATTGTTGGAAATAATACTGAGATGGGGAGTGAATCAGTGTTAGTTAAATCAATAACTTTTTCTTTTCATACTTTGATTTATATATGCTACTTCAATGAAGGTAACTCACATGTACACATTACTATATTTAAGGCAACCAATGTATATCCAACAAACTCATGATTCAGTTAATTCATCATATGTTGATCTTTAGTCAGTGCATCGGTACTTCATTTGTTAGAAAATTATATATTACGGAGCAATGGAACACATAAAATATTGCAGAAATATAAACATAGAAAACGCACAAAACAAGAGAGACACAGATATACATGGTTCACCCAGTTTGGGCTACGTCCACCCCGAATAGCCAGTCCTTCCTTTCTATTATCCAGCAAAATGAAGAGACACAATCTACAGCAAATCCGCTGTAATATCCTCTGTTTTCTATCACAGTCTCACATCTCTGTTTCTCGCTCACAGAATACACATCTATCACACAGCCTCAAATACAATACCCTCATACAAAGAGAGGGGTTGCCTTCTAGGGCAAAAAACCCTAAACAAACATAAGTTCTACTGTCAGATCATCCACCTAATGAACGGCCCAGATTGACTAGAAATTACTATACTTTTACAAGGAAATTTTACATTTATTTTTGGCTTCGGGGGCGCTACCCCCGAGCCCCCACCGGGGGACCGCTGGCCCCCGGACCCCCCAGCCAGGGGAGATCGGCCCCCCCGGACCCTTGCGGGGGGGACAAGTCCCCCCCACACCCCCCCGCGTGGAGGGGTGTACAAAACATCCTGGGATATACATCCGACTGAAACAAAGACCTCTGAACAATCATGCTCCACACACAACGTCATTAACCATATAAACAATAACCATGTGTAGTAATAATAGAGAAAAACATCACACATAAGAAACACACATGAACACCAAGATTTAAGGTGGAAACCCAATGCGGGTCAAAATCCATCTGTTGTTCTCTTCTTTTAATATAAGAAAAAACTATTTATAATCTTGTACTAGTGTAGACTCATAGAAGTACGCAGGCACCCTCCTGCAGAGGGCTACAACCTTCTCTCGTTCTCCAGCTTCTACTGGAAGGGATCTACAACCCCCTAGCTCTTGTACTAGCCGATCCGTTTACTGGTACGTAGACGCCGACCTAAAGAAGGCTCCAACCTTCACTCGTTTTCTAGCTACTACTGGAAGGGATCTCCAACCCCCTGGCTCTTGTACTAATATGTAGGCACCAGCCTACATAAGGCTCCAACCTGCACTCATTTTCCAGCTGCTACTGGAAGGGAGCTCCAACCCCCTAGCTCTTGTACTAGCCGATCCATTTTCTAGTACGTAGGTGCCGACCTACAGAAGGCTACGACCTTCTCTCTTCCTCCAGGGACCACGTTTCATAAATTTTCAGAATGGATACTCCTGAAACACAACACAAAAATTTGAAGGCCACGTTTCATCAAATTTTCATACTGGACCCATCTGTAACATTGAGGCTCAAAATCAATCACTACTGTAATACAACCATCAAATACATCTGCATCAACCAATCATTGAAACTCAATCATGAATCTCTAAATTAACCACAACTGAATCAATCAATCACTAAAAACCCATCATCACTGAAGCAAATAACAATCCATCAAACTGAACATTCAGAACACTGTCATCAAAACATAATCATCAGAACACAAAGCAGAACCAAGAACTCTGCAACAAGAACCAGAACCGACTGCAACTTCATATATCATATTTCATAATGTATACGCTACTTTGATGTACCAAACCACCGTGTATACGTGCTTTTACCAAAGCGAACCAACGTACAGATCTGCAAATGCTAACTTAAAACATCACAACTATTCCAGACTTCAGTCATACCTAGATCAGAACATTTATAGTGTAAATCACACGTTAGCATTCAGATCTAGACTATTCATGATTAAACCATATAATAATAATTCATTTTAGCTCTCATGATCTTGATCCATCATTAGATCTCATCCCTCATCAACTGCTAAGGTTCATCCTAGTTTAGATCAAGCAAAGCACAAGAAACCCATACCATGCATATTTTCTTTTGATCTCACTCTTCATCAGGTATTCATTACTTCCACATGGCCTAATGATCTTCTCCTCCTGATATAGTTTTAGGACTTTCTCAATACATTGGACCAAAAACACTTAGGACCATTACCTTGGACCAAATACCTAAGATCAATACCTCGGACCAAATACCTTGGACCAAAACCTTGGTTTTTCAACATGTACGCGCTTTTCCTCTTGTGGGAGTGTGTGTATAAGTATACACCCCTTTTGTTCTGTTAACCCGCGTGTATACAGTGCCTGGACAATGTGAACCAGCATATACTTCTTAAACCACTCTCTTTCTTTAATCTCTAGAGTCTGATCTATAATCCTTTATTTTTAACATGTTGTAGGGTGAACTATCATCTATGCGAGCTTTCATCAAGGACAACACCTATATCATAATGCCAACCCTCTTACTTAGAACAATTAGGGATGAGTGGATTGATCTTCTTGATCTCATGAGTAGAGGTGATGTATATCAATTATCATTTGAAGAAATTTGTGAAACATGCAAACACATATCAAGAGGAAAGGCAAGAGTAGGTAAATTAGCATCAAGGTTGGTAAGTCAAGCTAATCTTGGAAATTTGTTTTATGATTTTAAAATACAAATTCTTAGCAATCTAACCAAAGAAGTAGAAATGTTCAGAATGCAAGATGAAGAAAAGGAAGATGTTGATATTTGTGTTGTCCATGCAAAATCACATGATGTTAAACAATGTCCATCATTACAGAGGTTGAAGGAAGTTTACCAAGAGGACAATGGAGCAATTCAATTGCCAATGCAACTATGTTATGTAGCTCCAAGAGGACCATGGTAGCATATTCAACCTCACATGATGCAAGAGCCTAATTTCCAATTTCAAGGTTATGCATATCCACCTCAAAGTAATTGGACCACACCATTTCCTTGGCAACATTAGCCATCTCAACCCCAAAACCAATCTTGGCAAGAAGGTTGGCAAGGAACTTATGGGAGCCATCCACAATATCCTCAATATCCTCCATACCAAACTCCATGTTATCCTTACCATTCGCCTCCACCACAACCACAACCCCAACCACATCCATATCAAATATCTACTCCCACTCAACTAGCTGTACAACCATTTCCAAACCCACACATTGAAGTAGCTCAACCCACTTACAACGCTGAGGTACAACACTTCCAAACATCTCCTCATGAGCTCAATGGTATTCACCATAGCTCAGGAAGAGTATTGCAAAAAACAGATTCTCTTGATATCATTTAAGGACTACATCCAAAAGAAGAAGATTCGAAAGAGAAGATCAAAGAATCATGGGTTGCACTTGATAAAGAGAAAACATCAAAATCAGAGATCGAGAGAGCTCCCTCATTCTTACCATCAAATTCTCCATGTATTAAAGAGAACAATCAGAAAAAAGAGGAAGATTTGAAGGTCATGGTAGAAGAAGAAATGAATAATGATCCAGATAAGCAATCAAAACAAGGGCATGAAAGTTATATTGAGTTTTGGTTCTAGACAACCACTAAGCTGCAGCATCGCTCTCTTCTTCAACCATGCTTCATCCTTTCAAAGTCAAAGCATTTGATCACTCAAATTCGAGTACATGTCAAAGCATACATTTCAAGCCTCCACATCATTTTGTCTATCATCTTGATGTGCACATGGATCCATTGGAAGTATTCTTATACTTGAAAGTGATTTTGTTTTTCAAGTAAGGTAGGGTAGAAGAAAAAAAAAATTGATGAAAAAAAAGAGAAAAAAATAAAAATCTCAGGTGAAAATATCCTTAGAGGCACCTGAGATTGGCTCGTTGATTGAAAACCTCCATGAGGCAGTCAATGGGTTGGGAAAAAAGAAAAAGTTGAAATCCTCCTTTGAGGTGCCTAGGTAGACCTACTGGTCAAAAGCCTCATTGAGGCAGCTAGTAGGCCTAAAAAAAAGAAGAAAAAAATAAAAGAAATCCTTGCTCCATGTATCTCTTTGATGAATGCATGTACTCTCCAACATCTACAAGCAAGAAGAACAAGTTGGTACCAAAATGAAAATTGGTCAAGCCTAGTCAAAAGAAGTCAAATTTTGACTTTCTCCTCCTTTGCTCAAATTCTTCAACAAGGCCAAGGCCATGCCAATCCATCACCCTCATCTATTTTCACCATCCACCCATCATTCTCAAGCTTCTACCATTCATTTTTCTTGTTGTCCTAAAAAGCTATAGGATGCTCTGTTTTACTACAAGATACAAAAATACATAGAGAAAAAATTTGGTTTTTCCATAACTTGAAAACCATGCATACATTTGCCAATCTGTTTCAGGGGCAAATGCATATGGATGATAGTGACATGCTCCAGAATTTCAGCAAATTACAGTGCACAATTTTCGATAAATCAACCTCCATCACCTACAACCTTTTTTTCATTTTCTTGATATCCGTGTATCCATTTAAAAATTGGTTTCATGGGGAGATGCATATCGATTATGGTAACAAGCCCAAGCAATTTCAACAAATTCCAGTGCACAATTTCCAAGAAATTGACCTCCGTCACCTTCAGCCATTTTTAGTTTTTCTCATGATCCGTGCATCTATTGGCCAAAATGTTTTTATGGGGAGGTGCATAATGATGATGGCAAATGCTCAGAAAGTTTCAGGTCATTCCATTCTACTTTTTGGGAGATATGGACAAAACATGTCATTGTCCTAAAAACCTACACGATTCCCTGAGATCCTACATGATACAGAACAACACTTACAGGATTGGCAGTGAGCAGTTTTAAAAGGGAGAAATAGAGGTTGGCATCATCAGGTAGTGTTAAGGAGGCAGGCTCTACAATTCCCCACATTTTTCCAAGTAAGAGGAACATAAAAAAAACCCTTCTACTTTGTTGAAAGTGATTGTAGCATAAGGGAATTGTATACACATAATTTTTAAATTTGGTATTAGACCTATAAAAACCTCCATCCATTAGATAAAAATGATAGGGGGAACCCATCAACACAGTGAGGACTCATCAGTAGCCTCCAATACTAGAGATATTCACAAAGCACAATTGGATGGGTTTCTTTGAAAAATTGAGGGGATATGATGATGAAGTAGCCAGAAATTTGCAGTTAGCTTCAGCATGGAGATCCAAAGGTCAAAGAAGCTTCTCCAGAGCTTAGCAGTAGCATTAGGATCTTCAGCATCACCATCCAACACCTGCACATCAACATCAACTCAGTAGTAGCATGCAGGTCTCTCCAACAACCATCAGGTAGCTACAAGTATGTAATATTCTTGACCTATTCTCTTGAGCATATTATAGTTAGAAATTTTTTGTCAATGCCTGAGAGATAAGGTTTTGTAAGCTAAGGATGGGTCAGCAGTCTCAGTTGGCTTTAACTAGTTAATTGCAACTCACTCCTTCCCTCATGTAATGTTGAAAAGTCAAATTATGAAGGGTGATGATTTCAAGGAATGAGGACAGTAGTTAAAAGAAGAAATGTTTGAAAAGGCCAAGTCACCACATAACTCCAAGCCCTCCATCCACTTCATATTCTCTATCTATTCATCATTCATCCATCCCATTTCATTCTTGAAAAAAAACAAACAGAGCATCCTATCCATTTTCACAAACCTACACTACTCCCTTTGAGCCCTAGCATCATCATCCAACCCCTATTCATCATTTCTCATCACTCCCATACAGTTAGAAGACCCTGAAAGAGGAGGAAGGACTACTACAGGAAGGAAGAATGTTGCTACAAGAAGTAAGAAATGAACAAATTATGCTAAACCCCAAGATGACAGATCTTAAGAGAGACCTAATCAAAATAGAGAACTCCAAGGCCATTACGCAGTCATCTAGGCCACAAGAGAGAAGAAGAATCCAATAGAAGTAAATAAGGTATTCACCATCAAAACAAAACTCAAACTGTACTAATGAAAAGATGTTTTCCAAGAGATCTCTAATCTGTTTCTAGCTTTTATCCAAGGCCTAAAAATGGGGGAACCGGTTGTACCTTAAGAAACCAATTTCCTAGCTATATAGAAATTGTGCTTAAGACATTAATAATTACAAAGATTGTCACTTGTTTTTCACTTGTTTATCAATCAATTATATATTGCATTCTCAAATGAAGGACCTGGGAAATTTGGTTCTTGATCCTCAATACTTAGGTGACATGATAACATTAGAATTCCATTTGATTGCTGAATATAATGATGAATGAAGAAAGATTGAATAAGTCATAGACAATATGTTGTTTAACACAGGATCTACTATATGTGACACTAGGAGAAGTTATAGATAATATGCTGCTTTATACAGAAACTACTATCTGTATCTTAGAAGAATTGCAAAGATGGGAACTTCAGGTATAGGAGCGCCCTTTAAGGAATTTAACTTTATTTACATAGGAAATAAAGACCTGCAGCTTCAATTACTATACTCAAAGGAAGAAAACATAAGATGACACATAACAGAGAAAAGACAAAATCATACCCAACAACGTATGGAAAACTTCTAATTCTTCATTAATCAATAGTTGTATCAGGAATTCAGTAGCTTAGTCTCCAGGTTCTCCAAAATTTGAACCCCTTCTTTCTAAATTTACCTCTTTTTATACCTTACAAGACAGTTGGTGATCACCAAAACTGTCAAACTGCTTAATTATTTTCCTAACTGTCTAGAGTAAAAATTATTACAAAACATTACACAGAGGGTAAAAGACACCTCCTTCTAAAGAATATAGAATAACAAGAAGTAACAGAAGTTAGACAATAATGATAACTGCTAGCTTTTCGGCTCTGTTGTTCGGCTACTGAGTTTCTCTGTAGAAGCTTTAATAATGATTAAACCATTTTAATTATAATAAACTTTGACAAAACCCCATGAGTGAACCCGAGCTTACGTATGTATCGGGTGCATTTTGATTGGCCAAAACACAACAAAACTCGACCAATCACCTTCCTTGGAAGTTTTAGTCATCCACTGCTAATTCTGGTTGTCTCACTTAAACAACGAAACTGGCTATTTTACGCGAAACATTAGTTTTCCACAAAACTAAAAAGATTTAACAATTTGATTCATAAACCCGTCAGGTCTGCCTTAGCTGTGTGTAAGCCATCCAATCATTCATTTAATCAATGGTCTGATCCTATGGAACCCACGAGATCTTAAACTCGTTTGAAATAAATCCTATCGAGTTCGCCTGTTCAACGCTCCATTGACTCCCATACAGACCTGATGGGAAATATATATCACCAATTGATAATCTATTAGGTCTGACTTTAGCGCTAAAACCCGATCATTTCTTCGCCTGATATCTGTTGGATCTTGTCTTTTTGGATGGATGGATGAGATCATCCTGTACTTCAGCAAGATTGAACTACATTTGATATACTGTCGCGTCTGATAAGTTGTCGCCTGATTACCGTTGGATCATCGGCTTGTTGATCAATGGCCCAGATCTTCTCGCAATTATAACTTCACATCAAATTTCTGAAACAAAACCATTCTAGCTTACTTGTGCAATTATACTTGGATATGTGGCTTGTTGATCAACGACCCAGATCTTCTTGTAGGTACACTGTCACATCAAATTTCTGAAACAAAACCCATTCAAGTTAAATTGTGTGAAATCAAACAAAATACTTCATTTCTCTCAGACTTTGCAGGGGTAAAGCATATAAGGGAACTACATTGAGAACGAAGCCTCGCAATGATTCTAGTCCACACGTTTTGGTCAACCATGCTCATGTCACGGTCAACTGCGGGGTTGAGCCTTAATTAAACTTTAGACTTGTTGTTTTCCTGTAGCACACTTCATCTTACTCATCAAGCTATTTCTTGATCACGCCTCTTATACCTGCATGGCCTTTAAACAAAGGTTTGATTTTTCATTTCTTTTGATTTTTGTTTCATTTCATGATAAAAGTGAAAATAAGGCTTAAATCACAATATAAGCTACAACAAAAGGCATGGGAGTCAAGTTGAGGGTCTTCCCTAACCTGAGACTATCATTTATTCTCTGTTGGCATTATGATACAGGTATGACTCAGATGTTTTCCTTGATGGCAACTCTCTCAGATGAAAGATCACAATATAGTAGGTAAACAACAAAGAATCAAGAAAGAAAAGGTATACACAGGTTCACCATTGACCAAGTCGCGTATACACATAGGTTCTCTATATACAAAGGTGCGTATAACGTACTCACACACTTTCACAGAAGGAAAGGCACGTACATGTTGGAAAACTATGTTTTGGTCCATGGTATTTGGTCCGAGGTATTGACCCAAGTATTGGGTCCAAGGTATCAGTCTTACGTGGTTTTGGACCATGGTATTGAGGGAGGCCTAAACCTATATAAGGAGAAGAAGATCATTAGGCCAAAAAGGCAAGTGTGCAAGTGATGAATATCTGATGAAGTGTGAGATCTAGTATTCAGGTTATGGGTTTGTGATGCTTTGCTTGATCTGAACCAAGGATGCACCTATGTTGATGATGATGAATGATCGATTGGGATCATAAGGCTTGGAATGTATTATCATTATGTGGTTTGATCATGGATAGATCAGATCTGAATTATTGACTCATGTTTTATTGTATAAATGTTATGATCTTGGTATGACTGATGTTTGGAATAGCTGTAAAGTTATGAATAAATATTTGAAGATTTGTACGTGGGTTCGCTTTGGTAAAAGTGAGTATATACGTTGGTTCGCCTCATCCGAGTAGCGTATATAGTATGAAGCATGATTTTTGAAGTTTCAGTTGAATATGGTTGTTGTTGCAGAGTTCTTTGTTCTGCTCTTTGTTCTGGTGATAGTGTATCAGTGATTCAGCATTGGGTGATTCAGAGATTGATGATGCAGGTGTAGTTGATGGTTGTATTGCAGTGGTGATTTATTTTGTGCTTTAATGTTGTTGATGGTTCCAGTATGAAAATTGGATGAAACGTGGCCTTCAGATTATGGCTTTGTGCTTCAGGAGTATCCAGTATGAAAATTTATGAAACGTGGTCCCTGGAGGAAGAGAGAAGGTTGTAGCCTTCTGTAGGCCAGCGCCTATGTACTAGTAAACATATCAGCTAGTACAAGAGCTAGGGGGTTGGAGCTCCGTTCTAGTAGTAGTTGGAAAACATGTGAAGGTTGGAGCCTTCAGTAGGCAGGCGCCTACGTACTAGCAAACATATCGGCTGGTACAAGAGCTAGGGGGTTGTAGCTCCCTTCCAGTGGTCACTGGTGAACGAGAGAATGTTGTAGCCTTCTGCAGGTGGGTGCCTGCATATTGGTATGAGTTTGTGCCAGTACAAGATTGTAAATAGGTTTTTCTGATATTAAAGGAAGACGACAACAGGTGGTTTTTTTCCCGCATTGGGTTTCCACCTTATATCATGGTGTTCATGTGTGTTTCTTATGTGTGATGATCTGTTCTGTTTTTATTGCACCTGGTTAATATTTATATGGTTAATGAAGTTCTGATGAATTGATTAAAGATGAACATATGAAGAATTAACTGAATCATAAGTTTACTGGATATATGCTAGTTGCATTAAACATAGTTGTGTGTACACGCATATTCCCTTAACTGAAGTGGCGTATATGAATCTGATTATGGAAATGAAAAAGATATTGATTTTATAATATTGATTCACCCTCCCCCCCTCTCAGTATTAGTTCCAACAATTGGTATCAGAGTAGGTCCTTTGGTAGAAGCTTTATCGCTTGAAGGACATCCATATAACAATGGGAAAGAAAGCGCGTCAGAAGAAGAAGACAACTCAAAGGAATAGTGACAGCCTACCGTTAAGTGGAAGCAACTATTCAAATTCTAAACCACCTCAGATTGAAGATTAAGCATCAGGTAAAATCATAGATCAACAAGATCTATTTAACAAAAGGGAGAGTGCCCTCAAAGAAGAAGTTATTAGCTTAAAAGCTCAGCTGGAGTGTGCCTTTAGAGTACGCCAAATGCTATAGGAGAAAAATGAAGAACAAGAAAATGAGATTCTCAAACTAAGGCAACAAGTGGAAGAAGGAAGAAAGTTTGAAGCAATCTTGAAGAAGCAATATCTGGAAAAGGAAGAACAACATCAGGTTGAGGTAAATATCTTGAAAGGTAAATTATAAGAAAAGGATAAATTGTTATGATTTCAAGACAGTACTAAGATTTTGGATGATATTCTTAGTAGCCAAAGGTCTCCTTCTATCAAAACTGGTCTTGGTTTTTATGAATGTGTTGAAGGTGAATCTAGCTCACAAGGTGAGGCAAGGAACTCTAATTAAAAACCTGAAATGTTCAACAACGAGATAAGAGGTCAACCCCATCAACAACCAAGGAAAGAAATCCTTCAAAGAAAATATTTTTCTCCTCACTGTGGAAGTGATAGACAGTTATTTCCTCTGATGACAAATGCTGAATGTTTCATATGTCATAATTTTGGACATGTTGTAGCCAAATGCAGAAGTAGATTGGTTCAAGACCGTCACACAGAAAGATCATCACATTCCAGGTACTTTAAGGGATACTGTTTTGCGTGCAATATGTTTGGTCACAAAGCCATTCACTGCTATAGAAGGAATATGAAACATATAATATGTTATGCATGTAAAAAGCTTGGACATATAGCAAAGGGATGCAGGAGAAGATTTTGGGCACCATACCAAAAGGCGAAAACATCATCATAGTCGAAGATATGGAAGCAAAAGGAAGTGCAGTCAGAAAGATGTGGCATAGCAGAGTATACAGACATGACAGACTCAGAGGGAGATGAAGGTGTGGAACCTCAGTTTTCTAGATATCATACGCAAGTTTCATGAAGACAAGTCACATATATATGTGAGTTCGAAGCTACACATTCGCGTATATGTTGGTTTGAGGAAAAGTAGTGGGACAGACTCAAGAAAAAGGGTCTTATATGATTCCATCAATTATTTGCTCTGTTTGATGATGATTACAATCTGCTGATGGTGTGTGGAAATGTGTTGGTACTCATAAGATGTTATTTAGAAGAGATTTTAATTCTCACAAGTTAACTTGATGTATATCTGATTGATGATGATGCCTTGATACTTCTTGCTGATATATGCATGATCAGATATGACAATGAATAGATGGAATAGGTTCAGGGGAAGCATATGCTTCGAATAATGCATTGCTGACATTATGGTTAGAAGTATTTGGTGATGATGCTTATGTGGCTAAATGATACATCTTGCTACTTATTGTTGGTTGGCTAGGAGAATGGTATTGCAGGTTACAGTTCTGGATGCTAGTGACAGATGCTTATGGTGCAGATCATATATCGTGTATGCTAGTTGCTGATGACTATCATTGTCTTGTTTATATTGCTGGTCTTTGTTATAAAATTCATGAATATCATTTGATGTAAAGGTCATGAAAAGACCAAATTTGTAACCCCATTTTGCATAGGAAGGTTGATGTAATAATGTCATGTATAAACATTTGGTATATCCCCACTTGGTTGGGTGGATGAGTCAAAATGGTGTATCCCCACTTGGTTGGGAGATTGATGTATGTATGAGTCATTGGTGATATGAAGGTCATACTCATTTAGTTGAGTAGTAGAGTCATGTTATTCTTTTGAAAAATATTTTTTTGCAGACTCTGCATATGCTCAGCGGGAGCATGGACGAATTGGTACATCTTGGCGTGTACAAAGGGGGAGTTCAATCAGAGAATTCTACATGTGCTCAGGGGGGGCATGGACATATTGATACATCTTAGCATGTACAAAGGGGGAGCTCAATTAGAGATTTCAGCATGTACTCAGGGGGAGAATGGACAGCAAAATGTATATCAAGGGAGAGAATATCTTGGTCCTCCCTTTGCCCTTGATGTCAAAGGGGTAGAGTGACTTGGTGTGGTTTTTTCCATCAAGTCCAATGTGGGAGATTGTTGGCACTATGATACAGGTATGACTTAGGTGTTGTCCTTGATGGCAACTCTCTCAGATGAAAGATCACAGTATAGCAGGTAAAAAGCAAAGAATGAAGAAAGAAAAGGTATATGCAGGTTCACCATTGACCAGGTCGTGTATACACGTAGGTTCTCTATATACAAAGGTGTGTATAATATACACACGCACTTTCACAGAAGGAAAGGCATATACATGTTGGAAAACTAAGTTTTGGTCCGTGGTATTTGGTCCATGGTATTTTGGTTCTGGTCCATGGTATTTGGTCCGAGGTATTTACCCCAGGTATTGGGTCCAAGTTATCGGTCCTATGCATTTTTGTACCTTGGTATTAAGAGAGGCCTAAACCTATATAAGGAGAAGAAGATCATTAGGCCAAAAGGGCAAGTGTGCATGTGATGAATATCTGATGAAGTGTGAGATCTAGTATGCAGGTTATGGGTTTGTGATGCTTTTCTTGATCTAAACCAAGGATGCAACTATGTGGATGATGATGAATGATGGATTAGGATCATAAGGCTTGGAATGTATTATCATTATGTGGTTTGCTCATGGATAGATCAGATCTGAATTATTGATGCATGCTTTATTGTATAAATGTTATGATCTGGGTATGACTGATGTTTGGAATAGCTGCAAATTTATGAGTAAATATTTGCAGATCTGTACACGGGTTCGCTTTGGTAAAAGCACATATACACGCTGGTTCAGCTCATCCGAGTAGCGTATACAGTATGAAGTATGATTTTTGAAATTGTAGTTAGATCTGGTTGTTGCTACAGAGTTCTTTGTTCTGCTCTGTGTTTTCGTGACTATGTATCAGTGATTTAGTGTTGGCTGATTCAAAGATTGATGATGCAGGTGTAGTCAATGGTTGTATTACAGTGGTGATTGATTTTGTGCTTCAATGTTGTTGAAGGGTCCAGTATGAAAATTGGATGAAACGTGGCCTTCAGATTATGGTGTTGTGCTTCAGGAGTATCCAGTATGAAAATTTATGAAACGTGGTCCCTGGAGGAAGAGAGAAGGTCGTAGCCTTCTGTAGGTCGGTGCCTACGTAATGGTAAACATATCAGCTTGTATAAGAGCTAGGTGTTTGGAGCTCCCTTCCAGTAGCAGCTGGAAAATGAGTGAAGGTTGGAGCCTTCAGTAGATCGTCGCCTACGTAGTAGTAAACATATTGGCTGATACAAGAGCCAGGGGATTGTAGCTCCCTTCGAGTGGTGACTGGAGAACAAGAGAAGGTTGTAGCCTTCTACAGGTGGCTGCCTGCATACTGGTATTAGTCTGTGCAGTAAAATATTGTAAATAGGTTTTTCTTATATTAAAGGAAGACGGTAGCAGGTGGTTTTTGTCCCGCATTGGGTTTCCACCTTATATCATGGCGTTCATGTGTGTTTCTTATGTGTGATGATCTGTTATGTTTTTACTGCACCTGGTTATTGTTTATATGATTAATGAAGTTCTGATGCACTGACTAAAGATATACATATGATGAATTAACTAAATCATAAGTTTACTAGATATACACTAGTTGCCATTAAACACAGTTGTGTGGACACGCGGGTTCCCTTAACTAAAGTAGCGTATATGAATCTGATTATGGAAATGAAAAAGCTATTGATTTGCTAATAATAATTCACCCCCCCCACAGTATTATTTCCAACAATTGGTATCAGAGCAGGTCCTTTGGTAGAAGATTGATCGCTAGAAGGATATCCATAGAACAATGGGAAAGAAAGCGCGTCAGAAGAAGAAGACAGCTCAAAGGAATAGTGATAGCCTGCCGTTAAGTGGAAGCAAGTATTCAAATTGTCAATCACCTTAGATTGACGATGAAGCATTAGGTAAAATCATAGATCACTAAGATCTATTTAAAAAAAGGGAGAGTGCCCTCAAAGAAGAAGTTATCAGCTTAAAATCTCAGTTGGAGTGTGCCTTTAGAGTACGTCAAATGCTGCAAGAGAAGAATGAAGAACAAGAAAATGAGATTCTCAAGCTAAGGCAACAAGTGGAAGAAGGAAGAAAGTCTGAAGAAATCTTGAAGAGGCAATATCTGGGAAAGGAAGAACAACATCAGGTTGAGGTAAATATCTTGAAAGGTAAATTAGAAGAAAAGGATAAACTATTACGATTTCAAGATAGTACTAAGATTTTGGATGATATTCTTATTAGTCAAAGGTCTCCTGCTATCAAAACTAGTCTTGGTTTTTATGAATCTGTTTAAGGTGAATCTAGCTCACAGGGTGAGGCAAGGAACTCTAATGCAAAACTTGAAATGTTCAACAAGGAGATAAGAGGTCAACCCCATCAACAAACAAGGAAAGAAATCCTTCAAAGAAAATCTTTTACTCCTAACTATGGAAGTGATAGACTATTATTTCCTCCAATGAATAATGTTGAATGTTCCATACGTCATAATTTTGGACATATTGCAGCCAGATGCAGAAGTACAATGGTTCAAGACCGTCACACAGAAAGACCATCACATTCGAAGTACTTTAAGGGATTATGTTTTGCCTGCAATATGTTTGGTTACAAATCCATTGACTGCTATAGAAGGAATATGAAACATATAAGATGTTATGCATGTAACAATCTTGGACATATAGCAAAGGAATGCAGGAGAAGATTTTGGGCACCATACCAAAAGGAGAAAACATCATCACAGTCGAAGATATGGAAGAAAAAGGAAGTGTAGTCAGAAAGATGTGGCATAGCTGAGTATACAGACATGACAGACTCAGAGGGAGCTTAACGTGTGGAACCTCAGTGTTCTAGATATAATACGCAAGTTTCGTGAAGACAAGTTGCGTATATATGCTAGTTCGAAGCTGCAAATTTACGTATATGTTGGTTTGAGGAAAAGCAGTGGGATAGACTCAAAAAAAAGGGTCTGATATGATTCAGTCAATTATTTGCTCTGTTTGATGATGACTATAATCTGCTGATGGTGTGTGGAAATGTGTTGGTACTCATAAGATGTTATTTAGAAGAGCTTTTGATCCTCACAAGTTAACTTGATGTATATTTGATTGATGATGATGCCTTGATACTTCTTGCTGATATATGCATGATCAGATCTGACAGTGAATAGATGGAATAGGTTCAGGGGGAGCATATGCTTCGAATAATGCATTGCTGGAATTATGGTTAGAAGTCTTTGGTGATGATGCTTATGTGGCTAAATGATACATCTTGCTAATTATTTTTGGTTGGCCAAGAGAATGGTATTGCAGGTTACAGGCCTAGATGCTGGTGACAGATGCTTATGTTGCAGATCATATATGATGTATGATAGTTGCTGATGACTATCATGGTCTTGTTTAGATTGTTGGTCTTTGTTGTAAAAGTCATGAATATCATTTGATGTGAAGGTCATGAAAAGACCAAATTTGTAACCCCACTTTGCATGGGAAGGATGATGTAATAATGTCATGTATAAATATTTGGTATATCCCCACTTGGTTGGGTGGATGAGTCAAAATTGCGTATCCCCACTTGGTTGGGAGATTGATGTATGTATGATTCATTGGTGATAGGAAGTTCGTACTCACTTAGTTGAGTTGTAGAGTCATGTTATTCTTTTGAAAAATATTTTTTTGTAGACTCTACATATTCTCAGGGGGGGAATGGACGGATTTGTACATCTTGGCATGTACAAAGGGAGAGTTCAATCAAATAATTCAACATGTGCTCAGGGGGAGGATGGATGGATTGATACATATTAGCATGTACAAAGGGGGAGCTCAATCAGAGATTTCAGCATGTACTCCGGGGGAGTATGGACAGTAGAATGTATATCAAGGGAGAGAATATCTTGGTCTGCCCTTTGCCTTTGATGTCAAGGGGGGAGAGTGACTTGGTGTGGTTATTTCCATCAAGTCTAAAGGGGGATATTGTTGGCATTATGATACAGGTATGACTCAGGTGTTGTCCTTGATGGGAACTCTCTCAGATGAAAGAGCATAATATAGCAGGTAAACAACAAAGAATGAAGAAAGAAAAGGTATACACAGGTTCACCATTGACCAAGTCACGTATACACACAGGTTCTCTATATACAAAGGCACGTATAAGGTACACACGCACTTTCACAGAAGGAAAGGCATGTAAATGTTGGAAAACTAAGTTTTGGTCTGTGGTATTTGATCCATGCTATTTTGGTATTGGCCCATGGTATTTGGTCCGAGGTATTGACCCCAGGTATTGTGTCCAAAGTATCAGTCCTACGTGGTTTTGGACCACGGTATTGAGAGAGGCCTAAACCTATATAAGGAGAAGAAGATCATTAGGCCAAAAAGGAAAGTGTGTAAGTGATGAATATTTGATGAAGTGTGAGATCTAGTATGCAGGTTATGGGTTTGTGATGCTTTGCTTGATCTGAAACAAGGATGCGCCTATGTGGATGATGATGAATGATGTATCGAGATCATAAGGTTTGGAATGTATTATCATTATGTGGTTTGATCATGGATAGATCAGATCTGAATTATTGACGCATGTTTCATCATGTAAATGTTATGATCTGGGTATGACTGATGTTTGGAATAGCTGTAAAGTTATGAGTAAATATTTGAAGATCTATACACGGGTTCGCTTTGGTAAAAGCGCATATACATGCTGGTTCGGGTCATCCAAGTAGCGTATACAGTATGAATTATGATTTTTGAAGTTTTAGTTGGATCTGGTTGTTGTTGCAAAGTTCTTTGTTCTGCTCTGTGTTTTGGTGACTGTGTATCAGTGATTCAATGTTGGGTGATTCAGAGATTGATGATGCAGGTGTAGTTGATGGTTGTATTGTAGTGGTGATTGATTTTGTGCTTCAATGTTGTTGATGGGTCAAGTATGATAATTGGATGAAACGGGGCCTTCAGATTATGGTGTTGTGCTTTAGGAGTATCCAGTATGAAAATTTATAAAACGTGGTCCCCTTAACTGAAGTAGTGTATATGAATCTGATTATGGAAATGAAAAAGATATTGATTTTCTAATAGTGATTCACCCCCCCTGAGCATTATTTCCAACAATTGGTATCAGAGCAGGTCCTTCGGTAGAAGCTTGATCGCTGGAAGGAGATCCATAGAACAATGGGAAAGAAAGCGTGTCAGAAGAAGAAGACAACTCAAAGGAACAGTGACAGCCTGCCGTTAAGTGGAAGCAAGTATTCAGATTCTGAATCACCTCAGATTGAAGATGAAACATCAAGTAGAATCATAGATCAACAAGATGTATTTAAAAACATGGAGAGTGCCCTCAAAGAAGAAGTTATTAGCTTAAAATCTCAGCTGGAGTGTGCCTTCAGTGTACGTCAAATGCTATAGAAGAAAAATGAAGAACAAGAAAATGAGATTCTCAAACTAAGGCAACAAGTGGAAGAAGGAAGAAAGTCTGAAGCAATCTTGAAGAAGCAATATCTAGAAAAGGAAGAACAACATTAGGTTGAGGTAAATATCTTGAAAGGTAAATTAGAAGAAAAGGATAAACTGTTACGATTTCAAGACAGTATTAAGATTTTGGATGATATTCTTAGTAGTCAAAGGTCTCCTTCTATCAAAACTGGTCTTGGTTTTAATGAATTTGTTGAAGGTGAATCTAGCTCACAGGGTGAGGCAAGGAACTCTAACGCAAAACCTGAAATGTTCAACAAGGAGATAAGAGGTCAACTGCATCAACAACCAAGGAAAGAAATCGTTCAAAGAAAATCTTTTACTCCTAACTATGGAAGTGATAGACAGTTATTTCCTCCGATGAATAATGCTGAATGTTTCATCTATCATAATTTTGGACATGTTCCAGCCAGATGCAGAAGTAGAATGGTTCAAGACCGTCACACAGAAAGATCATCACATTCCAGGTACTTTAAGGGATACTATTTTGCCTGCAATATGTTTGGACACAAAGCCATTGACTGCTATAGAAGGAATATGAAACATATAAGATGTTATGCATGTAACAATCTTGGACATATAGCAAAGGAATGCAGGAGAAGATTTTGGGCACCATACCAAAAGGAGAAAACATCATCATAGTCGAAGATATGGAAGAAAAAGGAAGTGCAGTCAGAAAGATGTGGCATAGCAGAGTATACAGACATGATAGACTCAGAGGGAGCTGAAGGTGTGGAACCTCAGTTGTTCTAAATATCATATGCAAGTTTCATGAAGACAAGTTGCGTAGTGAGTTCAAAGCTCCACATTCACGTATATGTTGGCTTGAGGAAAAGCAGTGGAACAAACTCAAGAAAAAGGGTCTGATATGATTCTATCAGTTATTTGCTCTGTTTGATGATAATTACAATCTGCTGATGGTGTGTGGAAATGTGTTGGTACTCATAAGATGTTATCTCGAAGAGCTTTTGATCCTCACAAGTTAACTTGATGTATATTTGATTGATGATGATGCCTTGATACTTCTTGTTGATATATGCATGATCAAATCTGACAGTGAATAGATGGAATAGGTTTAGGGGGATCATATGCTTCGAATAATGCATCGCTGGCATTATGGTTAGAAGTGTTTGGTGATGATGCTTATGTGGCTAAATGATACATCTTGCTACTTATTGTTGGTTGGCCAAGAGAATGGTATTGTAGGTTATAGGTCTAGATGCTAGTGACAAATGCTTATGGTGCAAATCATATATGGTGTATGATAGTTGCTGGTGACTATCATGGTCTTGTTTAGATTGCTAGTCTTTGTTATAAAAGTCATGAATATCATTTGATGTAAAGGTCATGAAAAGACCAAATTTGTAACCCCACTTTGCATGGGAAGGATTATGTAATAATTTCATGTATAAACATTTGGTATATCCCCACTTCGTTGGGTGGATGAGTCAAAATGTTGTATCCCCACCTGGTTGGGAGACTGATGTATGTATGAGTCATTGGTTATAGTAAGGTCATACTCACTTAGTTGAGTTGTAGAGTCATGTTATTGTTTTGAAGAAAAAAAAAATTGCAGACTCTGCATATGCTCAGGGGGAGCATGGACGGATTGGTACATCTTGGCATGTACAAAGGGGGAGTTCAAACAGAGAATTCAACATGTTCTTAGGGGGACCATGGACGAATTGATACATCTTAGCATGTACAAAGGGGGAGCTCAATCAGAGATTTCAACATGTACTTAGGGGGAGTATGGATAGCAGAATGTATATCAAGGGAGAGAATATCTTGTTCTGCCCTTTGCCCATGATGTCAAAGGGGGAGAGTGACTTGGTGTGGTTGTTGCCATCAAGTCCAAAGGGGGAGATTGTTGGCATTATGATACATGTATGACTCAGGTTTTGTCCTTGATTGCAACTCTCTCAGATGAAATATCACATAGCAGGTAAACAACAAAGAATGAAGAAAGAAAAGGTATACGCAGGTTCACCATTGACCAAGTTGTGTATACACGCAAGTTCTCTGTATACAAAGGCATGTATAATGTACACATGCACTTTCACAGAAGGAAAGATGCGTACATGTTGGAAAACTAAGTTTTGGTCTGTAGTATTTGGTCCATGGTATTTTGGTATTGGTCCATGGCATTTGGTCCGATGTATTGACCCCAGGTATTGGGTCCAAGGTATCGGTCGTACGTGTTTTTGGACCATGGTATTAAGAGAGGTCTAAACCTATAAAAGGAGAATAAGATCATTAGGCAAAAAAGGCAAGTGTGCAAGTGAAGAATATCTGATGAAGTGTGAGATCTAGTATGCAAGTTATGGGTTTGTGATGCTTTGCTTGATCTGAATCAAGGGTGCACCTATGTGGATGATGATGAATGATGGATCGGGATCATAAGGCTTGGAATGTATTATCATTATGTGGTTTGATCATGGATAGACCAGATCTGAATTATTGATGCATGTTTTATCGTATAAATGTTATGATCTTGGTATGACTGATGTTTGGAATAGCTACAAAGTTATGAGTAAATATTTGAATATCTGTACGTGGGTTTGATTTGGTAAAAGTGCGTATACATGCTACTTCAGCTCATCTGAGTAGCGTATATAGTATGAAGTATGATTTTTGAAGTTGCAGTTAGATCTGGTTGTTGTTGCAGAGTTCTTTGTTCTGCTCTTTGTTTTGGTGACTTTGTATCAGTGATTCAGTGTTGGGTGATTCAGAGATTGATGATGCAGGTGTAGTTGATGGTTGTATTGCAGTGGTGATTGATTTTGTGCTTCAATGTTGTTGATGGGTCTAGTCTGAAAATTGGATGAAACGCGGCCTTCAGATTATGGTGTTGTGCTTAAGGAGTATCCAGTATGAAAATTTATAAAACGTGGTCCCTGGAGGAAGAGAGAAGGTTGTAGCCTTCAATAGGTTGGTGCCTATGTAATGATAAGCATATCAGCCAGTACAAGAGCTAGGGGTTTGGAGGTCCCTTCCAGTAGCAGCTGGAAAACAAGAGAAGGTTGTAGCCTTCTGCAGGTGGGTGCCTACATACTCGTTTTAGTTTGCACCAGTACAAGATTGTAAACAAGTTTTTCTTATATTAAAGGAATACAGCAGCAGGTGGTTTTTGTCCCTCATTGGGTTTCCACCATATATCATGGTGTTCATGTGTGTTTCTTATGTGTGATGATATGTTTTGTTTTTACTACACCTGGTTACTGTTTATATGGTTAATGAAGTTGTGATGCACTGATTAAAGATCTACATATGATGAATTAGTTGAATCATAAGTTTACTGTATATATGCTAGTTGCATTAAACATAGTTGCGTGGACACGTGGGTTCCCTTAACTGAAGTAGCGTATATGAGTCTGATTATGGAAATGAAAAAGTTATTGATTTGCTAATACTGATTCACCTGCCCCCCTCTCAGTATTATTTCCAACAATTGGTATCAGAGCAGGTCCTTTGGTAGAAGCTTGATTGCTTGAAGGAGATCCGTAGAACAATGGGAAAGAAAGTGCGTCAAAAGAAGAAGACAGCTCAAAGGAACAGTGACAACCTGGCATTAAGTGGAAACAAGTATTGAGATTCTGAATCACCTCAGATTGAAGATGAAGCATTAGGTAAAATCATAGATCAGCAAGATCTATTTAACAAAAGGCAGAGTGCCCTCAAAGAAGAAGTTATCAACTTAAAAGCTCAGCTGGAGTGTGCCTTCATAGTACTTCAAATGCTACAGGAGAAGAATGAAGAACAAGAAAATGAGATTCTCAAACTAAGGCAACAAGTGGAAGAAGGAAGAAAGTCTGAAGCAATCTTGAAGAGGCAATATCTAGGAAGGGAAGAACAACATTAGGTTGAGGTAAATATCTTGAAAGGTAAATTAGAATAAAAAGATAAACTGTTACGGTTTCAAGACAGTACTAAGATTTTGGATGATATTCTTATTAGTCAAAGGTCTCCTGCTATCAAAACTGGTCTTGGTTTTTTTGAATCTGTTGAAGGTGAATCTAGCTCACTGGGTGAGGCAAGGAACTCTAAGGCAAAACCTGAAATTTTCAACAAGGAGATAAGAGGTCAACCCCATGAAAAACCAAGGAAAGAAATCCTTCAAAGAAAATCTTTTACTCCTAACTATGTAAGTGATAGATGGTTATTTCCTCCGATGAATAATGTTGAATGTTTCATATGTCATAATTTTGGACATATTGCAGCCAAATGCAGAAGTAGAATGGTTCAAGATCATCACACAGAAAGATCATCACATTCCAGGTACTTTAAGGGATACTGTTTTTCCTGCAATATGTTTGGTCACAAATCCATTGACTTCTATAGAAGGAATACAAAACATATAAGATGTTATGCATGTAACAAGCTTGGACATATAGCAATGGAATGCAGGAGAAGATTTTGGGCACCATACCAAAAGGAGAAAACATCATCATAGTTGAAGATATGGAAGAAAAAGGAAGTGCAGTAAAAAAGATGTGGCATAGCAGATTATATAGGCATGACAGACTTAGAGGGAGCTAAACGTGTGGAAGCTCAGTGTTCTAAATATCATACGCAATTTTCATGAATACAAGTCGTGTATATACACGAGTACGAAGCTGCACATTCATGTATATGTTGGTTTGAGGAAAAGTAGTGGGATAGACTCAAGAAAAAGGGTCTAATATGATTCAGTCAATTATTTGCTCTGTTTGATGATGACTACAATCTGCTGATGGTGTGTGGAAATGTGTTAGTACTCATAAGATGTTATTTAGAATAGCTTTTTACCCTCACAATTTAACTTGATGTATATTTGATTGACGATGATGCCTTGATACTTCTTGCTAATATATGCATGATCAGATCTGACAGTGAATAGATGGAATAGGTTTAGGGGGAGCATGTGCTTCGAATAATGCATTGTTGGCATTATGGTTAGATGTATTTGGTGATGATGCTTATGTGGCTAAATGATACATCGTTCTACTTATTGTTGGTTTGCCAAGAGAATGGTATTGCATGTTATAGGTCTAGATGCTGGTGACAGATTCTTATGTTACAGATAAAATATGGTGTATGATAGTTGCTAATGATTGTCATGGTCTTGTTTAGATTACTAGTCTTTGTGATAAAAGTCATGAATATCATTTGATGTAAAGGTCATGAAAAGACCAAATTTGTAACCCCACTTTGTATGGGAAGGATGATGTAATAATGTCATGTATAAACATTTGGTATATCCCCACTTGGTTGGGTGGATGAGTTAAAATGGTGTATCCCCACTTGGTTGGGAGATTGATGTATGTATGAGTCATTAGTGATAGGAAGGTCATACTCACTTAGTTGAGTTGTAGAGTCATGTTATTCCTTTGAAAAATATTTTTTTACACACTCTGCATATGCTCAGGGGGAGCATGGATGGATTGGTACATCTTGGCATGTACAAAGGGGGAGTTTGATCAAAGAATTCAACATGTGCTCAGGGGGAGGATGGATGGATTGATACGTCTTAGCATGTACAAAGGGAAAGCTCAATCAGAGATTTCAGCATGTACTCAGGGGGAGTATGGACAGCAGAATGTATATCAAGGGAGAGAATATCTTGGTCCGCCCTTTGCCCTTGATGTCAAAGGGGGAGAGTGACTTGGTGTGGTTGTTGTCATCAAGTCCAAAGGGGGAGATTGTTGGCATTATGATATAGGTATGACTCAGGTGTTTTCCTTGATGGCAACTCTCTTAGATGAAAGATCACAGTATAGCAGGTAAACAACAAAGAATGAAGAAAGAAAAGGTATACACAGGTTCACAATTGACCAAGTCGCGTATACATGCAGGTTCTCTATATACAAAGGCATGTATAATGTGCACATGCAGTTTCATAGAAGGAAAGGCATGGACATGTTGGAAAACTAAGCTTTGGTCCATGGTATTTTGGTATTGGTCCATGGTGTTTGGTCCGAGGTATTGACCCTAGGTATTGGGTCCAAGGTATCAGTCCTACGTGGTCTTGGACCATGGTATTGAGAGATTCCTAAACCTATATAAGGAGAAGAAGATCGTTAGGCAAAAAAGGCAAGTGTCAAGTGATGAATATCTGATGAAGTGTGAGATGGGTTTGTGATGCTTTGCTTGATCTGAACCAAGGATGCACCTATGTGGATGATGATGAATGATGGATCGAGATCATAAGGCTTGGAATATATTATCATTATGTGTTTTGATCATGGATAGATCAGATCTGAATTATTGATGCATGTTTTATTGTATAAATGTTATGATCTGGGTATGACTGATGTTTGGAATAGTTGTAAAGTTATGAGTAAATATTTGCAGATCTGTACGCGTGTTCGCTTTGGTAAAAGTGTGTATAGATGTTGGTTCGGCTCATCGAAGTAGCGTATACAGTATGAAGTATGATTTTTGAAGTTGCAGTTGGATCTGGTTGTTGTTGCAGAGTTCTTTGTTCTGCTCTATGTTATAGTGACTGTGTATCAGTGATTCAGTGTTGGGTAATTCAGAGATTGATGATGTAAGTGTAGTTGATGGCTGTTTTGCAGTGGTGATTGATTTTGTGCTTCAATGTTGTTGATGGCTCCAATATGAAAATTGGATGAAACGTGGCATTCAGATTATGGTGTTGTGCTTCAGGAGTATCCAGTATGAAAATTTATGAAACATGGTCCCTGGAGGAAGAGAGAAGGTTGTAGCCTTCTGTAGGCTGACGCCTACGTACTTGTAAACATATCGGCTAGTACAAGAGCTAGGGTTTGGAGCTCCCTTCCAGTAGCAGCTAGAAAACGAGTGAAGGTTGGAGCCTTCGGTAGGCCGGCACCTACGTACTACTAAACATATCAGCTGGTACAAGAGCCATGGGGTTGTAGCTCCCTTCTAGTGGTCGCTAGAGAACAAGAGAAGGTTGTAGCCTTCTGCAGGTGGGTGCCTGCATACTGGTATGAGTCTACACCAGTACAAGATTCTAAATAGGTTTTTTTGATATTAAAGGAAGGAGGCAACAGGTGGTTTTTGTCCCGCATTGGGATTCCACCTTATATCATGGTGTTCATGTGTGTTTCTTATGTGTGATGATCTGTTCTATTTTTAGGGCACCTGGCTACTATTTATATGGTTAATGAAGTTCTGATGCACTGATTAAAGATCAACATATGATGAATTAACCGAATCATAAATTTACTGGATATACGCTAGTTGCATTAAACACAGTAGCGTATATGAATCTGATTATGGAGATGAAAAAGTTATTGTTTTTCTAACATTGATTCACCGCCCCCTCTTGGTATTATTTCCAACAATTGGTATCAAAGTAGGTCCTTTGGTAGAAGCTTGATCTCTTGAAGGAGATCTGTAGAACAACGGGACTGAAAGTGCATCAGTAGAAGAAGACAACTCAAAGGAACAATGACAGCTTGCCATTAAGTGGAAGCAAGTATTCAGATTCTGAATCACCTCAGATTGAATATGAAGCATCAGGTAAAATCATAGATCAACAAGATCTATTTAACAAAAGGGAGAGTGCCCTCAAAGAAGAAGTGATTAGCTCAAAAGCTCTGCTGGAGTGTGGCTTCAAAGGACATCAAATGATATAGGAGAAAAATGAAGAACAAGAAAGTGAGATTCTCAAACTAAGGCAACAAGTGGAAGAAGGAAGAAAGTCTAAAACAATCTTGAAGAAGCAATATCTGGAAAAGGAAGAACAACATTAGGTTGAGGTAAATATCTTGAGAGGTAAATTAGAAGGAAAGGATAAACTGTTACGATTTCAAGACAGTACTAAGATTTTGGATGATATTCTTAGTAGTCAAAGGTCTCCTTCTATCAAAACCGTTCTTGGTTTTTATAAATCTATTGAAGGTGAATCTAGCTCACAGGGTGAGGCAAGGAACTCTAATGCAAAACCTGAAATGTTCAACAACGAGATAAGAGGTCAACCGCATCAACAACCAAGGAAAGAAATCCTTTAAAGAAAATCTTTTACTCATAACTGTGGAAGTGATAGAAAGTTATTTCCTTCGATGAATAATGTTGAATGTTAAATATGTCATAATTTTGGACATGTTGCAGCTAGATGTAGAAGTAGAATGGTTCAAGACCGTCGCACAGAAATATCATCACATTCCAAGTACTTTAAGGGATACTGTTTTACCTCCAATATGTTTGGTAACAAAGCCATTGACTGCTATAGAAGGAATATGAAACATATAAGATGTTATGCATGTAACAAGCTTGGACATATAGCAAAGGAATGCAGGATAAGATTTTGGGCACCATACCAAAAGGAGAAAACATCATCATAGTAAAATATATTTAAGAAAAAGGAACTGCAGTCAGAAAGATGTGGCATAGCAGAGTTTACAGACATGACAGACTCAAAGGGAGCTAAAGGTGTGCAACCTCAGTGTTCTAAATATGATACACAAGTTTCATGAAGACAAGTCACGTATATATGCGAGTTCGAAGCTGCACATTCGCGTATATGTCGGTTTGAGGAAAAGCAGTGGGACAGACTCAAGAAAAAGGGTCTGATATGATTCTGTCAATTATTTTCTTTGTTTGATGATGATTACAATCTGTTGATGGTGTGTGGAAATGTGTTGGTACTGATAAGATGTTATTTAGAAGAGCTTTTGATCCTCATAAGTTAACTTGATGTATATCTGATTGATGATGATTCCTTGATACTTCGTGCTGATAGATACATGATCACATCTGACAATGAATAGATGGAACAGGTTTAGGGGGAGCATATGCTTCGAATAATCCATTGCTGGCATTATGGTTAGAAGTCTTTGGTGATGATGCTTATGTGGCTAAATGATACATCTTGCTACTTATTGTTGATTGGCCAAGAGAATGGTATTGCAGGTTACAGGTCTAGATGCTAGTGACAGATGCTTATGGTGCAGATCATATATGGTGTATGACAGTTGTTGATGACTATCATGGTCTTGTTTAGATTGCTGGTCTTTGTTATAAAAGTCATGAATATCATTTTATGTAAAGGTCATGAAAAGACCAAATTTGTAACCCCACTTTGCATGGGAAGGATGGTGTAATAATTTCATGTATAAACATTTGGTATATCCCCACTTGGTTGGGTGGATGAGTCAAAATGGTGTATCCCCACTTGGTTGGGAGATTGATGTATGTATGAGTCATTAGTGATAGGAAGGTCATACTCACTTAGTTGAGTTGTAGAGTCATGCTATTCTTTTGAAAAATATTTTTTTGTAGACTCTGCATATGCTCATGGGGAGCATGGATGGATTAGCACATCTTGGCATGTACAAAGGGGGAGTTCAATCAGAGAATTCAACATGTGCTTAGGGGGAGCATGGATGTATTGACACATCTTAGCATGTGCAAAGGGGGAGCTCAATCAGAGATTTCAGCATGTACTGAGGGGGAGTATGGACATCATAATGTATATCAAGGGAGACAATATCTTGGTCCGCCCTTTGCCCTTGATATCAAAGGGGGAGAGTGACATGGTGTGGTTGTGTTGTAGGGAAAAGTATCCGATTCGAATGACCCTATCCCACTCTAAGGGTGATAGTACCTCAGCAACAACTGTAAAGAAAACTACTTAAGGTTTACTTCTTTATGAAAGCAAGAGAGAATGAAGAAATGCACTAACCGTTGCCTTGCGCTTAATGTCGAATCCAAACTCTTCTCTTTGCTTGCTTGCTCCCAGCTCCTTGCTCTTTTACTGGCCCAGCTACAATGAGATCCTGTAAAATAACAAAGAAGGAAACTACAAGAAGCATGCAATCATAACTGATTCAAGGATTAGCATAAATCAAATATACAATTATCACAACACATCATTGAAACAAATGTATATAGAAGAACCTCAATAGCTTTTATTAATAGAAGAAGTAAAGTTCTGAGAGTGTTACAACCATTGAAGGCCCCAATCCAGCAACACCTCCCAGCAGAAAGAATTTCTCCTCTTCACCTCCTTCAAGCAATCACCCAATAGTTCTATAGTGAAACCAACAGCATATCATTACTTTGCACAAAATTCCAGCCTCCTGAGCTCATAGGAGAGAGCTCAATATATAGATGAATTGAGAAAGGATGAGTCAGCTTGCAACTGATGTGTAGCTGCCTTGTGTCCTCTCTCTCTTCAGTTGATCTTCAGTTCTTGAGTCCACTTGGAGAACTTTGCTTCCACTTGGAGAAACAGAGCCTCTGACTCATCACAAGGCGAAATCCCTGATCCAAGTGTCATTTTTGGAAGATTCCAGAGCAATGACTCAGTGTGCCACTTGTCCCATCTCGCTCAGCGCAGGTGGCCTTTGTTCCACTTGCTTTGCAACACAGGTACACCATGGAGGAGTTGAGTTTCAGCGCAGAAGCCTAGTGGAGCACCTGCTTTGATTTCAGGATTGCTTGTTTTTGAGTGTTTTCAGGTGGAGAACTGATCTGAGAGCTGTTGGTTTGCTGACCTTGTTCCTCTAGGGGTAGGAACATCATGTTTAGGGACTTTGGATCCCTTGGATTATTGACAATTCATGCCTGATGCTGCAAGGCACAAAATTGTCTATAACAGGTTGTTGCCATCAAGTCCAAAGGGGGAGATTGTTGGCATTATGATACAGGTGTTAGGGTCCCACCCTAACTCCCTTATTTATGTAATGGGATCACGTCATAGTCAAGAGTCAATAAAGCCCATATTAATAATTGTAAGTGGTTAATCCGCAATTAATGACGAAACCACAGTTAGTTGCCAATGGGCCGTAGTATTAGAAAGATGGTATTAATAAAACCCACGGTATTGGCCCATGGTATTGCATGTATGAGTCATATATAAAGGATAGAGACTCCCTGCGAGGATCATCATGTCTTATTTTGTAGTTGAGCTCTGCTCTATTGGAGGTTGCCCCCTCGAAGAGGCAAGTGAACATTACTCTCTGAATAATAAAATCATTGCTATTCTGTGTTCTGCGTATCTTTTCTTCGCATATTCTGTATTTGAGTATCATTTTGCAGGTTAAGAGCATAACAAGTGGTATCAGAGCACTTTTGAGGGCCGGTGGGATCTCCATTTCTTAGCAAAATTTTATTTTGGCTAGAGACATGTTCCGGCGTCTTTAAACCACAGGATCTATCGTTGAGCGCATAAACCTGTGGATTTGGGGAGGCATGCCCGCAGGAAATACAAGAAGTGGTCACGTCTGTTGGACTCCCTTGTAACCCCTGTGGGTACCCCTTCAAGTAGTAGCGCATTAGACAGAACCACGCACGGATTGTCTTCCACGTACCCTCTAGGTATATCGGAAGCCCCCTAGGCTCCCTTGAAACCTCGCCATAGATAAACTGTCAGCCGTTTTGCGGCTACAGTACACCGAGAACAACACTCGGGAGATTACTCGCCCATATGATAGGGTAGTCAGGTTGTACGGCTAAGGGTACGGTCGATCCTCCTTAGTTAGAGCCCTGAAACATTGGGTCGAGTACTACTGCCAGACCCTTATGTATATTGCAATCTGTAGCACCTGACACTCCTCAAGACCTTAGTTCCCTTTTCTATCGGGGGATCACACAGCATCTCTTCCAGATCCGCCTGTGCAAAGGGGTGCAGCAGCAGCAGACATCAATCCCGCAGTCTCGAGTTCGCAGAAGCAGTCTGTTCCACCATCAGATCCGCCATTCAGATCTCTCAGATCCCCCAGATCGGAGTCGTTGTGAAGGGTTCCTATACCGGGGTATAATTTTCACAGGACTTTTGGCCGCATTGACATTTTGAGGATTTGGCCACTGCAGGATTTGGGGTGCTTATTGGTGATCTAGCCCATCAGAATCAGGACGACGAGCTGAGCACGGTGGTACCATTCACTTCTTAGTGAAAAATTTTTTAGGCGGTCCCAATTTTCAAAAACCCCGGTTGGTTTATGGTAGAAACTAGAGCTCAAGTGATGGCCAAATTTGAAGAATCAATTTACAACCTCCACCTTTAGCTTACCGGACTATGTAACATGGTCGAGAAAATAGTCCTGAAGGGGGCAAGGAGCAAGCCCACGAGGAGGAGTATAATGGCACTGAACACAATGAGGGTGAGTCTAGCCACTCTCCTCACGTCTGGCACACCCACCCCCCACCCAGTCAGCGACCTCCCAAGTTGGATATGCAAAAATTTGACGGCTCTCACCCGTCGGCATGGATAGCACAAATGGAGCAGTATTTCAAACTGAATTGCATCTTCGATGATGAGACTTAGCTTAGGTTGGGGAGCATGTACTTGGACAATGAAAGGTGGCAATGGTGGGAATGGCATCAACGTTGCACTGGACCTTTTAAGACTTGGACCAAATTCACCAAAGCTCTTCAAGACTGCTTTGACCAGGAATCATCTTTTTTGGGTCGTCTTACTAAGCTCCGACAGACTGGTACAGTGGATGAATATATTACAGCTTTTGAAGCCTTAGCCTTCCGCACTTGGGGTCTCTCAGATGTGTTCTACACGGAATGTTTTATTAGCGGTCTTAAAGAAGCTATCAAAGCCCAAGTCCTACTGCACCACCCTCCCACATGGACGGAGGCTTGCAAGGTTGCTCGTAACGTGGAACGTGCATTAGCAGCCCAATACAGTCGCCCAAATTTCTCCGCTAAAGGTCGCCCCCCACAGGCTCACAACACGACTCGAACACTTAAGGTCCAAAAGGTGTCACCTGCGGAAATGGCCGAAAGAAGAAAGCAAGGCCTATGTTACTACTGTGATGAAAAATACTCCCCGAGTCATAAATGCAAGGAGCCCAATTTTTTTCAAATTGATGCCACTGACTACAGCTCAACAGAGGAAGATCCACGACTAGAGGAACATGAGCCGCTAGAAGAAGACAACCAAAAGGACAATGTCTCTGATGAACCAGTTATTTCGTTGCATGCTTTGGCAGGGATTTCTTCCCCTCAAACTCTCAAAATCAGAGGTTTTATTAAACATCGCCCAGTAGTAGTCTTGATTGATAGTGGAATTACACATAATTTCATCCATCAAAAAGTCGCAGAAGCAGTGCATTGTTTTGTACGAGCAGTTTCTAACTTCCAAGTTCAAATTGCGGATGGAGGCACAATGAAATGTGAAGGCCGCTGTGAAAATGTCAAACTTCAAATGGGGGATTATCAGTTGAAAACTCACATGTTTGCCATACACATGGGGGGTTGCGACATTGTCCTCGGCGCTGAATGGCTCCGCACTCTTGGGCCAATCACAATGGATTTCCAAGAGTTATATATGAGTTTTAAGCAGAACAACTACACACATACCCTCCGTGGACTCCAGGCGGGAGCCCCCTCTATCATCAGCTCGCATAGGATGGAAAAATTGTTAAAAAAGGGCAATCATGGAGTTGTAGCTCAATTTAATGCCATCTAGGCAGTTGAAACCAAGCCTCTGCCAATTCATCCTGAGATGAAACAGATTTTAAATAACCATCTGTCGGTCTTTGACAAGCCTCATGAGCTTCCACCCTCGCGAGAGGAACATGATCATAGCATCACCTTGGTTCCAGGGGCCCAACCCCCAAATGTGCGCCCATACAGATATCCGTTCAACCAAAAGAATGAAATAGAAAAAATCATTAAGGAACTTTTGGAAGCAGGTGTCATTCGTCCCAGCATTAGTCCTTATTCATCCCCAGTGGTCATGGTGCTCAAGAAAGATGGGGAGTGGCAGATGTGTCCCGACTTCAGGGCCCTCAATAAGTTCACAGGCAAAGATAAATTTCCCATCCCGGTGGTTGATGATTTGCTGCATGAACTCAATGGGGCTCAATTCTTCACTAAGCTGGATCTCCGCTTAGGTTACCACCAAATTCGCATGAAGGAAGTCGACATCCCCAAGACTGCTTTCCGAACTCATGAAGGCCATTATGAATTCCTGGTCATGCCATTTGGTCTTTGTAATGCCCCCTCTACTTTTCAGAGCCTTATGAACCACATTCTCAAACCATATCTCAGGAAATTTGTCCTTGTCTTCTTCGATGACATCCTCATCTATAGTTGCACTTGGGCCGCACATCTTCAGCATGTAGATCTACTCTTGCAACTGCTCCACAAGCATAAATTATTTGTCAAGATGTCCAAGTGTTCATTTGGCATGGCAGAAGTAGAGTATTTGGGCCACATTGTGGGGCATGAAGATGTCAAGGTGGACCCCAAAAATATCCCGGCAATGCAGGAATGGCCTCAACCTAAGACCTTGAAGAGCTTGGGAGGATTTTTGTGTCTCACAGGCTATTATCGTAAATTTGTCCGCAACTATGGTCGCATAGCGAAGCCCCTCACCCAACTCCTAGAGAAAAATTCATTCTTCTGGAATGAGGAAGCACAACAGGCCTTTAAAGCTCTAAAAAATGCCATGTGTTCCACTCCAGTCTTAGCACTACCTGACTTCACCAAATCTTTTGTTATTGAATGTGATGCTTCAGGTACAGTATTGGGGCGGTCTTAATGCAGGAAGGGCGACCTTTGGCCTTCACAAGCCAACAACTCAGTGGGAGGAATCTTGGCCAATCTACCTACGAGAAGGAAATGATGGCCATCTTACATGCAGTCAAGACCTGGCGACCTTACTTATTGGGGTGACATTTCCAAATCCGCACAGATCATCACAGTCTTAAATATTTTTTGGAGCAATGCCTATCCTCCCCACAACAAAATAAATGGCTAGCCAAAATGCTGGGATATGATTATGAGATCATTTACAAGAAAGGGAAAGACAATAGTGTAGCAGATGCATTATCTCTCCAATTTGAGGAGGAAAGTACTCTGCTAGCAATTTCCCTCCCCATTCCAGAATAGATTGAAGAGGCTCGCAGGGAATGGTTTTCACACCCTAGGCTCTCCCAACTCATTTCTCAATTGCAGGTAGATCCAAATTCCACCAAGGGCTACTCGTGGTAAGATGATATTCTTTGCTACAAGGACAGAGTCGTAATATCACCAACATCCACCCTCAAAAGTCGCATTTTGGCAGAATTGCACTCATCTCCCATTGCAGGACATTCAGGCTTTCAGAAGACGTATGCTCGCACCAGAAGATCATTTTTTTGGACAGGCATGAAAAAGGACATCCTTGCTTTCGTAGCAGAATGCGATGTCTGTCAACGCCACAAAGGGGAAATCGTCAACACACCAGGCACATTACAACCATTGCCCATTCCGGCATCAATTTGGACGGAGGTTTCTATGGATTTCATTACAGGTCTTCCAAAGTCAGGGAACAAGTCAGTCATCATGGTGGTTGTGGACCGACTGTCGAAGTATGCTCATTTCTGCGCCCTACCCCACCCATTTACACCAACTTTGGTTGCTCAATCTTTCATGGATCAGATCTTCAAATTGCATGGCATGCCCACAATGCCCACTTCTATTGTGTCCGACCGCGACCCGATCTTCACCAGTAATTTTTCACAAGAACTCTTCAGAATATAAGGCAGTCAACTAAAACTCAGTACTTCCTATCATCCGCAAACAGATGGTCAAACCGAAGCCGTCAACAAATGTCTAGAAACCTACCTTAGGTGTTTCACTTCAGAAAAGCAACACCTTTGGGTACAGTGGCTACCTCTGGCTGAATGGTGGTATAACACCAACTATCATGCCACCACCAAAATGACTCCCTATGAAGCAGTATATGGTCAAATCCCGCCTTCACCTACTTCGTATCTCAAGGGATCCTCAAAAGTACAAGCAGTGGATCAACTCCTACAACACTGCGCAACCATGCTCGCCCATCTTCGAGAGAATCTTCATCAAGCTCAAAACTGCATGAAGCAATAGGTAGACCAACATCGCTCAGAGCGCCAATTTCAAGAAGGGGATTAGGTCTTTTTACGGCTCCAACCATATAAGAAAACATCACTCAAAGACAAGGGGTGTCAGAAACTCTCTCCCAAATTCTACGGACCATATCAAGTACTTCAGCACATTGGCGAAGTGGCCTACAAGTTGGCCTTGCCACCTACTGCAAAAATCCATCCAGTTTTCCATGTCTCATGCCTCAAGAAAGTGATTGGGAACAATTGTAGAATTCAGACCAGTCTACCTGAATTGGACGAAGAAGGGTCCATCTGGCTTCAACCCGAACAGGTCCTAGACACACGAGACAAGCAACTGCGCGGCCGCATGATTAAGGAAGTCCTCGTCAAATGGAAAGACACCTCTCCGGAAGATGCAACTTGGGAACCAACCACTATTCTTCAGCAGTTTCCGCAGCTTCAGCCTTGAGGACAAGGCTAGTCTTAAGGGGGAGGGCATGTTAGGGTCCCACCCTAACCCCCTTATTTATGTAATGGGATCACGTCATAGTCAAGAGTCAATAAAGCCCATATTAATAATTGTAAGTGGTTAATCCACAATTAATGACGGAACCAGAGTTAGTTGCAAATGGGTCGTAGTATTAGATAGATGGTATTAATAAAACCCACGGTATTGGCCCATGGTATTGCATGTATGAGTCATATATAAAGGATAGAGACTCCCTGCGAGGAGCATCATGTCTTATTTTGTAGTCGAGCTCTACTCTATTGGAGGTTGCCCCCTCGAAGAGGCAAGTGAACATTACTCTCTGAATAATAAAATCATTGCTATTCTGTGTTCTGGGTATCTTTTCTTCGCATATTCTGTATTTGGGTATCATTTTGCAGGTTAAGAGCATAACAACAGGTATGACTCAGATGTTGTCCTTGATGGTAACTCTCTTAGATTAAAGATCACTGTATAGTAGGTAAACAACAAAGAATGAAGAAAGAAAAGGTATATGTAGGTTCACCATTGACCAAGTCACGTATACACGCAGGTTCTCTATATAAAAAGGTGTGTATAATGTACACGCATACTTTCACAGAAGGAAAGGTTCATACATGTTGGAAAACTAAGTTTTGGTCCATGGTATTTTGGTATTAGTCCATGGTATTTGGTCCAAGGTATTGACCCAAGGTATTGGGTCTAAAGTATCGGTCCTACGTGTTTCTGGACCATGGTATTGAGAGGGGCCTAAACCTATATAAGAAGAAGAGGATCATTAGGCCAAAAAGGCAAGTGTGCAAGTGATGAATATCTAATGAAGTGTGAGATGTAGTATGCAGGGTATGGGTTTGTGATGCTTTGCTTGATTTGAACGAAGGATGCACCTATGTGGATGATGAATGATGGATCAGGATCATAAGGTTTGGAATGTATCATCGTTATGTGGTTTGATCATGGATAGACTAGATCTGAATTATTGATGCATGTTTTATTGTATAAATGTTATGATCTGGGTATGACTGATGTTTGGAATAGCTGCAAAGTTATGAGTAAATATTTGCAGATCTGTACACGGGTTCGCTTTGGTAAAAGTGCGTATACATGCTGGTTCGACTCATCCGAGTAGCATATATAGTATTAAGTATCATTTTTGATGTTGCAGTTAGATCTGGTTGTTGTTGCAGAGTTCTTTGTTCTGCTCTGTGTTTTCGGTGACTGTGTATCAGTGATTTAGTGTTTGGTGATTCAAAGATTGATGATGCAGGTGTAGTTGATGGTTGTATTGCAGTGGTGATTGATTTTGTGCTTCAATTTTGTTGATGGGTCCAATATGAAAATTGGATGAAACGTGGCCTTTAGATTATGGTGTTGTGCTTCAGGAGTATCCAGTATGAAAATTTATGAAACGTGGTCCCTAGAGGAAGAGAGAAGGTTGTAGCCTTCTGTAGGCTGGTGCCTACATAATGATAAACATATTGGCCAGTACAAGAGCTAAGGGGTTGGAGCTCCCTTCCAATAGCAACTGGAAAATGAGTGAAGGTTGGAGCCTTCAGTAGGCCGGCGCCTACGTACTAGTAAACATATCGGCTGGTACAAGAGCCAGGCGGTTGTAGCTCCCTTCGAGTGGTAGCTGGAGAATGAGAGAAGGTTGTAGCCTTCTGCAAGTGAGCGCCTGCATACTGGTATTAGTCTGTGCCAGTACATTGTAAACAGTTTTTTCTTATATTAAAGGAAGACGGCAGCAGGTGGTTTTTTGTCCCGCATTGGGTTTCCACCTTATATCATGGCGTTCATGTGTGTTTCTTATGTGTGAGGATCTGTTCTATTTTTACTGCGCCTAGTTACTATTTATATTGTTAATGAAGTTCTGATGAACTCATTAAATATCTACATATAATGAATTATCTAAATCATAAGTTTACTGGATATACGCTGGTTGAATTAAACACAGTTGTGTGGACACGCAGGTTCCCTTACCTGAAGTAGCATATATGAATATGATTATGGAAATGAAAAAGTTATTGATTTGCTAATACTAATTCACCCCCCCTCTTAGTATTATTTCCAACAATTGGTATCGGAGGAGGTCCTTTGGTAGAAGCTTGATCACTTGAAGGAGATCCGTAGAACAATGGGAAAGAAACCACATCAGAAGAAGAAGACAGCTCAAAGGAACAATGACAGCCTGTCGTTAAGTGGAAGCAAGTATTTAGATTCTGAATCACCTCAAATTGAAGATGAAGCATTAGGTAAAATCATAGATCAACAAGATCTATTTAACCAAAGGGAGAGTGCCCTCAAAGAAGAAGTTATCAGCTTAAATGCTCAACCGGAGGGTGCCTTCAGAGTACATCAAATGCTGCAAGATAAGAATGAAGAACAAGAAAATGAGATTCTTAAACTAAGGCAACAAGTGGAAGAAGGAAGAAAGTCTGAAGCAATCTTGAAGAGGCAATATGTGGAAAAGGAAGAACAACATCAAGTTGAGGTAAACACCTTGAAAGGTAAGTTAGAAGAAAAGGATAAACTGTTACGATTTCAAGACAGTACTAAGATTTTGAATGATATTCTTATTAGTCAAAGGTCTCCTGCTATCAAAATTTGTCTTGGTTTCTATGAATCTGTTGAAGGTGAATCTAGCTCACAGGGTGAGGTAAGGAACTCTAATGCAAAACCTGAAATGTTCAACATGGAGATAAGAGGTCAACCCCATGAACAACCAAGGAAAGAAATCCTTCAAAGAAAATATTTTACTCCTAACTGTGGAAGTGATAGACAGTTATTTCCTCCGATGAATAATGCTGAATGTTTCATATGTCATAATTTTGGACATATTTCAGCCAGATGCAGAAGTAGAATGGTTCAAGACCGTCACACAGAAAGATCATCACATTCCAGGTACTTTAAGGGATAATGTTTTGCCTGCAATATGTTTGGTCACAAATCCATTCACTTCTATAGAAAGAATATGAAACATATAAGATGTTATGCATGTAATAAGCTTGGACATATAGAAAAGGAATGCAGGACAAGATTTTGGGCACCATACCAAAAGGAGAAAACATCATCACAGTCGAAGATATGGAAGATAAAGGAAGTTGCAGTCAAAAAGATGTGGCATAGCTGAGTATACAGACATGATAGACTCAGAGGGAGCTGAACGTGTGGAACCTCAGTGTTCTAAATATCATACGCAAGTTTCATGAAGACAAGTCATGTATATACACGAGTTTGAAGCTGCACATTCGCGTATATGTTGGTTTGAGGAAAAGTAGTGGGATAGACTCAAGAAAAATTGTCTGATATGATTTAGTCAATTGTTTGCTCTGTTTGATGATGACTACAATCTGCTAATGGTGTGTGGAAATGTGTTGGTACTCATAAGATGTTATTTAGAAGAGCTTTTGATCCTCACAAGTTAACTTGATGTATATCTGATTGATGATGATGCCTTGATACTTCTTGTTGATATATGCATGATCAGATCTGATAGTGAATAGATGGAACGGGTTCAGGTGGAGCATATGCTTCGAATAATGCATTGTTGGCATTATGGTTAGAAGTCTTTGGTGATGATGCTTATGTGGCTAAATGATACATCTTGCTACTTATTATTGGTTGGCCAAGAGAATGGTATTGCAGGTTACAGGTCTGGATGCTGGTGATAGATGCTTATGTTGCAGATCATATATGGTGTATGATAGTTGATGATGACTATCATGGTCTTGTTTAGATTGTTGGTCTTTGTTATAAAAGTCATGAATATCATTTGATGTAAAGGTCATGCAAAGACCAAATTTGTAACCCCACTTTGCATGGGAAAGATGATGTAATAATGTCATGTATAAACATTTGGTATATCCCCACTTGGTTGGGTGGATGAGACAAAATGGTGTATCCCCACTTGGTTGGGAGATTGATGTATGTATGAGTCATTGGTGATAGGAAGTTCATACTCACTTAGTTGAGTTGTAGAGTCATGTTATTCTTTTGAAAAATACTTTTTTGCATACTTTGCATATGCTCAGGGGGAGCATGGATGGATTGGTACATCTTGGCATTTACAACGAGGGAGTTCGATCAGAGAATTCAAAATGTCCTCAGGGGAAGCATGGATGGATTGATACATCTTAGCATGTACAAAGGGGGAGCTCAATCAGAGATTTCAGCATGTACTCAGGGGGAGTATGGACAGCAGAATGTATATCAAGGGAGAGAATATCTTGGTCCGCCCTTTGCCCTTGATGTCAAAGGGGGAGAGTAAATTGGTGTGGTTACTACCATTAAGTCCAAAGGGGGAGATTATTGGCATTATGATACATTTATGACTCAGGTGTTGTCCTTGATGGAAACTCTCTCAGATGAAATATCATAGTATAACATACACATGGACTTTCATAGAAGGAAAGGCGCATACATGTTGGAAAACTATGTTTTGGTCTATGGTATTTGGTCCATGGTGTTTTGGTATTGGTCCATGGTATTTGGTTTGAGGTATTGACCCCATGTATTGGGTCCAAGGTATCGGTCCTATGTGGTTTTGGACCATGGTATTGAGAGAGGCCTAAACCTATATAAGGAGAAGAAGATCATTAGGCCAAAAAGGCAAGTGTGCAAGTGATGATTATCTGATGAAGTATAAGACCTATTATGCAGGTTATGGGCTTGTGATGCTTTGCTTGATCTGAACCAAGGATGAACCTATGTGGATGATGATGAATAATGTATCAGGATCATAAGGCTTGCAATGCATTGTCATTATGTGGTTTGATCATGGATAGACCAGATCTGCATTATTGACGCATGTTTTATTGTATAAATATTATGATCTAGGTATGACTGATGTTTGGAATAACTGCAAAGTTATGAGTAAATATTTGCAGATCTGTATGTGGGTTCGCTTTGGTAAAAGCATGTATACACGTTGGTTTGGCTCATCTGAATAGCATATACAGTATGAAATATGATTTTTGAAGTTGCAGTTGGATCTAGTTGTTGTTGCATAGTTCTTTGTTCTGCTCTGTGTTCTGGTGACTATGTATCAGTGATTCAGTGTTGGGTGATTCAGAGATTGATGATGCAGGTGTAGTTGATCGTTGTATTGCAGTGGTGATTGATTTTGTGCTTCAGTGTTGTTGATGGGTCCAATATGAAAATTGGGTGAAATGTGGCCTTCAGATTATTGTGTTGTGCTTCAGGAGTATCCAGTATGAATATTTATGAAATGTGGTCCCTGGAGGAAGAGAGAAGGTCGTAGCCTTCTGTAGGCCGACACCTACGTACTGGTAAACATATTGGACAATACAAGAGCTAGGGGGTTGGTGCTCCCTTCCAATAGCAGCTGGAAAATGAGTGAAGGTTAGAGCCTTCAGTAGGCCGGTGCCTACGTACTAGTAAACATATTGGCTAGTACAAGAGCTAGGGGGTTGTAGCTCCCTTCCAATGATAGCTGGAGAACAAGAGAATGTTGTAGCCTTCTGCAGGTGGGTGCCTAAATACTGCTATGAGTTTGTGCCAGTACAAGATTGTAAACAGGTTTTTCTTATATTAAAGGAAGACGGCAATAGGTGGTTTTCGTCCCGCGTTAGGTTTCCACCTTATATCATGGTGTTCATGTGTGTTTCTTATGTGTGATGATCTATTCTGTTTTTACTGCACGTGGTTACTGTTTATATGGTTAATGAAGTTTTGATTCACTGATTAAATATCAACATATGATGAATTAACTGAATCATAAGTTTAGTGGATATACGGTAGTTGCATTAAACACAGTTGCATGTACATGCAGTTTTCCTTCACTAAAGTAGCGTATATGAATTTGATTATGGAAATGAAAAAGTTATTGATTCGCTAATACTGATTCACCCCCCCCCCCCCCATCTCAGTATTATTTCAAACAATTGGTATTAGAGTAGGTCCTTTGGTAGAAGCTTGATTGCTTGAAGGAGATCCGTAGAACAATGGGAAAGAAAGCGCGTCAGAAGAAGAAGACAGCTCAAAGGAACAGTGACAGCCTGCCATTAAGTGGAAGCAAGTATTCAGATTCTGAATCACGTCATATTGAAGATGAAGCATCAGGTAAAATCATAGATCAATAAGATATATTTAACCAAAGGGAGAGTGCCCTCAAAGAAGAAGTTATCAGCTTAAAAGCTCAGCTGGAGTGTGCCTTCAGAGTATGTCAGATGCTGCAGGAGAAGAATGAAGAACAAGAAAATGAGATTCTCAAACTAAGGCAACAAGTGGAAGAAGGGAGAAAGTCTGAAGCAATATTGGAGAAGCAATATGAAGAAAAGGAAGAACAACATCAAGTTGAGGTAAATATCTTGAAACGTAAATTAGAAGAAAAGGATAAACTATTACGATTTCAAGACAGTACTAAGATTTTGGATGATATTCTTAGTAGTCAAAGGTCTCCTGCTATTAAAATTGGTCTTGGTTTTTATGAATCTGTTGAAGGTGAATCTAGCTCACAAGCTGAGGCAAGGAACTCTAATGCAAAACCTGAAATGTTCAACAAGGAGATAAGAGGTCAACCCCATCAACAACGAAGGAAAGAAATCCTTCAATGAAAATATTTTACTCCTAACTGTGGAAGTGATAGACGGTTATTTCCTCCAATTAATAATGCTAAATGTTTCATATGTCATAATTTTGGACATGTTGCAGCCAGATGCAGAAGTAGAATGGTTCAAGACCGTCACACAGAAAGATCATCACATTCCAGGTACTTTAAGGGATACTGTTTTGCCTGCAATATGTTTGGTCACAAAGCCATTGACTGCTATAGAAGGAATATGAGACATATAAGATGTTATGCATGTAACAAGCTTGGAAATATAGAAAAGGAATGCAGGAGAAGATTTTGGGCACCATACCAAAAGCAGGAAACATCATCACAGTTGAAGATATGGAAGAAAAAGGAAGTGCAGTTAGAAAGATGTGGCATAGTAGAGTATACAGACATGACAGACTCAGAGGGAGATTAAGGAGTGGAACCTCAGTGTTCTAAATATCATACGCAAGTTTCATGAAGACAAGTCACATATATACGTGAGTTCGAAGTTGCACATTCGCATATATGTTGGTTTGGGGAAAAGTAGTGGGACAGACTCAAGAAAAAGGGTCTAATATGATTTAGTCAATTATTTTCTTTGTTTGATGATGATTACAATCTGTTGATGGTGTGTGGAAATGTGTTGGTACTCATAAGATGTTATTTAGAAGAGATTTTGATCCTCACAAGTTAACATGATGTATATCTGATTGATGATGATGCCTTGATACTTCTTGCTGATATATGCATGATTAGATCTGACAGTGAATAGATGGAACAGGTTCAATGGAGCATATGCTTCGAATAATGCATTGTTGGCATTATGGTTATAAATCTTTGGTGATGATGATTATGTGGCTAAATGATACATCTTGCTACTTATTGTTGGTTGGCCAAGAGAATGGTATTGCAGGTTATAGGTCTGGATGTTGGTGACAGATTCTTATGGTGCAGATCATATATTGTTTATGATAGTTGTTAATGAATTTCATGGTCTTGTTTAGATTGTTGGTCTTTGTTATAAGAGTCACGACTATCATTTGATGTAAAGGTCATGAAAAGACCAAATTTGTGACCCCACTTTGCATGGGAAGGATAATGTAATAATGTCATGTATAAACATTTGGTATATCCCCACTTGGTTGGGTGGATGAGTCAAAATGGTGTATCCCCACTTGGTTGGGAGATTAATGTATGTATGAGTCATTGGTGATAGGAAGGTCATACTCACTTAGTTGCGCTGTAGAGTCATGTTATTCTTTTGAAAAATATTTTTTTGCAAACTCTGCATATGCTCAGGGTGAGGATGGACGGATTGGTACATCTTGGAATTTACAAAGGGGAAGTGCGATCAGAGAATTCAACATGTGCTAAAGGGGAGAATGGATGGATTGATACATCTTAGAATGTACAAAGGGGGAGCTCAATCAGAGATTTTAGCATGTACTCAGGGGGAGTATGGACAACAGAATGTATATCAAGGGAGAGAATATCTTGGTCGCCCCTTTGCCCTTGATGTCAAAGGGGGAGAGTGACTTGGTGTGGTTGTTGCCATCAAGAATGTATATCAAGGGAGAGAATATCTTGGTCTGCCCTTTGCCCTTGATGTCAAAGGGGGAGATTGTTGGCATTATGATGCAATTATGACTCAGGTGTTTTCCTTCATGGCAAATCTCTTAGATGAAAGATCACAGTGTAGCAGGTAAACAACAAAAAATGAAGAAAGAGAAGGTATACGCAGGTTCACCATTGACCAAGTCGCGTATACACATAGGTTCTCTATATACAAAGGCACATATATTGTACACACACATTTTCACAGAAGGAAAGCTGTGTACATGTTGGAGAACTATGTTTTGGTCTGTGGTATTTGCTCCATGGTATTTTTGTATTGGTCCATGGTATTTTGTCCGAGGTATTGGGGCCAAGGTATCGGTCCTACATGGTTTTGGACCATGGTATTGAGAGAGGCCTAAACCTATATAAGAAGAAGAAGATCATTGGACCAAAAAGGCAAGTGTGCAAGTGATGAATATTTGATGAAGTGTGAGATCTAGTATGCAGGTTATGGGTTTGTGATGCTTTGCTTGATCTGAACCAAGGATGCACCTATGTGGATGATGATGAATGATGGATCGGGATCATAAGGCTTGGAATGTATTATCATTATGTGGATTGATCATGGATAGACCAGATCTAAATTATTGATGCATGTTTTATTGTATAAATGTTATGATCTGGGTATGACTAATGTTTGGAATAGATGCAAAGTTATGAGTAAATATTTGCAGATTTGTACGTGGGTTCACTTTGGTAAAAGCATGTATACACGCTTGTTCGGCTCATCCGAGTAGTGTATATAGTATGAAGTATGATTTTTGAAGTTGCAGTTGGATATGGTTGTTGTTGGAGAGTTCATTGTTCTGCTCTGTGTTCTGGTGATTGTGTATCAGTGATTCAGTGTTAGGTGATTCAGAGATTGATGATGCGGGTGTAGTTGATGGTTGTATTGCAGTGGTGATTGGTTTTGTGCTTCAATGTTGTTGATGGGTCCAGTATGAAAATTGGATGAAACATGGCCTTCATATTATGGTGTTGTGCTTCAGGAGTATCCAGTATGAAAGTTTATGAAACGTGGTCCCTAGAGGAAGAGAGAAGGTCGTAGCCTTCTATAGGGTAGCACCTACATAATGGTAAACATATCAGCCAGTACAAGAGCCAAGGGGTTGGATCCCCCTTCCAATAGCAGCTGGAAAACAAGTGAAGTTTGGATCCTTCAGTACGCAGGTGCCTACGTACTAGTAAACATATCAGCTGGTACAAGAGCCACGGGGTTGTAGCTCCCTTCTAGTGGTAGATGGAGAATGAGAGAAGGTTGTAGCCTTATGCGGGTGGGTGCCTGCATACTAGTATGATTTTGCACCAGTACAAGATTGTAAACAAGTTTTTATTATATTAAAGGAAGATGGCAGCAAGTGGTTTTTGTCTCGCATTGGGTTTCCACCTTATATCATGGTGTTCATGTGTGTTTCTTATGTGTGATGATCTGTTTTGTTTTCACTGCACCTGGTTATTGTTTATATGGTTAATGAAGTTCTGATGCACTGATTAAAGATCAACATATGATGAATTAACTGAATTATAAGTTTACTGGATATACGCTAGTTGTATTAAACACAGTTGCATGTACCTGTGGGTTCCCTTAACTGAAGTAGCTTATATGAATCAGATTATGGAAATGAAAAAGTTATTGATTTTCTAATACTGATTCACCCCCCCTCCCAAGTATTATTTCCAACATTCTCAACACTGGTTTCTTGTATTTTTAACAGTGTTTCTTGTAGGTTTCCTGTAGTTTTGACAAGAATTACTACAGGATGTCCTAGTTCTCAACTAGATGCATTTTGAAGGTGTTAAAGGTGTCCAAATGGCAAAAAAAGGTAGCAGAAGGTTGATAAGGGTGTAGAAGATGTTGCCAAATTGAAAAATATCCAAGAACCCATCTTGAATAAGAGGAATAAGGCAAGCTAATGGTCTCAAGAAATAGTGATTTTTCTTTGCACAAATATGTTTTTGGGCTTGTCCTTGCAGAACTTGCATCCAATATTCTTAATGCACAAGAGAGAGACCACCAGGGCCATGGATAAGGCACAATGAGGTCATTGAGTTGCTTAGAGGATCAGTAACACTTTTAGCAGGGGGGTATGACGGGCCTCTAAATTAGACATAAATTAAGGTCTATGACCATCCTTCAACACATTAAACCTCTCTTTTTGCATTAGATAATTTATATTTAACTTTAATATATTCATTAGGAAGGTTTATGAATAATTGGATATTTGTGCCTAATATTATTTATTTTTGTGGAATATTATGAGAATATTGGGCAGATTATGAAGATTTGGAGGAGGAGATAAATTAGGGACTTGTTCCCTACTACAGTAGGATCAATAATAAATAATAAATCAACAAGATATTATGGAATTACGGCACAAATTGTGGAATTCCAATGATTGAGAAAATCTAGGAATGTGTTCCACTAATCAAGGGACCAAATCCACTAATCAAGGGATTTTGGTGGGGAAAGCTTCCTCCATTCATGTGGAATGATTCCTAATCATTTTGTATAAGTACCAAGTATAATTTGCCTCTAGGGATAAATTTTCATTAGTGTTCTTGTGGAGAGAACTCGTATTTCTACAGCTCCATTGTATTTTCCTGCAGGGATGTAATTCTATTGATGAAAATAATGAGTATTGGTGTCATGTTCAGCTTCCAGATATTTTTCTCCTCCATAGGTATCTGATTTTCCTTGGACTTCGCCATCCCAGAAGCCTCAGAGCCCTTTTGTATCATTTTCTTTCCTTATATTCACTGCTTATTCACATGCATCTCTTGCTTTTATTTCTTTCTACTTCTGCATTTAGTATTAATGATTTCTTGTTGTAGAATTGAGTTAAATGGTTGATTTAAGTTATAAGTTGATAGTAATCATTGAGCTATTTGGATTAGTCGTCTTATTCCCAAATCTAGATTTCTGGGACTCCTTTGTGACAAAGAACAATAAATTTCTGCTATTTTTTAGAGCATGCCAATGAGCTTCAATTGAGTGGGTTCCACTTGAATTGGATCACAAAAACATTCTAGTTCATAACAAAAATCACCCCATTGCATTTTCACTTGATTAGGTTAGGCATTTTTTAGATTTACTAGCTCACTAGTTCTCGAATTTCTAGATTTTTGACTAGTAATGTTTTTCTAGTTTTTAGCATGGGTTAACAGATGTCTTTTTGAGTGATTGCACTTGGAATGGGGACCTAAGACATCATAGTTAATAATAAAAAATTTCCCATCCAATTTTTATTTGATTTGATTGGTCATTCGATGAATTATAATTTCGTATAGTAATTTGTAACATCTTGTAGTAAATTAGGGGATCCTGTAGGAAATAACTACAGCATCCTGTAAGAAATCATTGTAGCATCATGTAGGAAAGCCTATTTTGGGCCTAAATTGAGAAAAATCATCATTGAAGCTGGGATTAGGCCTCTACTTGACCTCCATGCCATCAAGACCATTTTGACCCTCTTGGTCCACACTTGTCTCCCCTGCCAAAGATCAAGGAAAGATCAACATTTCCATTTATAAAGAAAAGATATTTTAAAAATGAGTCCTTTGATATTTACACATGCACACAACAATTAGTACTCTCTAGATCAGATCTCATGCTTAATTAGTTTAAATCATCACATGTGATAAACACGATTAATCTAGGTTTCTTTTACATTTAGTTCATGATCTTTATGCAATTACAATAGTTTTATTTCCTTCTACTTTCTTTCTTGCAGTAAGTTAAGGTTTCATTTCAAACATTTCGTTTTCTACAATTAGTTTAGGATTTGGCTTCAGTACATGCACTCCATTACATCATGACAGCAAAGGAAGGACACATTGTAAGCCCCACATATAGTGTCGATAGCTCTTAAGTTTGTACGAACCCCAAGTTAATAATTAAAGTTGGTAGCCTTGGGAGTTGCAGCATTCTTGGTGCATTACTGAGGCTCATCACCTTTTGGTGCCATTCTCGGGGAGGTGTCAAAGTATGCATTGTTTTCTTCCCCAATTGATTCATTTCTTTTTAATTTTTGCAAAAACAGAAAAATATTTGCATTAGGCATATTTAATTTCAAAAGTAGAAAATTACAATGCATTATAGTTTTCATTCAATAATAAAAACAAAAACAAAAAAGGTCTCCAACACCAACCCAACCCCCCATTTGATCATGTGGTCTAGTAAGAGCCACATCACCATTCACTTTTGCAGGTAGAAGAAGAATATGGCAAAGAATGTAGAAGAAATGGATGGAGATGATGACAATGAGGAAGATCCTCTTGGATTTCTGATTCAAGATACTGATGGTAGTGTGCACATGAAGAACATCCCTCCATCCTTTCTTCCAAAATTTCATGGTCTAAGGCCAGAGGATCTGGAATCCCTTCTCTTTGAATTTGAAATTGTATGTAGATCTTATGGTTACTTATTAAAAACTCAAAAATTGAGATTGTTTCCGGCAACATTGAAGGATAGAGCTCTTAAATGGTTCATGAGTTTAGGGACTAATTCAATAATATCATGGAATTATATGCAAAAGATATTTCTAGAAAAATATAAATATCATGATCTTAAAGAAGAAATCTTTAGAATGAATCAAAGAGAAGATCAGAGACTTGAGGATATAATAGAGAGGTTCATGTACAATGTTAAGAGGGGAAAACTACATCATTTAGGATCCAACACACTAAAAACCCTCTTACTTAGAACAATTAGGGATGAGTGGATTGATCTCCTTGATCTCATGAGTAGAGGTGATGTATACTAATTATCATTTGAAGAAATTTGTGAAACATGCAAACACATATCAAGAGGAAAGGCAAGAGTAGGTAAATCAACATCAAGGTCGGTAAGTCAAGCTAAACTTGGAAATTTGTTTGATGATTTTAAAACATAAATTCTTAGCAATCTAACCAAACAATTAGAAATGTTAAGAATGAAAGATGAAGAAAAATAAGATGTTGATATTTGTGTTGTCCATGCAGAATCACATGATGTTAAACATTGTCCATCATTACCAAGGTTTAAGGAAGTTTACCAAGAGGACAATGGAGTAAGTCAATTGCCAATGCAGCTATGTTTTGTAGCTTCAAGAGGACCATGGCAGCATATTCAACCTCACATGATGCAAGAGCCTAATTCCCAATTTCAAGCTTATGCATATCCACCTCAAAGTAATTTGAACACACCCTTTCCTTGGCAACATTGGCCATCTAAACCCTAAAACAAATCTTGGCAACAAGGTTGGCAAGGAACTTATGGGATCCATCCACAATATCCTCGGTATTTTACTCAATATCCTCCATACCAAACTCCATGTTATCCTTACCATTCACTTCCACCACAACCACAACCCCAACCACATCCATATCAAATATCCACTCCCACTCAACTACCTGTACCACCATTTCCAAACCCACACATTGAAGAAGCTCAACCCACTTACAATGCTGAGGTACAAGACTTCCAAACATCTCCTCTTGAGCTCAATGGTATTCACCATAGCTCAGGAAGAGTATTGCAAGAAAGAGATTCTCTTGATATCATTGAAGGACTACATCCAGAAGAAGAAGATTTGAAAGAGAAGATCAAAGAATCATGGGTTGCACTTGATGAAGAGAAAACATCAAAATTAGAGATTGAAAGAGCTCCCTCATGCTTACCATCAAATTCTCCATGTATTCAAGAGAACAATCAGAAAAAAGAGGAAGATTTAAAGGTCATGGTAGAAGAAGACATGAATAATGATCCAGGTAAGAAATCAAATCGAGGGCATGAAAGTTAGACAATCACTAAGTTTCAACATCACTCTCTTCTTCAACTATGCTTGATCTTTTCAAAGTCAAAGCATACATTTCAAGCCTCCACATCATTTTGTCTATCATCTTGATGTGCAGATGGCTCCATTGGAAGTATTCTTATACTTGAAAGTGATTTTGTTTTTCAAGTAGGGTAGGGTAGAAGAAAAAAAAAATGATTAAAAAAAAGAGAAAAAAATAAAAATCTCAGGTGAAAACCTCCATGGAGGCATGTAAGATTGGCTCATTGATTGAAAACCCCCATGAGGCGGTCAATGGGTTGGGAAAAAAGAAAAAAGAGGAAAAACGAAAAAGATCCTAGGTGAAAACCTCCTTTGAGGCACCTAGGCAGGCCTACTAGCTGAAAACCTCATTAAGGCGGCTAGTAGGCTTAAAAAAAAGGGAAAAAAAAATCCTTGCTCAATGCATCCCTTTGATGAATGCATGTACTCTCCAACATCTGCAACCAACAAGAACAAGTTGGTACCAAAATTAAAATTGATCATGCCTAGTAAAAAGAAGTCAAAATTTGACTTTCTCCTCCTTTGCTCAAATGCTTCAATAAGGCCAAGGCCATGCCAATCCATCACCCTCATCTATTTTCACCATCCACCCGTCATTCTCTTGTTGTCCTAAAAAACTACAGGATGTTTTGTTTTACTATAGGATATAAAAATACATAGAGCGGAAATTTGTTTTTCCCATAACTTGAAAACCATGCATCCATTTTCCAATCTATTTTAGGGGGAGATGCATATGGATGATGGTGACATGCTCCAGCAATTTCAATAAATTCCAGTGCACATATTTCGAGAAATCAACCTCCATCACCTATAACCATTTTTTCATTTTCTCGATATCCATGCATCCATTTAAAAATCGGTTTCATGGGGAGATGCATTTCAATTATCGTAACAAGCCCAGGAAATTTCAGCAAATTCCAGTGCACAAATTCCAAGAAATTGACCTCCATCACCTTCAACCATTTTTGTTTTTCTCGAGATCCATGCATCCATTGACCAAAATGTTTTTATGGAGAGGTGCATAATTATGATGGCAACATTCTTAGAAACTTTCAGGTCATTCCATTATACCGTTTGGGAGATATGGACAAAGCAAGTCATGTCCTAAAAACCTACACGATTCCCTGAGATCCTACAGAATACAGGATAGCACCTATAGGATTCGCAGTGAGTAGTTTTAAAAGGGAAAAGTAGAGGTTGGTTTCATCAAGCAGTGTTAAGGAGGTAGGCTCTACATTTCCCCACATTTTTCCAATTAAGAGGAACATAAAAAAAACCCTGCTAGTTTGTTGAAAGTAATTGCAACATAAGGGAATTGTATACACAGAATTTCTAAAGTTGGTATCAAACATATACAAACCTCCATCCATTAGAGAAAAATGACAAGGGGAACCCATCAACACAGTGAGGATTCATCAACACCCTGTTATACTAGAGATATTCACACAACACAATTCGATGGGTTTCTTTGAAAAATTGAGGGGATATGATGATGAAGTAGCCAGAAATTTGCAGTCAGCATTAGCATGGAGATCTAGAGGTCAAAGAAGCTCCTCTAGAGCTTAGCAATAGCATTAGGATCATCAGCATCACCATCCAACACCTGCACATCAACATCAACTCAGCAGCAACATGCAGGTCCCTCCAACAACCATCACGTTAGTACAAGTATGCAATAATCTTGACCTATTCTCTTGAGCATATTATAGTTAGAAATTTGTTGTCAATGCATGAGAGATAATGTTTTATAAGCTAAGGATGGGTCAGCAGTCTGAGCTGCCTTTAAATAGTTAATAGCAACTCACTCCTTCACTCATGCAATGTTGAAAAGTCAAATTATGAAGGGCGATGATTTCAAGGAATGAGTACAACAGTTAAAAGAAGAAAATTTTACAAAGGCCAAGTTACCACAGCACTCCAAGCCCTCCATCCACTTCATATTCACTATCTATTCATCATTCATCCATTCCATTTCATTCTTGAAAAAAAAAAACAAACAGAGCATCCTCTCCATTTTTACAAACCTACACTACTGCCTTTGAGCCCTAGCATCATCATCCAACCCCTCTTCATCATTTCTCATCACTCCCATACAGTTAGAAGACCCTGAAAAAGGAGGAATGACTACTACAGGAAGGCATAATTTTGCTACAAGAAGGAAGAAATGAACAAATTATGTTAAACCCCAAGATGATAGAGCTTAAGAGAGACCTAATCAAAATAGAGAACTCCAAGGCCATTAGGCATTCATCTAGGCCACAAGAGAGAAGAAGAAGCCAACAGAAGGAAATGAGGCATTCATTACCACAAAAAAACTCAAACTGCAGTGATGAAAAGATGTTTTCCAAGAGGTCTCCAATCTCTTTCTATATTTTGTCCAAGGCCTAAAAAAGGGAGAAAGGCATGGGAGTCATGTTGAGGGTCTTCCCTAGCCTGAGACTATGATTTATTCTCGAAACTAGTTTCCTGTAGTTTTAATACCGTTTCCTGTAGGTTCCCTATACTTTTGACATGAATTACTACAGGATGTCCTAGTTCTCATCTACATGCATTTTGAAGGTGTTAGAGGTGTCCAAATGGCGGAACAAGGTAGCAGAAGCTTGATAACGGTGTAGAAGACCTTGCCAAATTTTAAAATATTCAAGAACCCATCTTGAATAAGGGGAAGAAGGCAAGCTAATGGTCTCAAGAAACAATGATTTTTCTTTGCACAAATATGTTTTTGGGCTTGTCCTTGCAGAACTTGCATCCGATATTCTTAATGCACAAGAGAGAGGTCACCAGGGCCATGGATGAGGCACAATGAGGTCACTAAGTTTCTCAGAGGATCAGCAACACTTTCAGCAGGGGGTATGATGGGCCTCTAAATTAGACATAAATTAAGGCACATGCCTCTAACTTAAAACATAAATTAAGGCCTATGACCATCCTTCAACACATTAAACCTCTCTTTTTGCATTAGATAATTTATTTTTAACTTTAATATAATCGTTAGGAAGGTTTATGAATAATTGGATATTTGTGCCTAATATTATTTATTTTTGTGGAATATTATGAGAATATTTAGCAGATTATGAAGATTTGGAGGAGGAGATAATTTAGGGACTTGTTCCCTACTACAGGAGGACCAATAATAAATAATAAATCAACAAGATATTAAGGAATTATGGCACAAATTGTGGAACTCCAATGATTGAGAAAATATAGGAATGTGTTCCAATAATCAAGGGACTGGAGATATACTAATCAAGGGATTTTGGTGGGGAAAGCTTCCTCCATTCATGTGGAATGATTCCTAATCATTTTGTATAAGTACCAAGTTGAATTTTCCTCTAAGGAGAGATTTTCATTAGTGTTCTAGTGGAAAGAACTCACATTTCTATAGCTCCATTGTATTTTCTTGAAGTGATGTAATTCTATTGATGAAAATAATGAGTAGTGGTGTCATGTTCAGCTTCTAAATATTGTTCTGCTCCATAGGTATCTGATTTTCCTTGGACTTCGCCATCCCAGAAGCCTTAGAGCCCTTTTGTATCATTTTCTTTCCTTATTTTCACTGCTTATTCACATGCATCTCTTGTTTTTATTTCCTTCTACTTCTTCATTTAGCATTAATTATTTCTTGTTGTAGAATTGAGTCAAATGGTTGATGTAAGTTATTTTGCAGGATCACAAGAATTATTTCATCCTTGGAAAAGCGTTGGAAGTTCATAGTAATCATTGAGCTATTTGGATTAGTCGTCTTATTCCCAAATCTACATTTTTGGAACTCCTTTGTGACAAAGAACAGTAAATTTCTGTTATTTTTTAGAGCATGCCAACTAGCTTCAATTGAGTTGGTTCCACTTGAATTGGATCACAAAAACATTCTAGTTCATAACAAAAATTACCCCATTTCATTTGCACTTGATTAGGTTAGGCATTTTTTAGATTTACTAGCTCACTAGTTCTCGAATTTCTAGATTTTCAACTAGTAATGTTTTTCTATTTTTCAGCATGGGTTAACAGAGGTCTTTTTGAGTTATTCCACTTGGAATGGGGATCTAAGACATCCTAGTTAATAAAAAAAAATTTCCCATCCAATTTGGATTTGATTTTCTTGGTCATTTGATGAAATAAAATTACGTATAGTAAATTTGTAACATCCTATAGTAAATCAGGGGATCCTGTAGGAAATCACTGTAGCATCCTGTAGGAAAGCCTGTTTTGAGCTCGAATTTAGAAAAATAATCATTGAATCTTGGATTAGGCCTCTACTTGACCTCCTTGCCATCAAGACCATTTTAACCCTCTTGCTCCACACTTGTCTCCCCTGCCAAAGATCAATGAAAGATTCGCATTTGCATTTATAAAGCAAAAAGATTTAAAAAATGAGTTCTTTGATATTTATAGATGCATACATGAATTTATTTAAATAATCACATGTGATAAATAGGGTTAATCTAGGTTTATTTTACATTTAGTTCATGATATTTATGCAATTAGAATAGGTTTCTTTCCTTCTACTTTATTTCTTGCAATAGGTTAAGCTTCCATTTCGAACATTTCATTTTCTGCAATTAGTTTAGGATTTGGCTTCAGTACATGCACTCCATTACATTATGACAGCAAAGGAAGGGCACATTGTATGCTTCACATAGAGTGTTGATACCTCTTAAGTTTGTATGAACCCTGGGTTGATAATTAAAGTCAGTAGCCTTGGGAGTTGCAACATTCTTGTTGCAATACTCAAGCTCATCAATATACACATATTAAACCATCTAAACATACACACAAATCATCATCACAAGGAGACAGAAATATATCAAGTGGGAACCCTTAAGAGAGAAAAACTACCCTTTGTTTTTGTTGCACTGCTCTGACTCTTCTATTATGTGTGAAGTAAAAGACATCTTGTACATATATATTTGACCACCACTAGCTAGGAGACTTGACCTTAAACACAGCTAGCTAGGAACCCATAGCAAGAGACTCGATCCCAAAATACAATTAGTTTTCCTTCACCAACTATAATCTCACAACTATAGGACAAAAGCCACCAATAGCATGGAATCACTACTCCTACTTAGCAAGCCACCACTTTCCAGAGCCCAATCCTCCTCAAACTTTATGTAGACCTCATTTGAAAATATTTCATACTGGATCCCCAAGACACTATGTTCAACAGACTCGGTTCTGCTATCAAATCCCAACAACAAGACACTCTCATTAATTCAATAACAATCATCTCATCACACAAAAAACTTGCAACAAATCTACAACTCATAATCCCTTAATACATCAGCAACATAACATACACGTGATGGCTGTCACACACAACCATATTAGTGAATCAAAATATCATGCAAGAATCCTCCTGCATACAAAACTTCTGCTTTTAATCAGTATCAATATCATTACAATATAAAAATAATAACTTGGTCAAATAATGACATATAACCCATACAAAACAATGCTACAACTAAGTAAATGAATCCTTTTCCCTACAATCACAGAAACATCAAACACATAACCATGGAGCTACATTAAACACTTCCTCTATGTAACAACCTCCTCCCACATTTACCCACTTTCGGCGATATTCACAAGGTAAACATGAGTTGAGGGTCCCTATGATAAGGCTCAACCTCCTATATGACATTAAGGAAATGGAGTTGACAACTTAATACCTTACTAACTTCCCTGATGTGTTACAGGACCTCCAAGAGGTATCCAACCCCCCTAGGTGTCCAACCCCTGAGCTAACTTTCTCTTTTACTGAGCTAGGCTCTCATTTTCTCCCTTGACAAGCCCTCCAAGTGACTATAACCCTCTAGTCACTCCCATAGGCTTGCTTCTCAGCGATTATGGAATTTTCTGGTCAGTTATGTGCCAATGACCTCAAATCTTGAGCCACTTTTTTAGAGATAGTCTCTAGACCACTACCTAAAAATTGATGAGACTTTCCAAGACAATAAATGACACCAAGACAAATCCTATAACACAAAACTTGATCAAGGACTTGACCTAACCTAGCCTAACCATGACAAAAATTCTATCAAACACATGATGATCATGAAATCAACGGGTCTTGAATGCATATATGAACATAGAGATATGAAACTTAGTTAAGGTTTACCAAGAAGGACTAATTCCTTCTTATAATAGCTGCCATAATACAAATTAGGCCATGCATTCATTAACCAGTCATTTATCAACCAAACATGATAATAGCCATAACTTAGATTTGTCATAAAACCATGCTTATGACTAGCATATAACCAGATAATTAACTATCATAGAAAAACCATTAAAGTCGTATAATAAAAAGTTTATTTACTTATAATATACAAGATAAGCTTAACTATTACTGACCTATGCAAAATCCAACCAATTCAGGGACTTCCACGTACCACCCGACCATAGATTGGGCTAAACCAAATATTTCTTTCAGCCAATCACCCTCATGTCATATTACAAGAATGAATGTGGGATATCATCGAATAAACCAATCCATAAACAAACAAGGGAATTGAGAGCTTAAACCTCCTCCACCCTCACCATACCGTGATGACAGCTAAATCGGTCCCGAAATCACAAAACCAAACTGAGCTTGGATGGCTCACAATTCCTTCACTATCCCTTGAGGGAATTTTCTTGTCTTTTCCTAGCTATTGAGGACTTCCTGAAGAAAACCTTCTCCACCACCAACCCTTGGTATTTTCCTAAGACCACTGCACTCTGATCCAAAACATTTTGGCAATCCAAAGCTCAACCAAGAAAGAATCCCGTCACACCATAACTATCCAGGAATGCCAGGGCAAGGCTAAAACCATTGTCGAAACCCAATAAATCCCATGTCAATGAAATAAAATGAACCAAATACACACCTGCATATACGAGGCATGCCAAAACCAACTAGGAAATCATACATGCAACCTATTACCTACAAATATTCCCTCTAAAGTTGCTTGATCCAACCTTTCCTTGCTTGATCCTTGATTTCCTCTGCTTTCCTTAGCTTTATTTGCCCTTCTCTTGCTTGTTTTCTTTCCTTATCCTCTTGGTGATCTTCTGCTCTTCCATACTAATTCCCAAAGTGAATTGTTAAAAAAAGGTTGTGAATTGATCCTCATATACCTTTTTATTATTGATGCCTCTATTTGTCTTCATTTTCCTTAATTTTCCTTCAATTTCCTTCTCACATGCAACCTGTGACCTTTCACCTCCCTTTTCTCCTATTTTCCTTTATTTACATAAATATGTTAATAATGAATTATTTCCTTTTCAGAGCCTTTTTCATTAACTTTCCCAATTTCCTTTAGCCATAATGAAGAACAAGTGATTCCGATTAGGATACTTTACCCAACATTCAACTCAGAATAGTGTCCCATGAATTGGTCTTATTTTTCCTTTATTAATCTTTATTACATGAAATTTTAACCCGGGGCTATTACAAACCCCTCCCGCTTAGGGGAACACCATCCTCGGTGTTCGATGACACCTATAAACTAAACAACCGTTGAAAAAAAAAACATATTGCCCATGGAGCTTTATAACACAATTCGTTGTAGTATTTACAGTGCACTAGTACAAAATGGCTAATTAGTTACTAAAAAAATTACTAAAATTTGCATATAAATGACCATTTTTTAGTCGACTGCGAATAGTATCTAATTTACAGTATCTTATAACACGACCAACTTTTAGTCATTTCTAGCTCAATCATTAATCGGTTGTCTCAATTTTATTGTTTAGTATTATATCTAGTCATAAACTTGGTTATTAATTTAATCATTGATTTAGTCATTAATTTCCACAATTAATGACCAAATATACAACAAAATATATTACTACATGATCACCCAAAAAAATCAATTAATGACCAAAGAAATATGACCAAAACGTTGGTCGTGTTATAAAATACTGTAAATTAGCTGCTAATAGTCATATATATGCAAATTTTAGTCATCATTTGAAACCAATTAATAACCAAAGAAATATGACTAAATTTCAATCATGTTATAAGATATTGTAAATTAGCTACTAATAGTTGTATATATCAAAAATTTAGTCATCATTTTTAATCACAAATTTATCATTTGCAGTGGTCATTTATCTTTTTCTCGTAGTTTCATATTCATTATATAAATGATTGATTTAATAGTTTATACCCATTTCATTTACTTTCATTAATAATCATTATAAATGACTAATTTAGTCATTTATTCATTTTATTTGTGTTCATCATTAATCAATATAAAGTACTAATTTGGTAGTTTTAGAGTGATCTTATGTATTCATTATTAATCAACATAAATTAATTAGTATGGTTTTGCGACTAAATTAATAAAAAAAATGCCATACAATGTGCATGTTCATCTAATATAAAAACACAAAGTTACATATATTAATTACAATACTAAACAATATCAACTGCAACTATAAATCATTTCAACCACATTATATTATATAAAATATCAAGTATTACAATATGAGTTTCCAACTTAAGATTAGTTGGACTACAATTTACACATGAAATATTGTTTCATCACTTCAAAACATTATCGTTGTGTTGCCAAGGCATAGCAAGTGAATTTCTCAACTCCGAAGGCTTGAGCATCAATCTCTATGTGTGTGTCCTATCTGTGATATTGGCTCTAAGAGTATCACTAGACCAGTTTTATTCTCTCTCCGTTTTTGCATTTGTCACTCCAATGTTATTGTTCTCCTCTTTCTTCAATTTCTTCTTCTTACCATCAATATTGATCAATTCCTCTCCTGAAAACAAAAGAAGATACAATGCAGAGTATAAGACATGAAAGGCGATGAATACTAAAATATAAACTAAAGTAGACTATAAACTATTTATACAACATATACCTGAACATCAATAATGTCAATGCCATTTTTCCCCATAAAAGTAAGAAACTCAAACAATTTCTCTTCAGATGGGTGATAGTGGCCACTATGTGGCTAGATGACCTGTATAAACAAAGAAAATAAAATGTAACCATAGAAAAGAACACATTAGTAACTTAGTATTTAATCTTCAGAGAAAGCTTAAGCACAATCATGTCAACTAAGTTACATGCTAAAAAGCTCAGGATGTGGATAATTTGTGAAAACAACTAACCTGTGGTGTGATGTCTAATCCTTGTCATTCTATTCGCAACAACATTTCATTTGCTAATGCATGAACTTGGTCAAATATATAGACAACCTGTCCTCAAATAACAACATGAAAGTAAACTTTTTTAATAGTCATGAAAATCTTTTAACACAAAAGAGAAAAAATGATTTCAATTAATATTGTGTAACACTAATCTCATGTTCAAGCTTTGGATGTTGTTTAAAGGGAAATGATACCAAGTATTTCAATTTCATAGTTAAAAGGCCAAACAAAATCAAAGGAAACATTCAAAATACAGTCAAATAAAAAAGAGAGGATATCATGGAACGGACATTGCAATTATAAAAAATATGTTTATCTATCCACCAATGTCTTGTCTAGCATTCCTAAAACATTTGCTTGCCCAAAATAACTTTGAGGTGAAAGAATTGCAACATTAAAAAGCATAGTAATCCTTACTAGAAACATTTCCAAAGTTAATGGCTCAAGTGCCTCAGCTCCTCTTGTATTGGAAAACCATATGATGTACAAAGTGAACTGCCATAAGCTATTTTTTCTAGAAAATCCTTCACAGTTGAATTTGGAGGTAGTTCTTGCATAGTCATCTATTTAACAACAATAAGTAATCCTTTGTTCATGAAATTTATATGATGGTAGAAATTTAAAATAACATACATAAAAAATTGTGTAAAAGATTAGCAAATGAATTTCAAAACAAGCAAAGTAGGTACTAATGGAAATAGAATATGAACACAATATGAATTTCAAAACAAGAATATTAGCAAATGAATTCATACTATGTTACTAATGGCTAATGAATTTCAAAACAAGCAGATTAGCAAATGAATTCATACTGTGTTACCAAGGCATTGTTCTCCTCTTTCTTCAATTCTTGATACTTCCCATCAATACTTAGTTCCACTTCTGAAAATGAAATAAGGCACAATAACAAGTATAAGGTATGAGAGACAATGAACACTAGAATATAATCTAAAGTAGACTATATGTATTTTATAATAGAAAATTGTCAAGAAAATTAGAAAGATAAACATAGTCAACAAATTAATAAAAATCTCAAATATATGTTGAGTCCCATATAGCCTTACATTTTACAATATCCAAAATTAGCTTTATAGATTATTTGGCTACTCAAAAATCGAAAAAATTAAACTTAGTGTTATATTCATTAAGAGTTTCCAACTTAGGGCTAAATTCCACTGAAATTATCGAAAAAGTATTTCCCCTGCTTTATTACAAATGTTGCCACACTTAGGGGCTGACTTTTTCCATGATATGTATCTCGTTGTCCTCATATGTAGAGCATGGTGGTAGGTATGTAGGTTGTATTTGTACATAAATGAACAAAATATGTCAAAAATGCTTGAAATTAACTGACTTGCAAGGTATTTTTCCTATCATTAAAAATTATAATTGGTTTCTTTTCTTTTTTTCTTTTTTCTTTTTATAAACCTAAGCATAATAAAAAATTAGGGGGATTTGGAAAACCCCTATAGGTTGGAAAGACCAATATGTGCTTTGGAAAAATTTCTAGTAGTTTTTGAGGCATTTCTAAGGTGTTTTGGTTTACATTTCTAATGGTGAAATATTGGTGGGGGGAGAGTTTCCTACTACTTAGCTTTTGAACAATGCATTCCCTCCTATCTTAGAGGTTTTCTTATCTAAGTTTGCTTGGAAGGAATGTGTTGGCTTGTTAGTAATCTTTTCTTAAGTCTTTTTTTACTAAAGTTTCACATAACGTGCACACACAAAATTATTGTAGAGTGTGTGTGTACGAGACCATTTTTGAGAATTTATGGAAGGACATTGGAGGCAATTGAACATGACTCTTTTGAAATTCAAGGTAAAGGAAAGAGCTCAATGATCACATATTGGTGCCTTGGAGGTGTTGAAATGTGTAATTAGGTTCAGTCTTCATAATGGCATGTGACTATGATTTTATGTAAAGAAATGTAAAGAAGAAAAATAATTTATTGTATTGCTTGCATCATGGGTTTCATGAGCAAGAGATTTTATTTTCGAGTCAAGGCTCCCATTGAGAGCCATTAGGAATTTTTTCATCTAGTCATAAAAGAATAAAAGAGTCATTGTCATGTAATGAAGTCATGTTAGACATTCTAAAGAGTCATTCTTGTCTATGTAAAAGTCATCCTCCAAGACCTTGTCACTAGCCCTCTTTAAGTCGGCCTAAAACTAATGAAGAAACCTATAAGATCATGTCATCTCTCCCTCAAGTAATCATGTCAACCTAAAGGACATGAGGAAATGTGTATATATAGCCACACTCAGCCTCACTTGGAGGTAAAAAATTCAATGAAGAAGAGCTTATAATCATAAGTGTGAAGAAGGACTAGAAAAGAGAAGCAAAGGAAAAAGGAAGGATAGTGAAGGAAGGGATACTTCTGGGAAGTCTGATTTGGGCTTGTATACTCTCCCACGTGTGAAGGTAACAGATCCAAAGGCATATAGAGAAGATCGAAGAACTTACTACTGCATTGAGGTAACCTTGTTTGAGTAAAGGATCTCGCAAGAGGAAGCTGAATAGAAGTGCTATAGGTCTCTTTCTCTTGAAGAGACTAATCAAGGAGCGAAGATTGTTCTATGGTTTTTGGAATAGGGTTAACTTAAGAGACTGAGACTCTCTTAGATAATTAAGAAGAGAAGTGTGGAAGAGAAGAGACCAAGATTCTCTAAGGAAGTCAAGAAGAGCAGTTCGATATCTAGAAGAAAGTCGAGAAAGTGAAGAGGAAGAGCATCAAGGAGGCTAGTTACTTGGTCTTTGGAGGACTATAGTTTCAAGGGTTTTTATCATGGTCTTGGTATTCATCAATTCAAGATCTATACGAATAATTTTTTATTGGGTTTTCCTCTCAAAGAGAGAGGTTTTGGCCCTGATTGACAAGCCTACATACTATGTCTCTTATCTTCTATTGTTCATTTGGTCATTGTCTTTATGAAAATAACACAATAATAACATAACGAAGAGAATATCATAATTCAAGAAGTAAAATTATATCACAAGCAATTATCTAGTAGAGAAATCTCCTATAATATGATGCGCTATATTTCTCAACATGGGGAGGGTGGTGGTGGGGTGTTAAAATTAGAAACTAGGGCCAAATTCCACCTTGAATAGCTCATATGGTAGAGATGATATTTTTATTGGATTCCTATTTCCAAGAGGTGTAGGACTGATCTAAATATCATCTCATTCTGACAAGTATAAATGAAATTATGAATTTATTTCTTCTATGGACAAATTGTCAAGGTTGGCTAGAAGTCTAATGTAGGCTCATGAAGTCCAACAAATGTGTCTCTTCACTCACAACTTTGTGTATAAATAGAAGAGGCATTTTCCTCATTTGGACTCCTCCAATGCACTTATTTCTCTCTCTTCACTTGGTTGGGTCATACAAATTACAAGCAACCTATTCTTCTCCACAAGTGTGAAGGTTTCACTGGGTATTTATGTTCTCTGTGTTGACCAAGTTGCATTCAACTTTGATCGGGCAGTGTTTGACATCATTCGACTGTAGTTTATATGGGAGTATCTGTGTTTGGGCAGACCACATATTTTGGCATAGATATCGATATTTTCTGAGCAGGTTGACCAACGTTGACTGCAACCCGTTGACTGAAAAAGTTGACTGTGCGTTGACCAAGTTAGACTAGATTTTTCAAGACTTTTTTGGGCTGATTTGGACTATCTTTGGAGGCTGAGTTGACTAGTTTTGACCGAGCCGATTTGGAGGAGACATTCTACTAGTTTGACCAATTTTGACCTTCTGGTTAGGGCATCCTATTGATTGTAGTTTGACAAGACTATTTTTACAGTGCTTGGGCAAGTAAATTTTGTATGTTGTACTCTCCCTCTTTGCTGAAATTTTGAAGAATAATAAGAAGATTTGATCAAAGGGTTTTCCCCACATTGGGGTTTTTCCCTGTAAAGATTATTGAACCTCCTTAAAAAATGCACTAGTTTTCACTAAGACAAAGTACAAGAAAGGTGAAGTCAAAGACAAGAAGATCATCAGGGATTCTATTCATAAGAATTTCATTGCTTACATCTCCAATTTGAATGCATCTAGGAAGATGTATGACAAGTTGGTTAGCATGTTCAAAGCTAACAATGCAAACTAAGTCCTATTTCTCAAGAACAAGTTGAAGGACATAAATAAGGGAAGAGGAGAATATATCCAATCCTACTTCGTGAGGATTACCAAAATAAAAAATGATTTTGTTTCATGGAGAAGTTATTGCAGGGAGCTCACTCTCATTGCCTTTGGAGGTCTCCCTTGTGAATGGGATGTGTTCAACACTATTATCATCAACAATGATTGGATTCTAGGTTTTGATGAATTGTTGACTAGATGTACTCAAGAAGAAACAAGGATGATAGAGAGATACATGCCTTCAAATAGGAATGGTCCTACTACATTCTCCACTCATGCTAAAAGAAAGAACAATGCAAGTTCAAAGAAGCAATGTCAAGGAAGACCGAGATTCAAATATGGAAGAAAGGGTAGGTGCTTCATTTGTAACAAGTTTGGCCACTATGCTAGGTGGCGTATTCTGGCATGGATATCGAAATTTTCTGTGGAGGTTGACCAACGTTGACTACAGCCCTTTGACCCTAGAAGTTGATTTTGCATTAACCAGGGTTGACTGGATTTTTTAGGAATGTTTTGGGTTGATTTGGACTATCTTTGGAGGCCAAGTTGATTGGGTTTGACCAAGCTGATTTGGAGGAGATTTTCTGTTGGTTTGACCAAGGTTGACTTTACAGTTAGGGATCCTGTTGACTACAGTTTGATAGGACTGTTTTGATAGTGTTTGGGAAAGTAAATTTTGTATATTGTACTCTCTCTGCTGAAATTTTGAAGAATAATAAGAAGATTTGATCAAAGGGTTTCCCCACATTGGGGTTTTTCCCTGGCATCCACCAAATATTATGTCATCTTGTTTTGGCTTGTCTTCTGCTTATTGTTTATGTTCTATCTGCATTTACTATCAATGTTAATGTGATTTCTAATCTGGAAACTAATATTATGCTAATAAGAAAAATTGAAGTAAATTGATCTAAAGCATAGAACATACCATTTTATCTAAAATTAACAGAGGGCAAGCTACTATCTTGTGCCAAGAGTTGTGGAGAGATGAGGTTCACAGTTTTAGTGATCTACATTCAAAAATATATGAGGTATTTTTAAAAGAGAAAAGCATATACATCATGATAAGAGATACTCATCCTCATCATAGACAGACACTCTCAAGTTCACAATAGAAACAATAGTGCAAGTGGGAGAGGAAGCTGAATGCATCTCTTCCAAGCCACCATTGACATATAAGGAGGCAATACACATCGGGGACATGCTTCTTCAGGTTGAGAAAACTATCAATCATAGTCTCTTGGTTTGGAGGTATTATTGTCTCTTCCATTAGAAATAAGATCATTTCACTAAGCTTTATAGATAGTGCTACTTCTCCTTTGATTAACACTTCCACATATGTAAGAAACATATCTCACCTCCAAAAACTCTTGACATCCAACTCATCCCATAGGGACACTAAGATTACCATTGTTACTGTTAGTGCCTAGATTTACCTCAGGCTAAAAAGGTAGGATCCAGGGCCAACATCAAACCATGCTCAGCCTGGTAGCTAGCCCTACCAGGTCAGGAGAGGGCTCTCTCTGGGTCAATCTCAGCAAATTACGATCGATGAGGGCTTGAGATGACTGAAATATCTTTTGATATTAGGCTAGCTGTATGTGCAAGATATTTTGATTGGATAAAATGATGATTTTGTTGGTCCAGATGGAAAGGAAAATTTTGGGTGTGGGGATTGAGGCTTAATCCTGCAGAGATCTCAATGGGGCAAGGTAGGCAACTGTTTTGGCACTTAAAATTGAATGAGATGGAGGGATTAGACAGGTGAGGAGTTGAAGAGGGCATGAAAACTCATGGATCCTCTCCAAACAGCTGAAAACATAAAAAAAAACTAAAGCAAACCTCAAGTAGAGCACTGCAATTTCAATGGATTCCACTTACACTCTTGTTTGTTTAGTTAAGAAGAAACAAGATAGAAAATGGCATACTTAACACATAAGGAAATTCACAATTACAAAAGAAAGCATTGTACCAAGACCAATTGCCACATGAATCCCAAAGAGTGCTGCAAACCCTGGTCTCAATTCCTTAGCCAAAATGCTGATATGAATGTAGAATGAAGCTCAAGGATTTCTCAAAAGTCCAACCATGCTGATGACTGAAAAAACATAAGATATAGGCAAACAACAACTCATCCTAGCCTCTAGGGGTCTAGCTCATGAGCTTAGGAGCTGTTCCAACTAATTCTAAACTAAGAACTACAAATCAGGTAGTGGAACAACATGCCTCTAAAAACTAGGGAACTGATTCATTCAGTTGCAAACTAACTTTTTATGGATGAATCTACCTCCATGAGTGAAAATTTGACATAATTACATCAAGATCCATCAATTTACATTAAATTACATCATAATTTTGACATTAAGAAAGTGAAAAAGTCAAACTAGCCAAAGTTGGGCAAAAAACAGAGCAAAACTTTGTCAAACTGGCAATTTTCCGTCTATGCGCTGCGCCTGATTCTCTATGTGTAGCACCTGTCTGGACCCACTTTTGGAGGCATTACTAGTGTCCAAGTGAGCTCCAAGTGTGCTTGTTGGAAAGGCCTGCCAATCTGCTTTCCATCCCAAGTGGAATTTTTCAATTTGGCCTCCATTTACCACTCCCAAAGTCAGTTCTCCCAACACTACTTCCCGTGTGTCAAAATAGGGGCAGTGAGGTCATTTTTTGAGTGTTTTTGACATTTTTAAGGGCTCAAAACCTATCAAAATTTCTTGGCCATTGGTAGGAAAGCATATTTTTTCATGCAAAATCCTAGAATGTTGATTTTTTGTCATTTGGAGGCTCCCATCAAAAGCGAGCGCTAGGTGGCGCGGCGCATAGGGCAGAAATTTCTGTGTTTTAGTGCCAAAAATTCCAAAAATGCAAAAAGTGCCCAAATTTTTTTGAATTTTGGGTTGAGTCTTCTCCATCAAGCATTTTTTTGGGCCAAGGAAGCCTCAACCAAGATCTGAAGTTTATCTTGCACATTTTTCCTTTTCAATCTCTTCTTCAATTTCGCCTTCAAGCTCCTGATTCTAGCTTGGCACACCATATTCCTTGAAAAATAATGATATGCCATGTTTCTTAGCATATTCTTCTCATTTATGGCCTTTTCTAACTTCCTCTCCAAGTGGATAATGGATCTTTCAAGCCATGACTCTCGATCGGCATTAACCTCCTGCTCAAGTGAAGTGAACTCCACCCTCCTCCTTTGGGCAACTTGGCGTTTCTCCCGAATGTTTTGCCACCTTTATGAGGTCTCCTGAGTGCATGTACCTCTGTAGGAGAGTCACTATGTGTCTCTTCATCATAGTCATATGAAGGATTAGATGCCATCTTTGCTAGCGGATGAACTGTCTTGGAGCTGCCTTGATGAGAAGAAGGTGATTTGTGATGTGTTTTGACTTTTGCCACCAAGGGAAAAGTGATATGAGGGACTGTAGAGGGAGAGAAAAATGAGGGATTTTAGGACTGTTAGGATAGGATAGGGTTTATTTAGGGAAATAGGGGATTATGAAATGATTTAGGAGTTTTGGGTTAGCACTAGGGTTTGTGAATGTAGGGAATAGGAAAATCAAGGGAAAAATGGAGTAAGGGAATGTGAGGTGGGGGGAAAATAATTTGGTAGCCAAACAGTTAATACAAAACTCCAGCACTATTTTCCTTGGTAGGGTTTAATGATAAAAACACCATAAGACAACCACAAGCACTAACCTTGGATGAAAAGCAATGATGGAAGCCCAACTTACTTGTATAAGTGAAGACCCACGCATTTTGAGCGATTTGGATCAAGTTTTTGAAGTTTTTGGGCTTTCTGGCTACATGCGCCATGCATTAAACCCAATGCACCATGCTATTTATGTGTGTCACACTCGTGTAGATTTACACTGCAGAGCACTGCCCAATGCGTCGCGCCTATTATGTCTGCCGCACCACCTGCCCAATGCGTCGCGCCACCACCCAATGCATAATGCTTTTTGTAGGAGACCTTTGGAGGCCTTCCTGGTGTCCAAATTGGGTATGGGATAGCTATTTGGAAAGGTATTTGAGTCTAATTTCCACTAAAACTAGAATTTTTCAATTTGGAGATCATTTTCCATGTCAAAAATAAAATCTCCCAAGACTGGTCAAAATGTGCCAAATGAGGCTACCTAAAGGTAGAGTGTTGTTGCGGTCAACTTTTGAAGGTCTTTCGCAACTCCAAATTGAGCTTATGATAGCTCATTGGAAAGATACTTGTGTTTAGGTATCATTTGACTCATCAAGCAAGTCATTTGGCCAACCAACTAGGAGAAAGCTTGATTTTCCCAAGGTCACTTCAGAGGTGCATCAGTTCTCCCGAGGCAACTGTATGTTTGAAATATCTCTAAAACCATGAAACCTGTGTAAAAAGTGAAGGAGGTTTTTCTTCCTTGGACTATTGTAGACAAAATCCTCTCTCAATGTTCCAAAATTCATCTTTTATTGCTCAGAAACATCGTTTGAGTAAAACCTACCTCGATGTGTGGAACAGGGGATCTGTTGAAATGAAGTGAAATGAAGGGTATAAGGGGCTTCTAAATTCTTGAGAAAATTTTTGGAATTCCGGAGGGATTTTAGGAAGTAGAGGAAAGTGGAATTTCAAATATTGAGTGAGGAGAAGGGTTCCAAAAGGGCTAAACACAGGCCCAACCTAGAAAATTATCAAGTTGTAGCAAGAAACTAGTGTTTGTGTGAAAATGAGGAATTTGGGGGATCTCAGTGATGGGAAGTGTATAATAAGGTAAATTAAGGATAGGGGAAGGTGTATGAACATCATGATACAAGTTTTGCTCATGATTTGACCATCTAAGATAAATTGCCTTCAAAACTCTAGGAGAAGGAAATGAACCTTACCTAGGCGCAACTAAAGCATGAACAAGGTGTGAAATGACCCATTGGAACCTGACATGATGATGACAACCCTCTGAATGATGGTACACTCAGTCGAATGCTAACATGGACTGACATTTGGACAACTTTGAAAGGAGTAAAAGCAAACCCTAGGCCTAATACCTAGTGACCAAATTTTGTTTGAAGACTCATTGAAATGACAAAATTTGACCTTGAAACCTTAAAATCACTTTGTAAGAGAATGATTGATCACTGGAGGAAGGCTGCAAATACTGACACTAACATTGGCTCCAATGGGGATGGTAGCTCCTTGGAGGTGCCAAGAACAGTAGATCTTTGGGAGAGCAGACCAGTGCCTTATCCATCCAGCAATGGAGTCAAAAACTCAAGCTGAAATGCATGACTGAAAGCTGATGACTCGACGACACAAATTGACTCTCACTCAACTAAAAACTGACTCGATAATTAAACACAACCGAAAAATTGGAAATGATGCTCAAAGTAGAGATTATTCAATACAACCTACTCTAGTTGTTCCATTCATCACCTGATCAAGTGAAATGAAACAACCAATGCAACCAAGTAAGTATTCTGGCTGCTGTTTGAATTCTTCACAAGTGCTTGCTTATGAACAACAAGAGAGAACTATTGAAAGGCAACTCCCATGAAAACTTGAGAATAGATCCGTTGAATACTATAGATTCTCTATCCGCCTCCAAAAACACTGCATAAGGATCTTGAAGTTCATGCACATTGGGACTTAGCTCATCCAATGCATTACTTCTCTTCTCTTCATACCATGAATGCAAACTTTGATCTGAGCTTTGTGACGAGACTCCTACGAAAAATGACAAAGAAACCAGCTACTGGATCAAATTTTATATCGGCACATGTTTCAAGCTCACATGTAGTCAATGGAGAAGGACTTGGACTGCAGATATCATCCAACACATCAGTTATTGGATCATGAAAAACGCGAAAAGACTACTGCAACCCATTTTCTATTATTTCCATTGAGATTACATGATTCTCTACAAGCTGCTCATCCTTTACGGAAGATGAACTATGCAAATTTTCCTTCAAAAACTAAAATGATTCAAAACAGAAAGGTATGGAATCATCTTTTATCATTTGATCATATGTGCCAACTTCCATGTCTTCATCTGCAACTTGACAATCAATGGAATTCGGGGGCTGCAAATCTGGATATGACAAGTCTTGAACAAGGTTTTCATTGCTTTCAAGGTTGTCCAGATCAAGACTTGTTGACAATTGATTTCTGAGTGCATGAATGTTGTCTTTGATGAACTGAAATGAAGCAAAAAAAAGGCAAAGATCCTTCACTAACTTCAAAATTTGTTGCACTTTCCTCATCACTGTCATAGCTGATATGCATCTGCTAATCACTGTATTCAAGCTGCTGAAAGTGAACTTCTTCCTCCCACAAACTAGCTGCTGATTTGTCTGCAAGATTTGCTTCTGTTTGGAGAACATAATCATCGTCATACTGATCAAACTGAGGCAAATCATTAGTATAAAAGACATCATCAAGCATACATGTCATATCAATGATCTCTCTTCTCCAAGATGATCTACAAAACAATCATTATCAGATCTATGATAACTAGGATAAGAAAGAAGATGTTTTGGGTCAGCAACTTGTTCCTCTTCAATCAGCGAGCCATGGGTTTGAACACTATACCAATTCTTTGCAGTTATCCTTTGCATTATCTCTTCCACTGCACTTGCCAAAATGTCAAGCTTTGCCTCTAGAGATGTTGATTCCTCTGGATCTATGTTTTTCATCTCTTCTTCCTTCAACTTTGCCCTTCGGATCAGCAAATGAGCCTCTACATCTACTGCACTGTTCTGCATCTCTTCAAGTGTTGCAAGGTTCCTTTCTGTCAGTTAAAACTCCATTTCCGGATCAAAGGCACCCGAGTAGTGCAAGAGAGTAGATCTAGGAGGAGGTCTTATATTAACCGGCATCAAATAATAAACTTGGTTAAACCTAGCAGAAAACTGTTGTACTATCTCCCCTGGCAATCTTTTCAGCTGGTTATATTCTTCTATAATCAAGAAAGGGTTTTGTCTTACCACCCACCTGTCGAGGAAAACTTTGACGAACTGCTGGTAATCTGAGTTGCTCGCATCAGGCAGGGTTTTGAACCAACTCTTGACTTTGCCTTGCAAAGAAAGAGAAAAACGCCTTATACTGACATCTTCTTCATCAACTTCAAAAATGTCAAGGAAAGACTCAAAATTCAGTACATGTCTCTCAGCAGTGATATTGTCGTGTTCACCTTCAAATATTGGTAGATATAGATCATGATTTTTAGGGAAAGCATTGGATATAGAAGGTAAAATCAGAGGCTTGTATCGATCTGGAATTTTACAAGGAATAGGGGTATGTACAAATGCTGCAAAACCAGTCTTGGTCTCTTGAGGTTCATCAGTTTGAAGACGGTCATCACAAGATTCAAAAAAAGCATCCTGATCAAGCTCAAAGGCATGCAAATCTTTGGTATTCAAAATCTTCAAAGGGAAGGAATCAAATGCAGGCTGAGAATCTTTTCTCAAATACAATATACTTTGCAAAGCCTTCTTAACATTATCGGGAAAAGAGAAGAAATAATTTATGACAAAGAACAAAATTTCTTAGACGAAATTCCAACTTGAATACCTAACCTTTCCATATTGTCCTTTCATGGTTCCGCTGGTCAGGTTCATCCTCTAGTGGAGTCCTTGGATCTAATCTTGAAAATATGATTTGGAATCGCCAGGTGAATGATTTCAGCCTTGCTGTGTCTGATCGTTTTCCACCATCAACAATTAGATTTGAACTTGATACATGTTAATGGGGGTAATTTGCAAGTTAGATGTTCAGCTTATAAGACTAGACCGGAGATTGACTGAAGCAACTTTTATCTACTTATGCACTCGCAAAGCAAAGTGCAGTTCGAAGGCTTCCTGGCATAATTTCAGGCTCCGTCTGTAGTTTATAAAGCAAGAACACTAACAAACAAATAAACTTTTCTTCCCCAGTATGGTTGCCACTATGTTAGTGCCTAGATTTACGATAGGATGAAAAGGTATGATCCAGGGCCAACATCAAACCACGCTTAGCCTAGTAGCTAGCCCTACCAGGTTAGGAGAGGGCTCTCTCCAGGTCAATCTCAGCAAATTATGATCAATGAGGGCTTGATATGACTGAAATATCTTCTGATCTTAGGCTAGGTATATGTGCAAGAGAGTTTGATTGGATAAAATGATGATTTTGTTGGCTCAGATGGAAAGGCAAATTTTGGGTGTGGGGATTGAGGCTCAGTATTGTAGAGATCTCAATGGGGCAAGGTAGGAAATTGTTTTTGGCACTTAAAATTGAATGAGATGGAGGGATTAGACAGGTGAGGAGTTGAATAGGGCAAGAAAACTCATGGATCCTCTCCAAACAGCTAAAAACATCAAAAAAACTAAAGCAAACCTCAAGTAGAGCACTGCAATTTCAATGGATTCCACTTACACTCTTGTTTGTTTATTTAAGAAGAAACAAGATAGAAAATGGCATACTTAACACATAAGCATATTCACAATTACAAAAGAAAGCACTGTACCAAGACCAATTGCCACATGAATCCCAAAGAGTGCTGCAAACCCTGGTCTCAATTCCTTAGCCAAAATGCTGATATGAATGTACAATGAAGCTCAAGGCTTTCTCAAAAGTCCAACCATGCTAATGACTGAAAAAACATAAGATATAGGCAAACAACAACTCATCCTAGCCTCTAGGGGTCGAGCTCATGATTTTAGGAGCTGTTCCAACTAATTCTAAACTAAGAACTACAAATCAGGTAGTGGAACAACATGCCTCTAAAAACTAGGGAACTGATTCATTCAGTTGCAAACTAACATTTTATGGATGAATCTACCTCCATGAGTGAAAATTTGACATAATTACATCAAGATCCATCAATTTACATTAAATTACATCATAATTTTAACATTAAGAAAGTGAAAAAGTCAAACTAGCCAAAGCTGGGTGCAAAACAGAGCAAAACTTGGTCAAACTGGCAATTTTCCTTCTATGCACCGCGCCTGATTCTCTATGTGTAGCGCCTGTTTGGACCCACCTTTTGAGGCATTCCTAGTGTCCAAATTAGCTTTAGGTGTGATTGTTGGAAAGGTCTACCTATCTACTTTCCATCCCAAGTGGAATGTTTCAGTTTGGCCTCCATTTGCCCCTCCAAAGGTCAGTTATCCCAACACTTCTTCCTGTGTGTCAAAATAGGGGCAGTGAGGTCATTTTTTGAGTGTTTTTGACCTTTTTGAGCACTCAAAACCTGTCAAAATTTCTTGGCCATTGGTAGGTGAGCATATTTTTTCATGCCAAATCAAAAAATGTTTTTTTTTTTTCATTTGGAGGCTCCCATCAAAAGCGAGCACCAGGTGGCGTGGCGCATAAGGTAGAAATTTGTCTGTTTTAGTGCCAAAAATTCCAAAAATGCAAAAAGTGCCCCAAATTTTTTGAAATTTGGGCTGAGTCTTCTCCATAAAGCATTGTGTTGGGCCAAGGAAGCCTCAGCCAAGATCTGAAGTTTATCTTGTGCTTTTTGCCTTTTCGATCTCTTCTTCAATTTCGCCTTCAAGCTCCTGATTCTAGCTTGGCACACCATATTCCTTGACAAATAATGATATGCCATGTTTCTTAGCATATTCTTCTCATTGATGGCCTTTTCTAACTTCCTCTCCAAGTGGATATTGGATCTTTTAAGCCATGACTCCCGATTGGCATTAACCTCCTGCTCAAGTGAAGTGAACTCCACCCTCCTCCTTTAGGCAGCTTGGCGTTTCTCCTGAATGTTTTGCCACCTTTATGAGGTCTCTTTAGTGCATGTACCTCTATAGGAGAGTCACTATGTGTCTCTTCATCACAGTCATATGAAGGATTAGATGCCATCTCTGCTAGTGGATGAACTGTCTTGGAGCTGCCTTGATGAGAAGAAGGTGATTTGTGATGTGTTTTGACTTTTTCCACCAAGGGAAAAGTGATATGAGGGACTGTACAGGGAGGGAAAAAATCAAGTATTTTAGGACTGTTAGGATAGGATAGGGTTTATTTAGGGAAACAGGGGATTATGAAACAATTTATGAGTTTTGGGTATAGCACTAGGGTTTGGGAGTTTGTGTTTGATATTTTGAGGAAATGGGAATTTGGGTATGGGATTAGTGAATTTAGGGGTATGTGAATGTAGGGAATAGGAAAATCAAGGGAAAAATGGAGTAAGGGAATGTGAGGTGGGGAGAAAATAACTTGGCAGCCAAATAGTTAATACAAAACTCTAGCACTGTTTTCCTTGGTAGGGTTTGATGATAAAAACACCAGAAGACAACCACAAGCACTAACCTTGGATGAAAAGCAATGATGGAAGCCCAACTTACCTGTACAAGTGAAGACCCATGCGTTTTGAGCGATTTGGAGAAAGTTTTTGAAGTTTTAGGGCTTGTTCACTGCATGCGCCACACATCAAACCCAATGCGCCACGCCAGTTATGTGCGCCGCGCCTGTGTAAATTTACACTGCAGAGCACTACCCAATGCGCCGCGCCTGTGTAAATTTACACTGCAGAGCACTACCCAATGCGCCGCGCCTATTATGTGTGCTGCGCCACCACCAAGTGTGTAGTGATTTTTGAAAGAGACTTTTGGAGGCCTTCCCGGTGTCCAAATTGGGTGCGAGATAGCTAATTGGAAAGGTATTTGAGTTTAGTTTCCAATCCAACTGGAATTTTTCAATTTGGAGTTCATTTTTCCCTATCAAAAATAAAATCTCCCGAGACTGGTCAAAATGTGCCAAATGAGGCTACCTAAAGGCAGAGTGCTATTGCAGTCAACTTTTGAAGGTCTTCCTCAACTCCAAATTGAGCTCATGATAGCTCATTGGAAAAATATTTGCGTCTAGTTATCATTTGACTCATCAACCAAGTCATTTGGCCAACCAAACTAGGAGAAAGCCTTATTTTCCCAAGGTCACTTCAGAGGTGCATCAATTCTCCCGAGGCAACTGTATTTTTGACATTTCTATAAAACCATGACACCTGTGTAAAACATGAAGGAGGTTTCTGTTCCTTGGCCTATTGTAGACAAACGACTCTCTTAGTTTTCCAAAATTCATCTTTTCTTGCTCAAAAACGTCGTTTGAGTAAAACCTACCCTGATGTGTGGAACAGGGGATTTGTTGAAATGAAGCGAAATGAAGGGTATAAGGGGCTTCTAAATTCTTGAGAAAATTTTTGGAAGTAGGAAGGGATGTTGGGAAGTAGAGGAAAGTGGAATTTCAAATATTGAGTGAGGAGAAGGTGTCCAAAAGGGCTAAACACAGGTCCAACCTAAAAAATTGTCAAGTTGTAGCAAGAAACTAGGTTTTGTGCGAAAATGAGGAATTTGGGGGATCTCAGTGATGGGAAGTGTTTAATAAGGTACATTGAGGATAGGGGAAGGTGTATGAACATCAGGATACATTTTTTGCTGATGATTTGACCATCTAAGAGAAATTGCCTTCAAAACTCTAGGAGAAGGAAATGAACCTTACCTAGGCGCAACTAAAGCATGAACAAGGTGTGAAATGACCCATTGGAACCTGAAATGATGATGAAAACCCTATGAATGATGGCACACTCAGCTGAATGTTGACATGGACCGACATTTGGACAACTTTGAAAGGAGTAAAAGCAAACCCTAGGCCTAATACCTAGTGACCAAATTCTGTTTGAAGACTCACTGAAATGACAAAATTTGACCTTGAAACCTTAAAATCACTTTGTAAGAGAATGATTGATCACTGGAGGAAGACTGCAAAGACTGACACTAATAGTTACTTGTAATTTATCTTTTCTCACTTTCCTCCGTAGCACAAATTCTGCATGGGGTATTGCAATTTTGATAGCATTATATTCCAATGAAATTATTACAAATAGTTTAAAATTTCTTTGTACAGAAACTCTACCATTTACCATTTATGTGAAATTATGGATTTAGCTCAAAGTTCAAATTCAAAAGATATTGCAAGTTTAGATAAAAGTTGTATCTTTGAGAATAAATTCTAACAATACATTTTCTATTTACTATTGAGATCAATTTATTCTTACCTGTTCATAGTGCCATCCCAAAAAAGTGGGGCAACTTCAAAATTTGAGTGAAGGGATTCTAGCCAACAATTGAAACTTGAGATAGGCCCAATGCTCCATGCAAGTATTAATACAGATGTCAGCTTCCAGTCTACAATCTTTCTCTCTGCAAAATAGACAAAATACCTGACAAAATTTCTAAAATAAACAAGGAAAAAACACCCACCAAAATTGCTAATAAAACACCACTAAAGCAAACATGGTGCTGCAGACAACGATGAAAATGAACACAAGCTTTAGTGATTCTGTGCTTTACCAATTTTTCCATCACTGAGTACAGTTGGGCTTCAAGAAAAAACGTAAATCAAATGCATTTGGAATTTTTAAATCACTAAAACTCCATCATCAATGTTTTAGCAATTTTATTTAGAGAAACTTCAATATAACTGCAAAGAGTTCATGAAAAATATAGAGAAAAATGTGAATAAACTTCATTGTGACTGCAAAGAGTCCATGAAGAATTTACATTAAAAAAATGGGAGTTTATATTGACACAATGGACTAGTATTGTTGAAGCTCACTTCTAAATTCTGTTGAGTAGCATACTAGGGAAAGAAATACATAGTGGAGGAGTTTAGCCAAGCCCTGTATCCCTTACATTTCATCTGTGTAGGGATCATTTTATGCAAGTATATCACTTAACTATATGTGAAGTGTCTCTCTTAAAATTAAACACACCAGTTGATTTAGAGGGGTTACATGTACTAATTACATGACACAGTGAACTATTAAGGCAATTTCCAAAAGAAACAAATTGTCAAAAAAAAAATGAACTTAAATGATTTTTGATCTATGATGGCCAATCATTCATATTAACCATATTTGACATTCAAGATGCATTTTGGAAAAATCTTTTCTGCTCATTTCTGCGATTAATGGTGCTTTACTTGACACTTTTTGAGGTAATAAAAATATCATTATTGAGAACTATAGCTCGGACATGAACTTCTGAACAAGTTCAATGTGAACATAAGAAGTAGTTTGAGATAATTTTGAGAAATAATTCTATTTTTGGAAAACTAATTCTATTTTGTAATTCACTTTAGTAAAAAAAATAGTGAAATTCTTATGTTTAGTAGTTGAGCCTAAGATTGTATCTCATGCATAACTTAGACTAGGAGGACTCTTAAAAATAGATTCTCTGCTAAAAGTATATAGATAGTGCAAGGTAGAGGCTTTCAACACACTTGTGCAGTTGAGTAGGTTGAGAAACGTAGAGGGAGAGAGAGCAAGTAACTAGGAAAGAGATGTTTCCAACAACACTCAGTCCCATATGGTCGCATGGATAGCACAATACGGATTTTTACAATCATACAGACAGTACTGTTCAGATCCATATAATTATTTAGACAATCCATACATGTGTCCATATAGTTTGTATCGGCTGGCCAAACATCTATATAGTAGTCATTTTGCTTAGTCCAATGTGTGTTTGGTATCCATACATTATTTTTACAATTCGTATAGGTAGGAGAAACATCTATATGTGTCTGTACAGTTCGAATGGGTAGGAAAAACATCTATATAGCGGTCATTTTTCTTAGTCCAAGGTGTTTTAGTGTCCTCCTTATAGAGCTCTCCCTTCTCTTCTGCAAAATTTCTGGATGGAACGCAGATCTACCACATGTCACATAGATAAGTAACCCCAAAGGACCTGTGAGATTTGATCTTGAGAAATCTGTAGACTTAGAAAAAGGCGTCTTCCAATCAACCTAATTGTTAGGGGTTAACTGGCTACTATACATAAATGAATATGCACTAAAACATCATTCTTTCAGTTGGCATTTGAATTTTTTAATGACTTCACTTGTCCCTGCTCCTTGGAGATTTATTCCCTTGACCCTATATATTATGTTTTCAATGTGTCTGTAAGATTCATCTAACCTTTAGACAACCCGTGGGGTGTTCTCACATGGTTTTTGGTACCCTTAGAATTTTGAAGCTTCAGAGTGTTTTTCTACAACTTTAAGGTGTTTGAATGTTAGCATGATCCACCAGTGTGGTAGGGGAATGTTGAGGCATGAAATAAATTTTGTGACTTTGTCGGGGGCATTCATAATGGGTTGGAGGATTTCCAGATATTTTGTCCTTATTTGTTTTGGTAAATTAAATAATTTTTATAGTAACATACAACAGTGTGCATTGTCACACTCTGGCTTCACTGCCTCAAAATTAAAGTTTCATTGTTTGATGATAAAGTCAAAAAAACCTTTTCTTGACAACATCAGTCTCAATCCTTGTCCATACTAGCTAGACTCTTCCTTACCATGTTTGACCATATCATAGATTCAGCTTTAAGATTTGATATTTACTGATTACAGAGCAGAATAAAATAACAAAATTTTCAAATCTCTTAAAGGACTACTAGGCATACCCATAGAGCCCACTATAATCTTTAAACTAGCAAACTAATCATCAAACCAAATCCTATATATATGTTTTCATAAGTAAAGTTTAAGGATATCTCAGATCAAACAACTAACAGAAATATTCGAATGCTTAATTGAGTTGGCAAAATTTTCGGTCAACAAACATAGGGAATGTGTCGCTTGATTGGTTGCTTTGAACTATTGCACAGCCCTCATTCCATCTTCCACATCAGTTGGTCCTTATCTCTTGGAGCAGGTAGTTCAGGTAATTATTTTTCTCCAGAGGATGCTTCTGCTATCAACTTTTTCTTTAGGAAACTCACATGTGCTACCGAAGTGGGCAGGTAGTATCCTTCAGAGAATGGAATCCTTCATTGATGGAAATCCTGATACAGAGTCTTCAGGTTTTTATTTTTTGCACCAAGAATCTCATGAGGACATACTTTACCATCCACTGGGAATATTTAGGAACCTCTAAGACAATCTAATATCCTGAAATATTTTTGGGTTGTTCATAATTCTACTAGCATGCTACCAAGTGAAAATTTGAGGTGTTGGATGGAAAATTGTAAATTCCCATTCATGTCTCCCCACTATATATTCATACTTGAAGAGTGGATGGCAGATGACTTGAGTTCTTCCCAATAGGATGTGTGTCAGTGGCCTCAAAACCACCACCTTGCCGTTTCTCTTGTGCCAAAAAAATTTAGAGGAGCAACACTCAAAGGAGGGTTTGTTTCTGGGTGATCTTCTACATTTGGGCCGAGACTCTCCAAGGAGGAAAACCGCAAATCTGGACAGCTTAGTATGGGTAAATTCATCTTTACAATTCTGAGTTTTAGAGCAGCATGGCAGGCTGAGTTGGTGCAAATATTTTTGGGCTCATTTGAGGTCAATTTTAAGGGGGAAATCCTCTCCTCATGAAGCCGCATCTTTGATTTCAGGTAGGACCACAGTCTGTACTGTTTATAGAAAGGAGGCTGAGATGGTTAATATGAGTGTAGATCAGCCCTCAGGATAATTCCTCTTATATCAATCTCAGTCATTGTTATAAGGAGGTGTTTTGGTGTATTTAGAAGGGATAATGGAGATTATTCATAAGCAAACCTAACTGCCAAACCATCTTCAGTTGTACATGTTCAGTTCATGCCACAATTACAGTATTGAGTGGACAATTTATTTGTTTAAGGGTTGTAGTCACTATAGACCTTGATGCACTGTACTCCATCTCTCTCTATCTGTTGAATTTTGATATTTGATAATAAGAAGAATTGAGAAAGGGTTTTCCCCATTTTGGGGTGTTCCCCTGGCTTGAGCCAATTTCTGCATCTTCTTGTCTTGGCTTGTCTTCTGCATGTTTAATGTTCTTTGATTGGATACTATCATGATCAATGTGATTAATAATGGATTATTGAAATTGTTAAATGGGATAATGATCTAACAAAGTGTCTAACCTATGCAAAGAACATGTTATCTAAATTTAACATGGTATCAGAGCTAGGTGAGGACAAGCCCAAGATTGGAGTAAAAGAGAGAGCTATCGCCAAAGTGAGTTCATTGAAAAGTTTCCATGATTTCTTCTAAGATTAGGCACTAGATGACTACTCTTATGCAAGGTTGATTTTGAATCTTTGAAGTACTTCTCTCATAATGGAAACTAACTGAAGGTATTAGTGGTTTGATTTACTCTTTGGAGGCGCAACTTGTCAAGACTATGAGCATATTTCACTATTGAGTGAGTTTTCCTTTCTTTCTCAATTGTGTATCAATTGAAGGCTTGAGCGTGTGGATTGTGGGGGTGAATCATTGTTACTCGCAGGACGTATTACATATGTTGGGGATGAAATTGATTCCCAAGAGGTTGAGTTTTATTCCTGTGCATACTAAGATGGAAAAAGATCATTCTTGTACACTTCAATGATGATGTAGCTTCACTATTAGGAGTTTGTTTTAGCCCTTGAACAAAATAACTTCTATTTTCTTAGCCATATGGAGAAGAAGTTCATCACATATAGACATGGTTTTGGATTCGCTGAAGGCTTCTTACAAATCTATTTCTACCCTAAATCAAAATACTCAGCCCTCTCTAGGACACCAAATTTCCATGTCCTCTCAATAAGGGTCTTCTCATCAATCATCTCTTGAAAGGAACTAAATTTATTATTATTTCCTACATTCTGAACTATGTATGTGATACGACATATTCTTGAAGTTCCATGACAGGTCTCCTTCTCTGTAGCTCTTGTTCTTGCAAGGCATAACCTCATTACTATTTTTGTGTTCATGTAGCATTAAAGCTCCTATGGTGTAAGAATATCATGAAGGCAAACTAATCTATATCAAGCAACTCAAAGTTTCTCTGCAGCTAAGGTTCTTTTCTTGATTGTTTTGGGTCTAAGGTTCTTTAGTTGGAGGAGTTGGTAGCCCTATTAGGGCCTATATGATCTTTGAATATTCTTTGTATCTGAGGAACATTATCTTCTCAATGATATTATTTAGAAGGAGACAATCTTGTGCATATTCTACAACTTCGGATCCATGGAATCAATCATGATCAAAAGTTTGAAAATTGTTGAAAGGAAGTCATCACCAAACGTCACTCAAGGATCTATAATTTAAGGGTATTAATTAATCGCATATTTTGATCTGGTCTTGTTAAAGAACTATATTATGTCTCATGGAGGGTTTCATATCCAAAGAGATCTTCACAGTAAGGCTAAATCAGACACTGATTCATGACTCCTAATCTTCTCTAAAAAAAAATCAGGCTTAGCTTGCAAGGTTTTGAAGCTTTCTGACTGAAATCTAAAGTTGGAAAATTTTAGTGTTATGGAATGGCCTAGGGCTTGTGTACATCAAATTGAAGAAGTATTTCTAACACCGAGTACTAACGTGATGGCAAAAGGCTTTCTTCATCCTAAACTTACACTAGTTTGGGCATGTTTCCAAAGTCATCCCTAGTGTTCGTGTTACTTATAGCAGTAAGGATTTTATATATTGTTACTACTTTGAAGTTTGAAGTTTGTTGTAGTCGAAGCAAAATAAGATAGCAATAAATTTTGAATATTACTCTAGGTGACTCGAATATGAAATATGGAATCAGGAATATGTCTTTGAAGGAAAGTACGCTATGAACATCTATGCAATAAAGAACCCAAACCAGTGCGCATATACCTGAGATACACTATACATTTCAATGCATAGGAGGAATGGTAGTAGCTTATAAGGTTTCTTCAGACACTCTCATATAGAAATCCTTCCAACCTTCTTTGTTGACTAACCAAATTAAATAACTGTGAAAGACCTATACAAGGATGGTATACAAGAGAAACAATAGATCTTGATCTCTCCTTGAAAGGAGCATTGAGCCCTTGACTCCTGACAAAATTATCTAATCATTACTATATCTGAATGGTTGTGTTGTACGTGACAAAGTGATTGGTCAATTTATGTGGAGAAAGGACTGATTGAAGCAACTGGGCTTTAATGACCTATGATTGGCTTTTTTGCACAAGGTTTGAATATTCCTTGCTATTGAGATGTCATATTGGTATTTTGGCCAAGCTAGGATTATATCATTGATATGCTACCATCTAGATGTAAAAATATTTATTGTGATAGTGTTACAACAAGTGAATTTAAATGCAATAACAAATTTTGGAATCAAGTGAATTTAAATGTAATAACAATTTCTGGAATTTAAAATTGTGGTCCATCCAGAGTATGATAGAAGATATTCATAATAGTGACATTAAGGGGTTTGAATCAGAATTGCTTAAAACATCTTGGCTCATTCTAATTTGTAGCAATCAGTTCAAAAGAATCCAAACTGACCTCTCGAAGGAAAGATTCAAAGAAAATATCTTACTATTTTCATATAGTTGGAAGTACATGATTCTGTTAAATCCATTGATTGCTTTAAATTACTATATAATGGTTAGAGCATGTGGGAAAGTCTGATAAGGCAAGGTTGTTGATATAGTTGCAGCAAAATGAGGAGCACACTGATGAAGGACCAATTGAAGTAATACTTCAGAGGGAGCCATAGAATCTTTGACAAAATAACTTGATGAATCATGTTCACTGATTATGATGATGACCATGGACCTAAGGGTCTATAGTAGAAAAAGGACAGGTTACAGGTGGCTTAATTATTATATTTGGCAAGGTCACTGTCTCTATATTTATAGGGAAATCTAATTTATGACACTCTCTAGGAGTTGACTTTTAAAGTCAGAATAGAAAGACCTAGCCTTAAAGTTCTGATGACATGAAGAAGTGGTTGGTCTGCATATTTATACCTGGCGGGATCACTATTGTTCTTACATCCTATCAATTGACCTGTGAATGAGCCTCATATGTTGGATTACTGCTCATTGAAATATTTCTACGATGTTTCTATTTGTTGGAATCTAAGACTTCGTCAATATTCTGATACGAGTTGAATTGACAGTTTTATATCTCTTGATTTGGTTACACTGGAATTAGCATTGAGGCTAAATGTTCTTGGCAAAAATTTTAAGTTATGGAGAGCCTCATCCATGAGCCATTTGGATATAATACAATGGAGAGCCTCCAAGCATTATCATTTGAGCAGATTTTTGACATCCTTGCATAGCCTCTTGGAAAGAAGCTGATAGTATGAGCACATCTACGTACTGTATCTCATGTTGAGAAGACTACCAAATGGACACTGTGCAATTGGGTAAGACATGCTAAGGCTTGTGGTCTCCCTAGGTAAGAGGGAGCAAGTACAGTTAAATATTTCCTTCATCAAGATATGCAAGAAGCAGAGGATTGCTAAGTGCTTCTACGATCTCTAGTGTAAATCAATATGTTTGCAGAAAGCTCTATGTTCATCTATATGCTGATGGGTGGGAGCTATGAGGCTCTCATTGACAATTTGATCATCAATATCATCATCAAGATCTAATCTTGATTTTTAGAAAGCAACTTGGCACTATTCCCTATAGAAAGGGATCCTTATTAAATATTGAACATTGAGCTTTGGGATCTCCTGAAGACTTTGGGTACTTATTGAGCTATGAGTGACCATAGGGTGAGTGGTTCACCTTGCCCTATTTGTGTGTTGTGTATAGGGTGAGTGGTTCACCTTCCCCTATTGGTATGCTATGTACAGGGTGAGTTGTCAAAATTGGAAACTAGAGCCAAACTCCATGTGGGTCATCTTATTTATGGAAAATGATATTTTTCTTGGATCCCTCTCATCAAGAGGTGTAGGATTGATATATAGATCATCTGATTTCGATAAGTATTCATGGAGTTATGAATTTATTTGTGTTATAAGACAATTCAACAAGGTCGGCCAACAACCAAATAAACCCCACATGTGCTCAACGTTTTAGTATAAAAGGAGATGACTTGAGAGTCATTTATCACACACACTTATATCTTGATTTCTCTCCACTTGTCTTGGGTTTTTAGTGAAAGAGAAATCTAGGAGTGGAAGCCCTAGACATTGGAGGATTGGAGCTGCCCTAGCCACAATCAAGAAGAAGAACGTTGCCCTAATCTAGAGGATGCTGTCAAGTGAGAAGCCCTAACACTACAAGGAGGACAACCATAGTATCTACAAAGTCTAGAAGAAGAAATACACTGTCTATGCACTAACATTACCAAGAAGAAGCCCTAGCCTATATGGTGGTCTCTACGCAGCCAAGAAAGAGGCTACCCTAGACAACGTGAAGAGCTGTATGGACAGCGGAGCCTTAGCTGCAATATGAAGGGTCAAAGAGATAGTGTGGAGGCTGCCCTAGATAGCGTGAAGGGATGTGGTGACAGCGTGGTGAGAAAGGGCAGTTTTGAGGGTAAGTTAAGGGTTGTTCCTAGTGCGTATTGCTAGGCAGATTAGGCCGAGGAACAACAGGGCAAACTAGGCCAAGGAACAGCAAGTATGGAGGCCAAGGAGTAGCATTACAGTTCTAGAAGAGAAGTCGATTTTCTATAGGTGCAACGGATCTATTTTAGGGCTTTAGAACTGTTGTTTAAGGGATGGATTGAAGGAGTGTAAGACCACAAAGCTTAAGGACGACCCTAGTATCTACGTAGTCTATAGAAGAAATATATTTCCTGAGGACTAATGCTATCAAGAGGAAGACCTAGCCTATACGTTGGCCTCTACATAGCCAAGAAAGAGGCTACCATAGACAGCGTCAAGAGCTGTGTGGATAGCGAAGCCTTAGCTGCAGTATGAAGGGTCAAAGGGATAGTGTGGAGACTGCCCTAGACAACATGAAGGGCTATGGTGACAGCGTGGTGAGAAAGGGAAGTTTTGAGGGTAAGTTAAGGGTTGTTCCTAGTGCATATTTCTAGGAAAATTAGGCCGAGGAACAACAAGTGTGGAGTCCGAGGAGTAGCATGGCACTTCTAGAAGAGAAGTCGAGTTGTTGTAGGTGCAACAGATCTATTTTAGGGCTTCACAAGTATTGTTTAATGGCTAGATTGAAGGGCTATAAGGCCACAACGCTTAAGGATAGATTGACGTTGTTTTAGTGCAGTGTGGTGAAGGTTTGTTGAAAGCTACAACAACTGCTGTGTGAGGCTATAACCAACAACAAGATAAAGGGTTGTAGGGTGATGCCCTAAATAGTGATGCAGTGCAGTAGTGCAGCATCATTGGCAGTGGTATGGTAAGGTGATTAGACAACAACAAAGGTATGCTAAGGCAACGAACATGGATAGGATGGAAAGCAAGCAAACATGGAATGGCCATGTCACTAATAGTGGGACAACACTATGCTAAATAGGAAAGTTGGCTACATGGTGCTACTAACTAGTGCAGAAAAGTAGATGGGACAACAAGGTGACTAGTGCAACAAAGATGCATGGAACAATAGACTACATAGCACTGCAAAGATGCATGGGACAAGAAGGTATACAACGTCGAAAAAATGCATGGGACAACAAGAAAACTTGGAATCAACTGTAGGACAGCTGTATGCCTCATAGGACAATAGTGACTAGCATGGTACATCAACGGATAGTAGTGCAGCATCAGGTGCAACAATATGAAGTGTATAACATGGTCATGAGGTCCAGCATTGTGATGATGGGTGCAACATGGTGCAGCACGGTGAGGTGCAACATGATGACGAGATGCAACACAATGATAGGTGAAGGAGTCACCTTGGAGAATCAGTTGAAGCAACATGTCTTCAACTAATCTCATGTATCATCTTCTTAAGAGATGATCTATGCTCTTATCTAGATAAATCAAAGTGATGACTTCTGTTGTAAATGTACTATCTCTCTCTCTCTCTTTGCTAAACTATTGAATAACATATAAGAATAATTGATCAAGGGTTTCCCCAGATTAGGGTTTTTCCCCGGCTAACACCACATCTTGTGTCCTCTTGTCTTGTCTTGTCTTCTATGATTTATGTTTATGTTCTATCTGCAGTTTACTCTAATGCTGATGTGATTGCTATTCTGGAAAAGATATTGAGCTAACTGTGAAAACTGAAATAAATTGCTCTACGCATAGAACATACCTAAACTTAACATGGTATTAGAGTTGGGGTGAAGACAAAGCCCAAGCAAGAGTGAAAGAGCAATCACCAAAGATAGTTGGGAAAGAAAAAAAGGATCAGTGGATTCCTCATCCCTCTTCAAATTCACTGAGGGTGAAGCTGAAGAAAAGAATTTTATCAAAATGGTGCAATGGAAGTTTCTAATGGCCTACCTAAAGATCACTTCAATTGGAAGTCCAGATCTAACGGTGTAAGGAAAGGTAGATGCCTTGGTTGCAATAAGTCCAGACATTATTCAAAGGAGTGTCGGAATGGTAGGGACACATCACTTGATGATGATAACAATCATTCCAGGGACATCTTCAATGATCAGTGGAATGACAGGTAATGCAGGTCATCAAGGAAATGGTTGACTCTTCAAAGAAAGCAAGGAACCCTGGGTATGAAGAATCAAATGTTGTTTCTGATAAGATAAAGAAGTGTTAACTTTTATTGGCACTCTCCTTTAGATTTTTTGGGAATTTGGCTTATTGATTATAGTGCTTCAAGGCACATAATTAGATAGAAGGGTGATCTCTCTAATTTAGTAGAGATGGAAACAATCGTGGGATTATACTTGGAGTTGATGCCACCTACCCTGAAAAGGGTGTAGGGAATGTTACCCCTCAACTAAATGAGGGTAACTCGATTCATTATAAAATCTCATTTATGTACCTGATCACAAGAAGAACTTGGTTTCCATTTCGGCAATGGAAGTCAAAGGTTTCAGGGTGGCATTCATCGATGGAAAGGTACGTGTTTGAAAATAGATTTTTCTAAGATGCGTTTACTCATGGGTTCAGGGTTGTAAATTTGTATCAAGTTGTAGGATGGTCCATTAGGGACCATGTCAGTTGTCACATCTCATCTATAGCACTAGAGGTCTACTTATTATGGGGCCCTACCCGATGTGACTCAGATGGTGACAGGGATGCCTGAATTCAAGAAGAGCATGAAGGTACATGTTTGAGATGTACCGAAGCAAAATATCAGGTTGGGACCATTCCCCTCATGTACCAGGTCCACAGGTCTGAAACAACCCGAGGGGTTCGAGATTCATGATCAGGAATCTCATGTGTGCAGGTGGAAGGAATCCCTCTATGGCTTGAAGTAAAAAACCCTGGGCTTATTATGAGAGGATTGTTAGTTGTTTGATGAAGCTGAGATTCACTAGGAGTGAAGCCAATCCAAACCATTGCTCGAAGGTTGTGGATGATAGATCTCTCATACTGGCACCTTCTGAGGATGACCTATTTCTGATAGGTGCATACCCTCTCATTTGCAGAGGTAAGAGGGAGCTCGATTCTGAATGTGGAATGATAAACTGTAAGCCTGTGACTACCTTGAGGATCTTAAATTTTAGAAGTTATATGCTAGTGATGCTGGACCTGATTTGGGAAATGCCTCTGAGTTTCATAAACTCATTTGCATTGATGTTCTTGGTGAATTTCTGTCTGGACATATGTTTTGTAGTTAGCATAATGAGCTCATATATGGTTTAGCCTCACTGGATTGGTGCCAAGAATCTTTTGAGATATCTTCAGGGCACAATCTCTCATGGATTGAGATACACTGTCGGAGATGTGAAGCTGCATGATTATTCGAATGCTGACTAGGCAGACAGTGTGGAGGATCGCAAGAGCACTTATGAGTGCTAGTGCTCTTTGGATTCTGCTTCGATATAATGGATGAGAAAGAAGAAGAAGTTGGTTTCTATAAGCATCGCTAAAACCGAATACATAGCTACGAGTATGATCTCGTGTAAAGTTGCCTCGTTATGGAAGCTCTTTAGCAAGTTATTTATACACATGACGGATACCACCATGATCCTCTGTGTCAACCAGGGGGGGATTCGATTGTTGAGGAATCCCATATTCAATGATTGATCCAATAGATAGATATCAGATACTACCTTATCTGGGATATGGTACATCAATGAGCAAGGAGGTTCCATGGCATTGAGACTGATGTATAGGTCGTAAACATTTTGTCAAAGTCTCGGGGAAAGGTCAAATTTGTGACTTTCCCGAACAACTTGGATTCATTGACAGACCCTCTTATGAGGGTCCTACATGTTGCATGCATTGAGCTCTAGGAGCTACGAAGGGCTTGGGGTACTTATTGGATCAACTAGAAACCATAGGGCGTCTCACCCTCCCCTAATGGTGCATTGTGTATAGGGTGGATGGCTCAACCTTCCCCTATGATACCCCGAGGTGACTTAGGGACAAGATGAATGGTTCTCATGTCGAGACATCCTACCCATGCAGTCTGGGACTCAAGGGAAGTACCTCTCATCCGGCCAATGAGAAGGGAAATGGGGTTAGGGACCATAATAGTACTATCGATGGATGCATCGTTGTATCTACCATACTCCCTATGGTAGGATGACCTCCATTGATCTAGGATCAATGTAACTGATCTGTGATCAGTATGAGTGGTTTGAGACACTCTCTTGCAATATTGATCTAGGATAAATAAAACTAACTTTGGGTCAGTAGAGAATGGTGTTATCACTCAGAAATTTTCCCTAGAAGTTATCAGAAGAAGGAAAAGACCGAGGTAACCACAAACCAACTTTTATTCTTAGGATCTAGCCAACCTAATTCCAGAGAGGGCTCTCTCTATATGATTTAGCTATGTTTTGTTGGGATATTAGGCTATTTTTAAAAGGCTCAGGGGGCTTTTTATTTGTATTGAGAATTGGGTGGTGGGGATGTTTGAACAGATGGATAGAATGATGTCTCTAGACCATTGGGCATATGGAGTCAAAAGAAAGGTAGCATAACTGGATCAATTCACTAAAGGGAATGTTCAAAGGGAAAGATAGTAGAGTAGAGTGCAAGACTTTAGGCCAGAGGGATGGAAAAGCTTTTACCCAGGGTGAGAGAGCAATTAACAATTTTCAGACCGGGATTATATCGAAGAACAGGGGGTGAATAGGGAAAAATGGCAATTAAGAATCCTTTTCTATAGATTTAAAAGAAACAACCTGAACTAAGGAGAAATTAAGAATTCCTTAACTTAGATATTTGTAGAAAACATAGATTTGCCTAACTGTTATAGCAGAGTGTAATTGAACAAATTATGATATAATACTTCCAATTATGGCATCTAGATTTAGATCAACAATATGAGAACTTAAAGAGATAACAATAACGAGAGAAAATAGTTGTCTACACTTCGCTCTGCACATGAATCCTTTAAAATATCTTATCTTTATTCACCAATCCAACTTGCTAGCTCAGTCAATTCTCCAATAGCTTTTTCAGTCTTTCAATCAAGCAGTCTAAAGAAATGTCTAAGAATCCACCCCACATACTTCGAATTGTGAAGTATTTATACTAAGGTGTTTTTGCAAATATCTCAAACTGAATTGAGATTTACTCTAAGAAATAGAAAATATCTTCTTGCAGGAATATAGAGGAAGCTAATGAACTGATTCATGTTGTCCCTTTTATTGTGGTGTTGTTGGCTGTTATTGTTTATTTCTAGCTCTATATGCTCTAGCTATTTGAATCATTTATGTTGGAGGTTGTGTTTACTTGTGTCTTTCATCTGATACTATCTGTCACTGATACACTTTCACCCTGATGACCTGTCTTTATCCTTCACTGTTTCTTCCTTTCACTGTTACAATTGACTTTTACTGTGTTTTTCAACAGTAAATTCTTATATTTTATATGTGTATGTAGCAATTGGAAGTGGATATTGTTCAAGTTTCAGTGTGTTTTGTTTGTTTGGCTTCTAACTACATCTCTGGTCTGGTTTCTCTGTTCTAAACTGTTACTACTCTGTATTTGTCCTTTTCTTGGCTTTGAGTGTAAGGGTATTCATCTTCGTTCCTTGTATAATTGGTCTTCTTCATTTGAATTTTTGATTTTAACAAGTTTTCGGTCGAGTCTTGGAGTAAAAAGGTTCCTTTGACTAGTATTAGGATTGTTTATCCAAGGTCTGATTTGTTTGATAACCTAAAAATTACAACAATAATTAAGAAAACTTCGGTCTGCTATGGAAGGGTGCTTGATGGTTTCTTGGCACAGGAATGCTTGGAAAGGGGTTGCGGTAGTGCTTTAGGCATGAATAGAGGTGAAAATCGCATCGCAAAAGAGTAGGGTGGTACAGCAAGGTTTCAAGGGTTTACACTATAATATTGGCAAAAAGAGAGAAAACATGGGCTTTCGGAGTTTAAATTCATAGTTTAAAGGACAATGGATGGTTTATCAGGATGAAGGGGAGGTGGTTTTGGAGGGCCATCACACCGCTTTTGTGCTGTAGGCGATATTTAGGAGGGGTCATCCGATGCCATACATCGTCTGACACGTAGCATCGGGGGCCGGGAGAAAAACCACTTTATCAGGGGGTTATTGTTCAGCCATCAGGTGCGGCCGATATGATTGTGCACCATTGGATGTGGGGGAGGGATGATCAATGGAAGTTAGGAGGCAAAGCTACATGGGAGAAAATGATGGGGGTTGATGGGGGGGCTAGGGATTTAATTATGGTGGTTCGGGATTAGTGTAGGGACTAATCCAGGGTTAAGTGATCGGGCTGGGATTTAATGAGGCATTAGGGAGTCGGGTGAGGCCCACATGGGATTAATTTAAATTTTACTGGGGTTAGGTAAATTAAGTGAAATTATATCGGGATAAGGGGTAGATTATATTAGTTTTTATTAAAACTAAGGGGTCAGGATATTCTATATAGGGATTTAATTATATAACGGGAAAAGGGTTAATGGAGGTTATATAATAATGTTAGTTGGTTAATATGAAATAAGCGAGGATATGTTTTTTCCCAAGTAAATGGGCAAAAAGAATGTGATTGCGCATTTAGATTTTAACTTAGGACAAAGGCCTTTGGCAGGTTTTTTGGTATAATAGGATTTACATGGGGGGTGAGTCACTTTTCCTAGGTAAACAGTGTTTAAACCTTAGAAAAAAGGGATTTTCTTAGGTTAATGAGGGAAAATGGAATTTTATGAAGGGGTAATGTGTTTTTATGAAGGGGGTTCTAGTACTTGTTTCCCTAAGTCATTAAGTCGAGGGTCCGATCCCTCCAAAAGTCATAGAAATGCTCTGAGCCTTTTTAACTTGTAGGATTTAAGTACTATAACTTATTTATGGGAAATTAGTGAAGTGAAGGGGTGAAATGAATGAGGGGATGTTAAATAAACCATATTATGAACCATTGTCTTTGCTTTGTTTACTGCTTATGCATATTGGAAAGATGCATTTAAAACAATGACATAAGTGCCACATGATATTTCTGCAACCTTTCTACTACTTACCCACTTACTCATCCTACCATTTTTTCTTCACTTTGTTAGGGTGCATTTAGGCTAGCAAACCCTTACCAATATTTTTCTTTTCTTTACAAAGTAAAATATTTAATTCTAACCTTATATCATCCAAGGGCTCAGATTAAACTGATGAGCTCCTTTTATTCACTCTACCTATCTAATGATCTGCCAAGATTACACGGTTTGGTCAGATTTTATTCTCTAACTATAAACATAAAATTTAAAACATGAAATAGCTAGGTTTATACATTTTGAATATCATGGATTTTGGCATGAGTAACAAGATGCACACATTCTTTTATTATGCATAAAAGTAAATAGTAGTGTCATTTTGACTTGCTCACTTTCATGGTCTCTTTTTATCTTTTGGGGTTCATATATTTTCATTTTTTGGACATTTTTCTTATTCTTTTGTCCTTTGATTTATCTTTTAGGAGGTTGCTTCCGGGAAAACTAGTGTCCATTCAGAGCTGCTAGTCCCACTAAGACAGGTAGCTGTCTTAGAAAAAAACAATTCAAAGTAACTTGTGTTTTCCTTTATGAGAGATAGATGAGAGAGAAGCAGAGAGTACCAACCTCAGTCTTTCGCTTGTCTCCTTTCTTGTTTCCTCTCTCCTTTGATAGAGCTTAGCCACTCCTTTCTCACTTGTCCTGCTTCAAAGAACACCTGTAGAGTCAAAGCAGCAAAATACCATCAAAGCATAGAGATCTATAACCATAAACAATGTAGAATCAGATGTACATTAACCATACAAATGCATACACAAATACAAGATTCATAAATATACAAGTATATGGAGGAAAACTCAAATAGCTTTATTAATAGAAGTAGTAGAAGAGAGTATTACAACCCAGTTGTCTGATCCAGTGACATCATCCCAGCATGAAAGCCCTCTTCACCTCATGAAAAGCTAGATCACCGAACAATACAATGTCTCAAAGAGAAACCAACAACACTTCCTTACAAATTACAAAATTCCAGCCTCTGGATCTCTAGGATGAGGGATCCATATATAGATATTTGCAGAGGGGTGAGTCAGCTTTTGGAATTTTGATTAGTTTCATTTCACTAATAGTCCTTGGTTCCACTTGGAGATTTCATGATCTCTTACTCATCCCTGGGTGAATTCAGAGAGGCAAATGTCATATGAGTAGTTTCTAGAAGATTCTCTGAGTTTCCACCTAGCAAACTGCCTTTGCCATTTGTCTACTCTCTCTCATTGCACCCTAGAAAAAGGCTTTTCAGTATGCATCGCACCCTTTGTGTGTAGCAGGTGAGATGCATCTCACCCTCAGCATGGAGCAGTCTGTATGGTCTAGTTTTGACCAGTTCTGAGCATCTTTTCAGGGAGAACTTCTGGGAAATGATGTAATCAGTTGACCTTGATCCTTCAGGGTATGAAACAACACTTTTAGGGGTTTGAGAGCCCTTGTTTTATCAACATATGCGAATGGGGTTGTAGTGCCCAAATATGTCTATAACAATTGCCCCCTAAAGCATGAGGTCATAGATCTTCTGATGTCGGGTGAAATGCTTTATCATGAAGATTCGAAGTTTTTCGAACTAGAAGGTGACCTGTAATATGATACAATACAATACATTATCTTCATAATATTTTCATGATAGAGCTAAGGCAGGCATTCCCATGCTCAGCTTTATAAATTCATTTTCATGTACATAGGACAGACAACCGTCTGTGTGGCAGATTGATGATTCTGGTAGAGCCATCATCCCTTAGCTTCGATGATTATCTGTGCAGTTATGGAGTACATTTGATGTTTTTATTTTCCCGAATTTATCGCAGCCCAGATGGATGAAACTAGATCTGAGGTCTTCACAGTCGTTCAATATTCGCCCAATGTACAAGTCGATCCATGTGAAAAGATGTTCTGGTGTTGAACATGGAAAGACATCGCCTGATTACCAGCCAATGATTTAAGCTATTAACAGGTGCGAGAGGGATCACCGATAATGATAATGACCCTAAAGGTACTGCAGTAAAATTCATGCGGTGTGAATACATGAGTCGATGTTGAACACCACATAAAATCTGCCGGTCGAAGGCCATTGATGTAAACCTGTCGCTGGAAGTGAGAAACTTGCCATTGAGGCATGTAAGCTTCAAAGTACTGAAAGGGTTGTTCCTAAGTCGACTTCTTGGATAATGAGCTAATGTCGACAATAAGTGACCTGCCATTGGAGGGCCTTAATGAATCCCACATCTATGACACGGAATAGAGAAAATGATTTTGTGGAGGTGAAAACAATCTGATGATACAAGGTTCAGGATGGCGGTCATGAAAAATGGAGTGCGAAGGTATTGCAGTGGATGAGGTGTTAGCTAGATTGGTAAATTCTCTGAGTGACTTCTCTTGAACATATCGGCGACATTGGAATGGATTGGTAGCGTTAACCCCAAAAATGGATGGTATGGAGGACCAATGGTGATACAACCGGTGAACGAAATAACCCAACCAGACTCAATCATGGTGATGGAGTGAAAGTGTCATGTTCAAGAGTGACCTGCTACCAATGAAGTTCTTCAAGTTTTCTTCCCTTTTTCCCCAGTCATTGCTAACCAGTACCTCTTTATTTTTGTCAAGCTTGAGGAGGATAACATATGCTTGTTCTATAATTTTCCCTTCGAGCAAACCTGTCGCTATGTTTTAGCGAGCCTAACGACAGTGAAACTCGCTTTTGTTCGTATGGACAATTTTTTCGCTATTGTTTTAACGAGTTTAATGACAAAGATAACTCGGTCCTTTTCAATTTTAGAGAGTCTGAAAAGAAACGGAAAGGAAACTCCAATAATCCTTTTTCCTACTATAATCCCTTAAGTACGAAAAAGTATAAAATAATACGAGAGGGATGACTTTTCGATAGTTTTAGCGAGCCGAACAAGACAAGCGCTCGATCTTTTTGTGTAATGATCCCTCAGGTCCAAAAAGATTAAAATATAGAGGAGGAATGGCACTTCCAATCACTTTAATGAGCTAGAGAGGCCAATTGCTCAGCAATCTTTTCATATTTTACGAGTCTAAAAAGAGCTTAAAGGAGACTCATTTTTTTAGGAATGAGTGATGTTTTCGGATAGCAACTAGTTCCAGGTAAGTTTGGAACTTTTCATTCACGTCAGTGTAAAGAAGGTGGCTAATAGAATCACTCGTCATAGCTGTTCCTCAAAAGGGTAAACAATCAAGTGGAGGCGTATGATCAGCTAAAAAGGTGGAGGTGATGGTAAGAACACGACCAAGGCTCAAAAGCTGATAACAATGTGATCACGAAGGTTATTTACTGAAAGTGGGTTCATTTTTTAATGAGCTTGAACTCTGGGGGAACATATGCTCATTGCTGGGTTTATTTTTTAATGAGCTTGAAATTTGCGGAAACATTGCTCATGCCAGTCATCTATTAAAGATGTCTCTCATTAGTAGGTTCATTTTTTAGGGAGCTTGCCCCATGCAAAACTTTACTTCAGAGCCTTTTGTATGCAGGCTAGGAATGACCAACTACTCTCCTAAAGGTTAATGAACTACCGAGGTTAAGTAGGATAGTTTCGTACAAAACTTTTCCTTTGCTTTGCCATCGCCGCCAGTCCTGGCAAAGATGAATGGTGGATCAGAACAATCACCTAACTTAAGCAGTTGAAGTTAGTAAAAAATTATGGGGTTAGAGTTACGTTGGTCACTTTTCACTTGCATAGAAAAGGTTTGCATGCCCCCAGGTATAAATCAAAATAGAGTTTCCAGGTTACCATACGGAAGTTCTTGTATTAAAGCAAGGTTGTTCCACCCACGTTGCGGATGAAACATTTCCTTGGCTCTGTCCATTGATATAGACAAAGGTGAAAGGTGTGGATCCATTGCCAATCACATAACCTTCGACGAGGAAATCTTTTTCCAAATTGATCCCATTTTCCTAAACGGACGGGTGCGTCAGATTGGTCATATATCCTACGAGGAAACCTACCCTATATCTAGGGTTTTCCTGCCAAAGCAGACCAGGGTGCATGCCCCCTAGGTTCGTTACATTCACCGAATCACTCGCGATCATCAGGTGTACGGACTAGAGGTTGATGAGACATTCCTTATGCAAAAAGACCATTTAGGGATGGCATTTGACTAGTAGCCGTGTTTGAACCGAGGAATGAAAGCTAGTCAACGAGCTGGACCATTCTGCCTTCATACGGGAAACACATCACCTGAAAGAGTGAGGAAACCATAGCTCCCATGTTGTAAATGTAGTCACACCCAAGGCGTAGATTGTAATATAGAGGCCCTTGGACTACCGTCTCATTCAGATGAACAATTTTCCTTCTCAAAGTTATAGGAAAATTTTGAAGGATCCCTAATGGTCGACTGGTTCCTTGATTGAAGCCTAACATATTTCGAATCTCAGGTAGAAGCGATGGCAGACCAAGCTCTTTCCAAGCAGCTGAGGAAAGGATACTCACAGAAGCCCCTTCATCTATGATAGTACCAGCCATGATCATTCTGTAAGCTTGTACTATTATTCGGAATGGTATATTAGATGGTAGGCAGGGTCTCGCTAATAGATTCCAATCAAAGGAAACGACTAGATTGCTTGGAGGAGGGAGGGAATAAACAACCGGATGAATCTCTTGAACTGAGGAACTTCCCTCCTCTGGTAGAGGAATGGGTAGATTGGCTCCAAGTTCATCATATTCTATGTTAGCAAAAAGCATTCTCATTCTCTTTGGAGATTGTATCATCTAAAGGTGGACCTTCTTAAGACAAAACTGGGTCGACTGCCATCTTGACCCATTGACTTTGGTCCAGTGTGGACTTGGAGGGTTTATCTTCAATGATAGACGTTTCGACCAACAACAGAGGTGTGTCGGTTGGATTTTCAACTAGCGATGGATTTGGCAAGAGTTTCTTCTATCCATGAGGAAGTCGCTACGGTGAAGCAGGACAGTTATCCAAGACTCTTTTAGCTTCATCCAAGAAAGGGCAATGGTTGAGGGCATGATCGCCTTCACACAATCTACAAGGAAACTTAGATCTTCCTTTTTTCCCATTGACTTCAATTTTCACTAGTTGACAGTGTACTCTCAACATGATTGACATAGGTTGAAGACACCAGATTGTGCAAGCGGGGAGACCAGTCTCTCAAGATTCGTGGGATGCAAGGAAAATCTCGATGATAGTGGTCTCCTTTGCAAATCACACATGGAGATTTGGGTTTGGATGGTGCAGTGTGTGGATTTTCGCCAGACAATGCATGGTTGCCCCCTTTTACCATTGGTTTCTTCGTCTTCTCAGTTACTTGGTTTTTAGTGTTACTAGTTTCACCAAGCGAAGAAGAAGAAGGAGAGGGAGAAAAAAAAAAGTGGAAGGTGGGGGAGCAACTTTAGTATCATCTGGTTGCTAATTTTATTACTGAGGAATTACGGTGTTTTGAATGACAGAGGTCTAGAATAGCCATACTAGCAGGCCAATTGTGAGTCCTAGAAGGGACAATGTAGCCATGTGTGGAGCACCAATATCTCCCCAAGAGGAGAAAGGACTAGGATTCCCCCCAAGGGGAAATCCTTGATTGGTGGATTCCATTTTCTCAACCTAAGACCAACAAGGGAACAGTGATGTTATTCCGAATAAAATAATGTTTATGACGCTTTGACACAACTTGCTTTTTCAATTTTTAAGAGTTGAGAAAAAGCTAAAGATGACTCTAGTCACCTTCGATTTTTAATGAGCCTGAAGTGACAAGTGCTCAGATGGACCTTTTCTTTTAAGGAGTCTGAAAAGGAACAAAAGTGACTACTCTGGAAATCTAGACAGAGGGATTACCAATCCAATCACAAAACTGCAATATACACCTTGGTGGTAAATTATAGAGAAATTACCAAGGACTTTACGTACGGCAGTCAATCTTCCCGAATGCTGTGTTCAGTGCATTATGATCGATAGGGTGGTAGACATGGCTTCCTAAGGATAAAGGATATCAGCCTATTGTGGTCTCCCAATATATACTCGACTGTACATGGGAGCACAAGTACGTACTAGAACTTGCCGTATCAAAGAGGAGGAATCACCAAACCTACAATGAAAACGATAGTTACCAAGATTTACGACTCCAGAATACGTCTCTAGCCTAGACTTCTAGATGTTGTGCATTAGGTTCCAAAGCGTTTTTATGTTCGTTGAGGTTTATTTTATAGTTGATATTTCTTAAGAAGTTTTCCTTTCAAGGTTCATCATGTGATGTAGATGTACAACTCCTAAATATGCAATCTAAAATGATAAATAGTCGTTTATTTTCTTTTAGCAATGAAAATCCTAGCTACTAAGGAAAGACGAGTATGCTTCCTTCAACAGAGAACAGAGAGCACAGACTAAATGCACTTTCCTAAATCAATTTCTGCATGCAGTCTAAATGCAAACACACATGCATGTATTTGTTTTCCACTTTCTTAATGTGTGAATGACAAAAAGAATGCTAAGTACGGATCTGAACTATTTTTCTTTCAAAGTGACAGTACTAACAATTTTCTCTTTTCAAAACAACAGGAAGACTAAGGCGACACTTTGTGATTTCGAATTGAAAACTATTTTCGACACTTGAAATACTGATAATTCAAATCAGATACAATGGCAAAAATACAATCGACTATCTGAAAGAGGAAGACTTTACGACACTCTTTTTCTTGACTATAAACAACAGTTGTGACACTTTCGAATCAAAAGACGACAGTTCGGTTAAGCTACTATTTTCAAAGGAGGACTATAAATGATGAAAAATACATAAAAAACATTCACAATTCCTTATCAATGGAGGCTAAATAATGTGGAGGAAGAAGGTTTAAACAGTGATATACTGATCATAGACAGCAAAACTACTGAATAGAGCTGAAAACAATGAAGAAAAAACCAAAATCCAGAGGCAGGAACAGTCTCATTCAATCATCGCACCTGTCGTTAAGGAAAACAAGGATGCATCTCACTTGCAGCACATGGGAGGTGCGATGCATCCAGACTGCCAATGAGAGACAGTGCATGGTCTAGGGATAAGACTGAGCTTGGTTTTCACCCACAGTTTGCAACTAAGTTTAGGGATTTAGGCTGAGCTTATGATAGACAGTAAAAGCAAAGTATAGGGGCTGATCTAATGAGGTTATTGAGCTACCACCAGGGCACTTAGGATGTTTGCAAGTCAAACGTTCAGCTCATAAACCAATCCGGAGATTGACTGAAGCGGTGTTGATCTACTTTGCAGTTACATAGCAAAAGCAGTTCGAAGGCTAGCTGGCTTAACTTTAGGCTCCATCTGTAGTTTATAAAGCGAACAATAGTAACAAACAAACAAACTATTCATTCCCCAGCGGAGTCGCCATTTTGTTTCTAGGAAAACTAGTGTCCATTTAGAGCTGCTAGTCCCACTAAGGCGAGTAGCTATCTTAGAAACAAACAATTCAAAGTAACTCATGTTTTCCTTTATGAGAGATAGATAAGAGAGAAGTAGAAAGTACCAACCTCAGTTTTTCGCTTGGCTCCTTGCTTGTTTCCTCTCTCCTTTGATAGAGCTTCGCCACTACTTTCTCACTTGTCCCGCTTCAAATAACACCTGTAGAGTCAAAGTAGCAAAATACCGTCAAAGAATAGAGATCTATAACAATAAACAATGTAGAATCAAATGTACATTAACCATACAAATGCATACACAAATACAAGATTCAGAAATATACAAGTAGATGGAGGAAAACTCAAATAGCTTTATTGATAGAAGTATTAGAAGAGAGGATTACAACCCAGTTGTCTGATCCAGCGCCATCCTCCCAGCATGAAAGCCCTCTTCACCTCATGAAAATCTAGATCACCCAACAATACAATGTCTCAAAAAGAAACCAACAACACTTCCTTACAAATTACAAAATTCCAGCCTCTAGATCTCTAGGATGAGGGATCCATATATAGATATTTGGAGGGGGGTGAGTCAGCTTCTTGGATTTTGATTAGTGTCATTTCACTAATAGTCCTTGGTTCCACTTGGATATTTCATGATCTCTTACTCATCCCTGGGCGAATTCAGAGAGGCAAGTGTCATATGAGCATATTCTAGAAGATTCTTTGAGTTTCCACCTAGAAAACTGCCTCTACCATTTGTCTGCTCTCACTCATCACACCCTACTGTTACACTAAAAAATGTCACTATGGCTATTTACAGTTAGTATGGCTCTATAAACAGTCATGCTATCCTCCTGGGCAAGTCTTATGCCTCTGCTCTCCATGTCAAACTCCAAAAAAGAGAGGAAGTCTTTGTAAATGTGTTTATCTCTGGGTACGCAGATTCTCTCGGCCTTACCTGCGTATACGCACCTAATGTTCACAAAAGCTGCGTACTTGTACGCTCTGTATGTAAAGGGACAGGTGCGTACCCCTGTAAAGGTCAAAAGGCGCGAGTTTCATCTTTAAAAAGTTACTTGTGGTCATTTCTAGAGCATTCTAGAAGGTTGTTTGATGTGTATTGAGCGCCTCCAGATGGTTCATGTACCCCTATGAAAGAGGAACTTATCCCATCAAGAGAGGAGCTATCCCATCCAAAGAGGGGATTATCCCATTGATGGTGGACCTGATTAACTTCCTCTTGAGCACTATAAATACAGGCATTGGGCCAGAAGGAGGGAGAGGTTGAAAGCTAAACATTTCTAAGGGTAGATGTTGCTGGAATTAGGACTCCCATTTAGAAGCTTGTGAGGAGAGATTGTCATCTTTGCTTGTTCTATTTTGGAAGTGGGTGAGCTTTGTCAAAGTAAAGGAGAACTCTTGATGGACCCTGGGAGGGACTTGCACAACACCAAGGCTCAGGTTGTAATTGTTCCTTTTGTTTCCTATTAATGCAAATGAGTCCATTCTTCTCAATAACTTGTTATTTATGAGTTGTTTCATGTACTCCTTGGTCTATATGTTAAATATGTTTTATTTTATGAGATTATCAAGTGCTATTTAATCGTTTGATTGTTAGTGAATGCAGGTTTAAAAGTGAAGGAGGAGCTCATCCGGATCAGCGAGACTGGACTACAACAATAGCGTTGGACTACAGGTAGGATCTAAACACTTGATTTCTTGTATGGTAAATGCATGTTTAGAGAAGGATTGCTCTTGTTTGTCACTAGAGAGTCTTAGACTCCTAGGGAGGTTGGTTGTGTCCGCACTATCGACTCTTTCCGCCTGACAAAATGGCGACTCCGCTGGGGAATCCATTGATGTGAAAGTTTTTTCCTTTGTATGCAACTTTGATCTGAGAAAAGTCATTTATTTTCTGGTTTTTGGCTATGTGACTTTGTATTTGGGTGGGCTAGCTTATGGTTAAATTAGATTTAGTTTTTCTTGGTTTTTCCAGTAGTACGCACCCTCTGAGTATTGCACAGTGCGTACTTGTACACACTGTTTCTGTGTGCACAGAGCGGGCCCGCACCTGGCTTAACAGGTTGCCTGTGTACCCTGCTAAAAATCAAGAAATTCCCATTTTTTACATTTTTCCTCTTAGGTTTTGCTTTTTCTTAGTTTTTACTGCCCAGATCCATTAGTCCCCTGTCAAAGATCTTCACTTGAACTTGTTTCGATAGCATTGAGTGTTTTAGTGGATTTCATAGAAGTTTAAGCCCTAGGGTTTGATTTTTGAGTAGGTCCTGTAGTGACTTTGGCGGTAGAAGTTGTCAAGCCTTAGATCTCTCTAGTTTTGTCAGCCTTCTTAGGAGTCGGACCTATCATAAAAGTCTACCTGTGAGAGCGACTTACCTTTGAGTTGTCTCTTTGGCGAATTTCGAAGTGCTTGTTGATTGAGTATTGAATTCCATTTTACAAAAAAAGAAAAAAGATTTGAGTTTTGTTTTGACTGGTTTTTTGATTCTGCATTAGCTGGTCCTTGGCTTGATTGTGGTCAAGTAAAACAACCTAGAATCATCCTTGTAGGCTTTTGCCTCGTTAGGTTTGCTTTAGAGTAAATTTTCTTTTGATTTGCTTGTGAGTCAATTTGTCATAGATTTTATAGATTTTGAGATTGTTTTTTGTTAAAATAGATTTATATGCTTTATTAAATAAGGAAAATACAAAAACATCTCCTTTGAAAAGTTTTGTTTCAAGTAGCTTTTGGAGTATTTTGAAAGAGAAAGAATTTTTCGTGCACGTAATGAGTGGTCATGTTTGTATGCTTGGAAAGATAAAGAGTTTTATTTCTCTGATTTTCGTTGCCAAGAGAGTTGTTTTTATATAAATTTGCATTCTCTAAACTTTCTTAGCTAAGAATTTCATTGAAAAAGAAAAGTAGTGTAAATCATCCTAAGTGCATCTTTGTACTGGTTTGAGTCGAGTCTACACACCATTGGTTTCATTTCCGCTACCCTTTGTCTTAAGGAAACCATAAAATTAACGCTTAAAGTAAGATCAACGTAGTAATTTTTATTTACTAGGGCTCTGAAACACCAATATAGATCAGGCTAGTGTCTTGGAGTAGGAGAGTAATTAACTCTCCAAGACAGCAAAACCAAACAAGTAGCTTATCTTGTGGTAGGATAAATCCAACTGTTGCATTTATACTCTGGGAAAGCTCCTCTTAAAGGAGAAGCACGAGCTCGTGTCCGAACCAGTGAGGGGATCAATCCTCCCTCGTTGGGAACGATGCCAGACACGCACGTATTACAAACGGTAAACCTCGGATTAATCATTGTCGAGGAGCCAGGGGTCACTTACCGGTAAACCTTGGATTCTTGTCAAGGAGCCGGTAAGGGGATTGAGCTTGATACTCTGCCCTTGCGTGCTGTCGGAGTTTAGACTGTTCCCCCAGGTGTATTTGCCACTGTTGGTAACCTTAGTGGCCATAATCTTAGGATTCTACACAAGGTGACGGTGGAGGGAAGATCCCACTGTACCTGGAGCAGACGTTAGCTAGACTCACTTGGATTTTCTGGGGGGTTCACTTCACTCGAGACGGTTAAAGTGGAGGAACTTGTGCCGGTCTATTCATTAAGCAGGTTGTCGGGGTAACTGTTCCACCCTCCACTTCTGTACTGAATTCGGCGATGTTGGGTTTCATCTCCAACTAGTGTTTTCGGTCTGGAAGGCTACTGTTTGTGCATGGTTTGATGCCCTAGATTCTTTAGGCATGTGATTCAAATTTGTTTGGTTCTTTAGCGACTTTAGGTGGTTTGATTTGAGATTTTACTTTGTTTTCGTGTGTAGTAGTTAAAAGTTTTTAGCTGTGGCGGAATTACCGAGACAGTCCCGTAGACTTCGGGGCAAGTCACCTGAGATTGTCACCGGAACTGATTTATTGAGGAAACTCCATAGATCGCGGGGTGGACCTCCTGAAGACGTCCCGGGGCAGTACGAAGGATTGAAGGTCCTTGTAACTCCTCCTAGTGGCAGTAGAGTTGGATCACCTGAAGAAGTAGAGTCTTCCTTGGTAGTCCATCCAGATTACCAAAGTCTAGAGACAGGTTATAATCCCGAAGCTGTTACAGTTTCCGAGCTTGCTGGTAGTTTTTCATCTACTAGTGATTTAGGTGAGGAACCTGAAATATCTGAGCCTGTTACTCCAACTTCTAGTGTTCCAGATTCACCAAGAGTAGAACGAGTTATCACCGAAAATCTTCCTACTGGTTTGATTGCCATTGAAGAACTTGCTCCAGAGGAAGAAATAGGCGTCTCTAACCTTGAAGATCAACTTACTATTGAGCTAAGGGAGCGTGAATCTATCTTTTACAGTCCTCCTAGAAGTACTACTTGGTACCTTTCGTTAACTAACTATTTAGACAACTCAGGGTTAAGTTTTTCTTCACCTCGTACTCCTTTTCCACCTGGAGGTATCTATACTCCTGTAAATATGTCTGGTCAGTCGTCCGTGTTCACTCAATCTTCTGAATCTTTCTTACACGGCGGTCCTTCTGTTCCCACCGGGTATCAGTCACTTTCTGGTACCTTTGCGGGGGCATCTCCTCAACCCGTTGATCATGGGTTATTAGCTGGAAACAATGGTAATAGACCATTGGGTGTAGGGGACATTTACATGATGTCAGGATCAGTTCCCGTTTCTCAACCTCAAGGTGGCCAATTACCGCCTGGGGGCCAGCCTCAATTAACGCCTGGGGGGCAACCTCAAGGTACACAAATTGTGTCTGGGGGGCAACCTCAAGGCCAGTATGTACCTATGGTACAATACATGCCTCAAGGTCAACCCCAGCCTCAATATGTACCCCAGGGTCAACCTCAGTATCAATATTTACCTCAAGGGTATCAACCTCAAGGGTATCACCCTCAAGGTCAAGGTCAACCCCAGTATCAGTATTTACCCCAAGGTTATCAACCTCAAGGTCAATACTCGAGTCAAGGTTATCAACCACCTCAGGGTCAGTCTTATGTTCAAGGTCCGGGAAATGTACCTTTCAATTATCAACCCTACCCTCAACCTGGTTACGGATCTCAGTATCCTCAACCTGTTACGGGTCAATACCCCGGAATGATAGTGTGGGATCCATCACAAGGTCAACAGGTGTTGCAGCCAAGTATACAGTCGTTACCTCAAACTGGACAACCTGTAGTTTCTGGTCCACCCCAGCAACCGCAACTTGTCCAGTTAAATGTTCAAACTTCTGTAACTTTGGTAGTTACTCAGCCGCCAATCGCACCTAGTACTCCATCTCAAACGGCTGCTGCAACTACCGCAACATCTACCACACTTACTTCTGGAGTATCGACAGCTCCGGTTTCTACTGTCTCTGCAACCACCCCTCAGACATCTGTACCGTTGTACGGATCTATGATTCAAACCACGGTCCAGATGCCTGTAGGGCAGCCTGGTTTAAGTACTGTTGTAACAAGTCAACCACAATTTACTTATCAACAGCACCAGGGACAGTACCAATACGGGCCTGCTGTCCAACAACCGGTTTACCAGTATCAACCGTATCCTGGGTATACTTATCAACAACCTCAACAACCCCAGTACGGTCCGGTTAATCCTGGTTTTCCAGGAGGATATAATATCCCGAATGCGATTCCTGTTCCAAGTTATCCTGGATATCCTCCTCCTGGAGCTGGTCTTGTGACCCAAAGTTTTAGAGATCCTAACCGGCAATTGCCGTTTATCGCAACTTTGGATTTACCCGACTTGACGCGCCTAACGAACGATCCAATAAATTATCTTCCGTTCTGGCCGCCAATGCCAAATAAGTTGCCCAGCGATATACCCAAGTTCGAAGGTAAGTCTGGAGAGGATCCATCAAATCATGTGATGACTTACCACCTCTGGTGTGCTTCAAATTCTATCTCGGATGATTCGATCTGCTTACGTCTTTTCCAGCGTACACTCATTGGTCTCACGGCCAAGTGGTACATTGAGTTACCACGGGCCTCTTTTTACAATTGTAGCCAGTTAGCTACCTCGTTCTTAACTCACTTTCAGTTGCCGGTCAGATACGATAACGGTACTGAGTTATTAACTTCATTAAAACAATCGACGTCCACTTATATTTCTGATCATATCCATGAATGGAGACGTCGAAGACGTTTAGTGAAAGTTTTTATCCCGGACTAGATCTTAGCTGAATGGTTTTTCAAATCATTATTACCGAAGATTACTGAAGATGTAGCTAAGGCCGGAGTAGTTACTGAGGAGCAAGTCATTGCTCAAGCCCAGTATCTTGACTTAGTTTACACTCAGTCGGGTACGTTACACGAGAAGATCCCAGATCTTCCAAAGTCAAACCAAATCGCTGCTGCTCCTTCGGGATCTCATGCCGCTGATGGTATGATTGGTACCGTGAACACAAAGAGTAAGAAGAAGTCTTCCAAGAATTCTACTACTCCTATAATCACCTTGCCTGATTCCCCGACAGGAGAGTCTTCTCCTGAACTTTCCGCCGATATTCATGCTGTAGAGTCATCTACGGCCAAATCAAAAAACGGTGGAAAGAAGAAAGGAAAGAAGAAGACTAAAGCTGACAAGGCTCCGAAGGAGAAAACAGAAAAGTCGGAAACCAATGACGAAAAGCGCAAACCTCGATATCCTTGTCTTATTTGTGAAGAAGATCATTTTACAAGAGATTGCCCTCATCGGGCTGAGGTTGTGAAAATAGTCAAAGGTTCTCCCACTCCTGCTGTGTTGAAAGATCCTTTTCCAAAGCAGGAGAGTAAGATGACAGGTTCTTCCTCGACTGCCAGTGAAGAACCCATTTTGATGATGTCTCATGTGAGGATTGCGACTCGGTCGCAAGATTATGGTAGTAAGAATCCTGTTGATGGTAAAGAAGCAGAATCTTCTCATTCTAATCCATCAACCTCAGCTCCTGGTTCCGATCCACTACAGATCGAAAAACCTAACCTGGACTTAGTAATCAAACCGCCTGCCAAGGGTGTACTTCGGAGGTCTGCTTTCAATCCACATGCGAGAGCGGCCCAGAATTACAACATTGTTGAGGACTTAGCTGTTTCACCCTCAGCAATGTCGGCTTTAGAAGTGCTGCAATCATGCCCAGCACAACGAAAATTACTTTTGTCGGCTATAGGAGCTATTGATATTCAGGACCCGAACCTGATAATCTTTGATCTAGAAAATAGTACACCGCGTCTACCCCATCAAATGGCTTTCCAGATTCCAGTGATAGTAAAAAACAGACCTATCCATCGGACTGTAATTGATGAGGGAGCTTCCACGTGTATTATGTCGATTCAGTGTTGGAGATCGCTTGGTTCTCCTTCTCTGAACCAATCCCCGACCATCCTTAAGGCCTTTGATGGCTGTGGGTTCCGTCCGTTTGGTATTCTACAGGAATTGCCTATAGGGGTAGAAGGTAAAACCGTTAGTCTGGATGTGGAGGTGGTTGATGCCCCTCTAGACTACAACCTTCTTTTGGGTCGAAGTTGGTCATATGCTATGACAGCGGTCGTTTCATCGGTCTTCAGAGTAATAAAGTTTCCACATAACGGCAAGATCGTGACAATTGATCAGTTGACATACTTTTCATCCGACCCAGCCTCTTCAGAGAGTATTCAGCATGTCGGTAAGACGACAATCCCTTATAGGGACGTTGGCGTAGGTTTAGTTAAAGATTCCGGTTTACTGGGAACTTTTCCTTTCCCTCCAATCAACGCAGACCCTTCATTTCAATCAATTCATATGATTACATCAGACACCATTATTTACGACGATCCTTGGATTGTCCCATCTGAATCTGAGATAGACTCATTCGGTGATGCTATGCCTTTGAGTCCATATGAAATTGCTTATGAAGCCGTCGTGTCTTTTACCGACTCGCGTTCAACCCAAATCGACCAAATGAATGTGGTCAGTGAGGAATCACTTTTCACACCAACCTCAGAACGGATAGCGTTTCCCGAAGTCGTGTCATCTGACGAACAACTTCGCGAAATCCTAAGTGTAGACGATCTACCATGGGAAGATCTCCATCATATATCTTCGTTTTTACCTGAGGGTGATGCTTTTGAAAACGATTTTTCATCTATTTTTACCGCTGAATATGTCAAAGACGCTCAGAATCCAACGAAACATCCTTATTCAGAGTTGAATTTAGGGAATATTTCTCGCACTATTCCCATTGACATTTCAGTGAAGCCCGGAATTGAGGAGAACATTCATATAGGTGCCTCGTGTACAGATGATGAAATTCAAAGTTACAAGGCCCTATTCCAAGAATTCCGTGACGTGTTTGCCTGGTCCTACGAGGAAATGCCAGGAATCGATCCCGCTATTGTTGTCCATGAAATCAAGACCTACCTGGATGCTAAACCCGTCCGGCAACGGTTGCGTCAGATTCACCCTCGAAAAGCAGCTGCCATTAAAGTAGAAGTCGAAAAGCTGTTGAAAGCAGGTTTCATTTATCCGATCCCGTTAACGGATTGGGTATCGAATATTGTTCCAGTTAACAAGAAACAAGGAACAATGAGAATCTGTATCGACTATAGGGATATCAATCGAGCTTGTCCAAAAGACAACTATCCTATGCCCTATATCAATCAAATAATTGATGATTGTGCCGGAAGTGAAATGTTTTCCTTTATGGATGGTTTTTCGGGCTATAATCAAATCAATATTCTACCTGCCAATCAACCAAAAACGGCATTCATTTGTCCATGGGGGACATTTGCTTACTGCAAATTACCTTTTGGGCTTAAGAATGCCGGAGCCACTTTTCAACGGGCGATGTCTTATGCATTTCATGACATCAAGCACATTGTGCAACCGTACCTCGATGATTTGCCTGCTCATTCTTTACATCGAGCTGATCACCTTGTCCACTTACGAGAAATCTTTATGAGGTGTCGGCATTATCGTATTCAGTTAAATCCGCACAAGTGTGTTTTCTGTATAGAAGCGGGTCGATTGCTGGGATTTGTTGTTTCAAAAGCCGGCATTCGCGTTGATCCCTCGAAGGTCGAAGCCATCATCAAATTGCCTCCTCCTTCGAGTTTGCGCCAACTCCAAAGTTTGCAAGGGAAAGCAAACTTTTTACGCCGATTCATTCCAAACTACGCCGAGGTCACTAAGGGTTTTACACGGTTGTTAAAACAGAATGCTCAATTCTTTTGGGACGAGATTTCCCAACAATCTTTTGATGCACTTAAGCACGCATTGACCCATGCACCGTTGCTGCATCCTCCCAATTACAACCAGGACTACTTCTTATACCTCGCAGCTTCGCATTCCACTATTGGAATGGTGTTAGTCCAAGAAGATGAATTCGGAGCGGAACATGTGATATATTATCTTAGTAGGACATTAAACCCCACTGAGCTAAAATATTCGCATGTGGAGAAATTGGCCCTGGCAGCCGTTCAAGCTGTCCAGCGTTTTCGTCACTACATTCTTCTCCGTAAAACTACAGTTATTTCGGATTGCAACCCTATGATTTATATTTTGACAAAACAACTGCTAGGGGGCAAGTACTCTAAATGGATCGTTATCCTACAAGAGTTCGACTTGGAGTTTGAGAAGTCCAAGTCTAAGAAATCCTTAGTTTTTGCAGAATTGATGTGTGATTTCCCGCGTGCTGACACAGAAACTGTGGCAGAGGAGTCCATTGTGGACGAATCTTTGTTTCTTATCAGTACTTTAGATCCGTGGTATGGGGATATAATCATCTATCTCCAAACCCAAACCTTTCGGCCTGAAGCTTCAAAGTCGGAACGTCGAAAAATTCGGTTTCAATCCCAGCAATACAAAATTATTGGAGATACACTTTATCGCCAGGGGGCAGACTTAGTTTTTCGACGTTGTTTAACTCACGAAGAGGCTGAGAGGGTTTTGAATGATTGTCACTCTGGAGCATGTGGCGGTCATATGTCTGGGTATGCCACAGCTCAGAAGGTGTTGCGCGCTGGCTATTTCTGGCTGTCCATGTTTAAAGATTGTATCACTGCGGTCCGAAAGTGCCACAACTGTCAAGTGTTTGATCGCAAGATGCGCGCACCACCTGCTCCTCTCCATCCTATAATTTCCGTTGGTCCATTCGCCAAATGGGGTATCAATTTTATTACTTGTAACCCTCACTCGGCCGGGGGGATGCGTATATCATCCTCGCGGTTGATTATTTTACTAAATGGGCCGAGGCGATGCCTACATTCGACGCAAGCGGCAAAACAGTTGCAGTTTTCGTATTCAATCACATTATAACTAGGTTTGGTGTCCCGCAAGTGATCATCACTGACCATGGAAGCCATTTTCGAAACATCATGATGACTGAGCTTACAAGCTAGCTTGGTTTGCGCCACGATAGCTCTACTCCTTATTATCCGAAAGCCAACGGTTTGGTTGAGTCTATCAACAAAGTTCTGGTTATCATGATCCAACGAATCATTGGCATTCATCGGTTGAATTGGCACAACATGTTATTTTCAGTGCTATGGACATACCGAACTTCAGTGAAAACTTCAACAGGGTTCACTCCTTTCCAGCTAGTTTATGGCTTGGAAGTTGTGTTACCCATTGAATGCGAAATCCCATCACTTCAAATGGCTGTCGAATTACTCCCAGCTACTTCCGAAGAGGAGAAACGTTTATTATACTTAGCTCAATTGGATGAGACTCGTCGTGACGCTGCATTGGCAATCGAGACTCACGCGAAGCGAATGAAAGCTCAGTATGATAGAAATGTGACCCCTCAAAGTTTTTCGGAGGGAGACCTAGTGCTATTATATGATCAAGCTAACGATAAGCTAGGTGCTGGAAAATTCGTTCCTATGTGGCATGGACCCTACATTGTAAAGCGAAAGCTAGCAAAAGGGGCCTATGAGCTGGTAGATTTTGATGGGGACTCTTTGGGTAAACCCAGAAATGGACTTTACCTCAAGAGGTATTATGCTTAAATGATGGGTATGGAGAATTTTTAGTTAGGTTAGGTTTTCTTTCTAGCTAGTATGTTGGTTAGTTTAGATAGTGTGCTTAGCTTAGAAAGTGTGTTTTTTCGTCGTTATTTCTGGCTTATCTTGGTTTTACTCTTGATATTGCAGATGTCGATGCCTCTCCAAACGTACATTGGATTTGCCGATGGTGCTTGTCGTAGTACACGGAATATCTCTTCCGCAGCTTGGGTTATCTATTCGCCCTCTGACGAGTTAGTTTCTATGCATGGGGTGAGCCTCGGTCAAACAACGAACAACATTGCAGAATACAGTGCAGTGGTTGAATTATTGTCTGAATCTATTTCATTTGGAATTCGACGTTTGATAGTGAGGTTAGATTCTGAACTCGTTGTATTACAGCTTAATAGAGTATATGCCATTAGAAATCCTGTGTTATTAAGGTTGTTTTTGAGAGTGCGTCTCTTGGAACGTGAATTTGATTACATTGAATATCAACATATTCCAAGGTCTTTAAATACATTAGCAGATGAAATTGCTTCTCGAATGTTGGACAGACATTTGCGATAATCATGCAAGTAATTTTAAAAACATTTCATCACATATGTTAAACGAGATAAGCCGGTAATAATAATATATAGATAGGAGTGTGTCAAAAATATACATCGTCTTCGATCATAGGTTGAAAAACACCTTATGATCGGCAAAAATGATAAGTACAAAAAACCAAAATGTCATATGTGTCTACAAAAGTGACTAGTCAATCACTGGTGATGCTCTCTATACGACACCACTGCACGGGCTACTCTACACAAAAAACTCCTAAAGGGTCCTGGGACTGCAACTACATAGTGCTGCAATCTGATAGGAATGTCATCTATGGTCGTCTCCGGTATACCCGCCGTTAGACGCTCTAGATCCTGCTCTAACTCAGCCAGTGTCTCTGCAGCTGCATCCTGTGGGGCCGGTGCCGGTGCAACTGGTTGTCTCCTCTCAAAAGCCCGGAGATTGGCTGGACGCCGTGGACCTACATCTGCATTTTGAAACATTTTACTGTCAGTTTGAGACGATATATATAAAAAACAAAAAAAAATAGATAATTTAAAAACTTGTGAAAAATGAAAGTACCTCTGTCATCCCATTGTTCTCCCTGTGGAAGAACCATGTCCAGATCATTCCGAAAATCCATTCCGGCATAAGGAAAGTCCTGAATAGCAAAGACCTGGTTTTCCAACCAGTGAAAGTAACCATCAGGAAATCGAACAACTGCTGTTCCCTCATCAGGATGCCGGGCCATTACCGCAACCCATCTCGTCAACTTAGGCTCCCGAGGAGCCCCAACTGGGACAGTAAGATGCTGGGGGATCAGCATTGGAACTCTCTCTAGGGCAAAGCTCACAACCAAAGGCCCATATCCAAAGGTCTTCAATCGTCCGGTCTTTGCCCTAGTCAGTTGGCCCTTCATATTGGCCAACACAGCATCGCACCAGTTGAAAATGGTGCCTTGGAAGCAATCTATCGCCATCCGCATTTGGGACCCGGTGGCATTGTGCAAGGCGGCTGTGCCGCAAAGTCTGGTAACAGTAAAGGCTATCACCATAAGTTCAGGTCGGGATATGTATTTGATTTCTATCCCCTTCTCCTGGTTTTGATTGTTGCACCACTCTAGCCGGAGGCTAGCAAGGGATTGGCCACCCGGCCTAGTCCCGGACAGAGTCAGTTGCTCGCCCCTATTAGGCAAGCCAGTGAGAAAATATATGTCGGAGGATTCTATCTCGAGCTAGTTCTCTCCGATGTAGAAACATTGATCCTGAATATTCCACCTTTCAACCAGCCACTCAAGGAATGCTACCTGGCCCCTCATGCCAAGTATGGCCCAGTATTTATACAGACCGCATGCTTTTAACGCATCAATAGAAGGTTGATGATTTATTGCGGCCAAATCAATGTCCTCGTGTTCTCTTTCTCTCCAATCTAGCATGGTGACTGCCCTACACACCAAGAAACAATAGTTAGAATTCATAATTTTAAATTTGGTTGGTTGATTTGGGAGATTGGGGTTTCAAAACATATGTTTCGCGGGGTACGCACCCCACGTTCAGCACACAGAGCGGCGGTACGCAGCTGGGCTGAAGGCGGGCTGCGTACCCCGACCTTTTTCCTATGTAGAAAAAAGGTCGGGGCCCGCGGGTCACTCATAGGGCACCTGCGTACCCCGAGAAACATACCTCAAAACCCTAAACCCCCTAAAAAATAAAATGAAAACTGGAAATGAAATTCTAAATGGATGAAATTGAAGAGGAGGATGTTGTGGAATACCTGAAAGAGACGGCGTTCGATTCTGACGGTCGGATTCTCCGCAATGTCCACGGGAAGTTTCTTGCCAAAAGCCCTTTTCTCAACCTCAACAGTAAAATGGTAAAAATGACATGGTAAAAAGTCTTTTTATAGGTTTTTTGGATGAATGAATTCTAAGTTTGTTTATTTTTCACCATGAAAGGATATTTTTCAATGTATTTTTGCCTATCTTAAACAGGTATGAGTAATGAGTTGTTTTTGTGCAGGACAAAAGGATTTAGAGGGAAAATTGTCATTTTTTACGAACCAAAACATCAGAGTCATCTTTTAAGCCCTTTTCTGACTCCTAAAATATGAAAAGATCGCCAAGCATTTCTTGTACACTCGTTAAAACGGAATTAAAAGACGGTCCCCTTATAGCCCTTTTCTGACCGTAAAAACGGGAAAAGATTGCCGAGTTTTTGTCGTTTCAAACTCGATACTGGAAATAAAACGACGTGTCTTTGATCGCTTTTTACTTTTCAGGTCAGTGGCACTAATCATGAAAGTACTCCTTGGTCGCAAGATCAAGCGGTTCTCTCAGGTATTATTTTATACTTTTTCGGGCTTGAGAGACACAAATTTACGAAAAAGTTCACCTTGGAGTCTTCTTAAGTTTTTTCAGACTCTCTAAAATTGAAAAACGCCGAGTTTCTCCTATACTGGACTCGTTAAAATTTCACAGTAAAGGACCTGTTCGATTACAAACAGGAACGGACCACTCCTTCTTAGGGTCCGGATCTAAAGTAAGTTGGACTCATCCGAAGGATGAGCTTATAATCAAGCATATGTTATCCTCCTCAAGCTTGTTAAAAATAAAGAGGTACTTGCCAGAAATGGTGGGGGAAAAGAAAGAAGAATGAGCCTATTTGTTATCTTTTGTCCCAGAAGAAACCTTATTACCACTCTTGAACACGACACTTTTCATTCACCTGGGTTGGGAAATCCTTTGCTTCACAGTTGATCAAACCACATTGAAAGTCTTCAGCCGGGTTTCGGGGATTAACTTTGAGTCATTTGTTACCAAACCATCTGTTGTGTCGTTATGTGTTCAAGAGGTCTGCAAATAAAACTTTCATCTACAAAATACTTGTCATCCATTTTGACCATCCCTGAGTCAGTCCTTACAGCAATATTTCTTCAGCTTGAACTATGATTTCGTGTTGCAGGCTTGCCTGCAACGGGTCGCTTTCTATCGACATCAGCACATTATCTAGAAAGATGACTTAGAGATCATCAGTACCTTGAAGTCTGCATGCATCAATGGCAGGTTTCTCGCCTTTGACGTCAGTTTACATCATTGACTTTCGATCGAAGGATTCCGTGAAATGTTCGACATCAACTCATTCATTCACATCTCATGGATTGTACTGGGTACTTTGAGAACCATTGACATTACTGGTGGTCTCTCTCACACTTGTTAACAGTTTACATCATCGACTGGTAATCAAGTGGTTTCTACCATGTTCGACATCAACTCATTTATTCACATGGCTAGAATCGTACCAATTCGGGAAGTAGAAATGAAGACCCTGGATCTAGTTTCCACCATCCAGGCTGCGAGGAGTTTTGTATTCATTATCTAGTAGACTAATCATAAACAGATGGCTGCGTCCATACTGTGTCTACAGAAAGTCTTTGATTATGATGTACTGCAAGATCATTCCTGTATCAGAATAGTTAGTCTGCTAGTTAAAGTTTTGATCTGAGTATGGGAATGCCTACCTCAGTGATGATATAATCTTATACATGTATTTTGTGCTGAAAATTGCAGGTTCTGACCAGGCTCTCCACGAGATAATCCTTGAAATGATAAAGCGCTTCACCCTTCCTAGATAATACAAAACCCTAATCTACTACAGGCTTCGCACTTTAGGGGGCAATCTGTTACACTAAAAAATGTCACTATGGCTATTTACAGTTAGTATGGCTCTATCAACAGTCATGCTATCCTCCTGGGCAAGTCTTATGCCTCTGCTCTCCATGTCAAACTCCAAAAAAGAGAGAAAGTCTTTGTAAATGTGTTTATCTCTGGGTACGCATATTCTCTCGGCCTTACCTGCGTATATGCACCTAATATTCACAAAAGCTACGTACTTGTACGCTCTGTATGTAAAGGGACAGGTGCGTACCCCTGTAAAGGTCAAAAGGCGCGAGTTTCATCTTTAAAAAGTTACTTGTGGTCATTTCTAGAGCATTCTAGAAGGTTGTTTGATGTGTATTGAGCGCCTCCAGATGGTTCATGTACCCCTATGAAAGAGGAACTTATCCCATCAAGAGAGGAGCTATCCCATCCAAAGAGGGGATTATCCCATTGATGGTGGACCTGATTAACTTCCTCTTGAGCACTATAAATACAGGCATTGGGCCAGAAGGAGGGAGAGGTTGAAAGCTAAACATTTCTAAGGGTAGATGCTGCTGGAATTAGGACTCCCATTTAGAAGCTTGTGAGGAGAGATTGTCATCTTTGCTTGTTCTATTTTGGAAGTGGGTGAGCTTTGTCAAAGTAAAGGAGAACTCTTGATGGACCCTGGGAGGGACTTGCACAACACCAAGGCTCAGGTTGTAATTGTTCCTTTTGTTTCCTATTAATGCAAATGAGTCCATTCTTCTCAATAACTTGTTATTTATGAGTTGTTTCATGTACTCCTTGGTCTATATGTTAAATATGTTTTATTTTATGAGATTATCAAGTGCTATTTAATCGTTTGATTGTTAGTGAATGCAGGTTTCAAAGTGAAGGAGGAGCTCATCCGGATCAGCGAGACTGGACTACAACAACAGCGTTGGACTACAGGTAGGATCTAAACACTTGATTTCTTGTATGGTAAATGCATGTTTAGAGAAGGATTGCTCTTGTTTGTCTTGTTTGTCACTAGAGAGTCTTAGACTCCTAGGGAGGTTGGTTGTGTCCGCACTATCGACTCTTTCCGCCTGACACCTACAGAAGGGATTTTCAGTATGCGTCGCACCCTTAGCATGGGGCAGTCTGTATGGTCTAGTTTTGACCAGTTCTGAGCAGTTTTTTAGGAATAACTTCTGGGAAATGATGTAATCAGTTGACCTTGATCCTTTAGGGTATGAAACAAAACTTTTATGGGTTTTAGAGCCCTTGGTTTATTGATATATGTGATTGGGGTTGTAGTGCCCAAATATGTCTATAACAAACATACCCTCTTTACAATTTTTAATTTTTATAATATGAGAAACATTTGGAGAAAGCAAAGGTATGTACAATATTACAAGGCTTAACCTTAGCCATTCAAAATTATGACTCATATTGGTATAGGAGCCTAACAGTGGCTCCACTTGGGGATGGCATTTCCTTGTGAAATGTCAAGAACTTTATAGATCAGTAGTCTTTGAACTGTTGTTGATGTTACATTGAAAAATGTTCCTCTATTCTTCTGCACTATTGATACTTATGACAGCGAATCTTTCAAATCTTAGGGCTTTCTCTTCAGGTTTCAACTTCAAAAATCACCATCCAATCCAAACTAAACTTTTGAAAATAGAATATGTACAAATGGGGAATGAAAAATTAGTAACTAGGTTCAAAGTAATGTTTTAACATTCGACCATTCACTAGCCCACCCTCTACTTCTGTACCATCAAGTTCTCTCAGGAAGAAAGCATTTTTACCTCTAAAAGCATAAATGACATAAGGCCTTTCCATAGGAAATCAAACTTCCCATGTTTACCTCTGTCTTCCCTCCTTGAATCCCACTTGAGCACCTTGTCACCAAGGTAGAAATCTTCAGCCTTGGTTCTCTTATCAAAAATATTTTTAAACCTTTCTTACACAACTTGAGACCTAATGTAGTCCTCTTCTCTGGTTTGTTGTGGTTGAATAGTTTGGTTGATTCTTCTTTGGATACTATTTGGTTCAACCTATACTTCTTTAAGTATCTTCATTACTGGCACTCCCAAAGAGGATGGAAAGATAGCTTCCATTCCATAAACTAGTTGATAGGGAGAAGTACTAATTGATTTCTTTGTAGTCAATCTGTCTGCCCATAAGGCATTGACTAGCTTTCTATTCCAAGTTTTCTTATTTTCCTCTAGTAATTTTTTTATGATATTTACTAGGCTTTTGTTTGAGGATTCAACCAATCCATTACCTTGAGGGTAATATGTTGTGGAATGGCCAAGGGTGATATGGCATTTATTGCAGAATTCTATCATTCTTTTGGATTTAAAGGCTGTTGCATTATCAGTAATGAGCTTAGTTGGACATCCAAATCTAGATAGAATATTGGTTTCAAGGAAGGAAATGATAACAGTATCTGTGGCTTGCCTTGAAGGTATGGCCTCTATCCATTTTTTGAAGTAGTCAGTGGAAGTAAGGATCCATTTGTGTTGGGCAGAGGAGGGTGGGTGAATTTCACCAATGAAGTCTAGACCCCATTGTTGAAAAGGTATTTCAGCAGAGATTGTCTTGAGGGGTAATGGTAAAAGATTTTTCTTTCCCTCAAAGTTTTGACACTTGTGACAGGAGGTCACATATTTATTGACATCAGTAAACAAGGTAGACCAGTAGAAACCAACCCTCAAAATTTTATCTGTTGTAGTCTTCCAGTAAAGGTGTCCTCCGTAATCACCTGCATGAAACTCTTGTAAAACTTTTTCAGCTTCTTCTTTTAATAAGAAATTGAGAAGAATGCCTTCTCTCCAAAACAAAACATTGTCTAATATACAAAATCTAGAGGATTTCATCTTTAGAAACCTACTTTTAGTCCTAGATAATTCAGGAGGAGCTTGTAAATTTAGTAAAATATTACAAATATCAGCATACCATGGTGATTCAAGAAAGGCCTGGCTGATTAGTGGAGTCGCCATCTCCTCTTCATTATCTATTGCTGCAATAAAGTTAATATCCAAGGCCTGACAGTTCGATTCAGCCATTAACTTTGCTAAACCTTGGCCCTTGATTAATTTTGTTGGTTTAATTTCTATGTCATATTCTAAGATAGTAGCAATCCACTTCCCTCTCTTTCTATCTGGAACATCCTAATTTAGTATGTCTTTCACTACTGAATTAGGAACGTAGGCTACTATGTGAGAATATAAGACGTGTACCCTAAACCTTTAATGGCTTTGACCAAAGCCAAGGCCTGTTTCTCCATTATATTTTATTTTAAGGGGGCATCTCTCAGGGCTTTGCTAAAGAAAACAATGGGTTGTTCATAGCCCTGGTCATTTTTCTGTAATAGGACTATAGCTATTGTGTGCTCTGAAGCAAAGGAAAATAAAATGAAATCTCTATCAAACTTGGGACTAATTAGTACCGGTGCTTTAGTTAAGGCTAGTTTAATATCTTCAAAGGATTTCTTAGCCTCAACGGTCCATTTTATGGTCGAATCCTTTTTCAGCATAATGTTGAGTGATCTAATTAACTCATCTAAATTAGAAATAAATCTTCTAAGAAAATTAATTTTTCTTAAGAAAGCTTGCAATTCACTAATGTTCCTGGGGTGTCTTATTCGTAAGATGGCTTCTATTCTTGCTAGGTCTATTCTAATACCATCTTTCGAGATTATATGGCCTAATAACTTTCCTTCCTCTAACCCAAACAAGGACTTTTTGGGGTTTAAGGAGATTCCAAACTTCCTACATTTGATAAAGACTTGTTGTAGATGATCTAAATGTTGATTATCAGACTTTGAGAACACAGTAATGTCATCTAGATATATCACAAGGAAATCATGAATTTATTTAGCAAAGGTTATATCCATAGCCCTCTAGAAAGTTTCTCCTGAATTCATTAGTCCAAAAGGAATTTTCACATACATGAATGTGACCCAAGGAGTAGTAAAGGCAGTCTTGGGTTGGTCGTCAGGATGAACTAAGATTTGCTTATAACCAGAAAACCCATCCAACAATGAGATTCTGGTTGATCCAACTACTCTCTGCAAAATGTGGTCCATCTTGGGGAGAGGGTAGTTGTCTTTCAGTGATACTTTATTGAGGTTTCTAAGATCCACACAAAGCCTGATCTCACCTATTTTCTTTCTTGTTGGCACTAAGTTTGATATCCAATCAGAGAATCTGATTAGTGCAATTATTTTACCATCATACATCCTTCAGATTTCTTTTTCTATATCAGGAAATAAGACAGGATTAATCCTTCTTAGTTTCTATTTGAAAGGCTTTTGATTTTCTTTTATAGGAATAGTGTGCTAGATGATATTGGTGTCATAGGATTTGAGGTCCTCGTAACTCCAAGCAAAAACATCCCTAAATTCTTTCAACAACTCAATGCATTTGGATTTTTCAGTTGGAGGTAATGATTTTGAAAGTTTGTTCAATTTTGGACTTTCATCAGTGCCTATGTTGTATTCCTCAATGTCAGATCTTAATGGTTCCATGTTAGGTTTCTTAGGAACATCATTTGAATCAAATAAATCTTCCAGAGGGGTTAATCCCTTTGGTATGAAGTTATCCTCTAGATTGATTACTTCAGTTTCTTCGTTTATCATTTCATCAATTAGGTTATCTATATCTGATTTGTTAAATTTAGTTGGGTTAAGTCCATATATTTTATCATCTTCTATATTATTTATTTCTATTTTATCTTTAGTATCATGATCTACGGAAGTATCAGTATCTATATTACTATTTACAAATTCTTCTTTTGAAAGTAAAAAGTTATTTATCTGTTTATCATTAGTGAATATCTGCCAGTTTTTCAAATTATCAGGAATTACAGGTCTATGCCTAACTTCAGCAGTGTACTGATAGTTAGGCTGGAAGGGTAATTTACAAGTGCTAGCAAACATTGCTAAACTATGGGCTTGTATGCTATGTTTCCTAGGGATGATTGCAAGCTTTGTTTCTAAGAAAGTATTTAGTATTTCTACAATAGTGTCTCTATAGCAACTTAATCTAGGGTCTTTATTCATATATACAACATCTATTTGTTTCACAATTAATTCAGAGTTTCCCGTAATAGAAACTCTTTTAGCTCCTAAATTCCTAACTAACTTAAGACCTAAACTTAATGCTTCATATTCAGATATATTATTTGTACATTTAAAATTTAGTCTATAGGCATGGCCTTCTGAATAATTATTCTCTAAGTTATATATCCACACTCCTAATCCTGCTCCTAACATATTTACTGATCCATCAAACTCCAAATGCCATAAGATCTCATGATCATAGTTTTCACTATTTGGTGGAATAAACTCTTTATCATTCACAACAATTAGACCTTTGTGTTCATTGAATATCTCTATAGTCTAATGAGTCTCATCTGGTGTAGAAACTACAACATCTTTTAGTTCTGTATCAGTGCTGTCTAAAAGTATTTCTTGAGTCTGATCAGCATTATACGAAATAAAAGAGTCAATATTGGAGTGCATGGAGTAGATGGTAAATTTTTGAGGTCGATCCTTGCTACTTACCATATATTTCATTAAGGTTTCTTGGTATAGTTTCTTAGGTTGTCCAAAAACAAAAATTGTTGCATAAGCCATATCAAGTTGAGGAGATCCCTGAAGTTTGGCTCCCCATGATCTAGATAAAAGCATGCCATACTTCGGTGGGATGTTAGCCACTACAATGTCCATCAGGGTGCTCTTGGTAGGATATTGGACTAAAGTAACACATATGTCTTTGATTAATCCTAGACACTTTACTTGAGTAGAGTCAAAAGAAAATAAGTCTTTGTAGGGCCTTGTTATGTCTAGGTTTAGCTTTTCCATTACTGATTTTGGCATTAAATTGTGAGAAGCTTCATAATCCAACATTGCATTGTGTAAAATCTTGTCATGGATACTAAGTATTATATAAAAAGGTGGAATTCCTCCTTCTAATGGTTTGCCATTAACATCAAGACCGAATATAAGTTCTGGTTTATCATCAAACAAGTTAACTGAATCTTCATTTTCAGCAAAGTTTAAGGTCTGGTTAATCTGAGACTTTGTAAGGTTCATTCTTAATTAGTTCTATTAAATGGAATGGAATCTTTAGCTTAGATATCTCTACTCCCAAATTGAAGGAAAAGAAGATTTTTTTGATTGAGGGTTTGGAGTTTTAGCAATAGGGATTTGAGTAGGATTGTTTTCTTTTTCATTATTGGGGATTTCTTTCTATGGATTTACAAGTGTAATTGAAGTGGATGGCTGATTAGCAGAAGGTTGATCAGGGGTTATATCTACAATTTTGGGGCCAGAAGGATTTGGGTTCTGCCTAGGGAGAATTTGAAGGACCTTTGAGACAAGGGCTTCTTTTATCTTCTTGGGCTGATTATGTGTTGTTTTCTTTGTTTGGTCAGGAACATTCGAATTCCTTTTGCTTCTTAGATTGTATTTCTTGTGGACTTTGAAAATAGCAGAGTCATACCCTTGTTTATAGTCAAATGATTCACCAGACTGTACCTGTAGTTGCTGCAACATATACAATTCCTGCTCATCTTGAGTTAGAAAAACGGTGTCTTCATCATGTACTCCCATTAGGTTAATTTGTGTGTCATGCTCTGGATTTTCTAGATTGGATGTTTCTACATAATTTTCTTAAAAAGGAGGCCTTATGTTCTAATTTGGTCCATTTTTCCCTATGTTTTGGTTATTTCTGAAATTTGGTTTTCTAATTGGAGGTGCTTGTTGGTTATCCCATTGGGGTTTCCTTTCCATGTTACCTATTCTCTCCATTATTATTTCCATGCTTTTAGCCAATTTATCTATTTTAAGATCAGATGGTGAAGTTTCTTCCTTAGCAGTTCTTTTTTCATTTCTAACTCTATCCCTTTTGGCTAACAAATTTTCTTCTACACTAACAACTACACTTTGCATCTCTTCTAAAGTAGGGTGTTTCTTTCCCTAAGACGGTATGACATATCAGTATCAAAACCATCAGGGAACTTTATTAAGGCTAAGTCAGGTGGGGCTCTAAGGTTAACTGGGATTGCATTATATATACCATTAAATCTAGTGCAGTAATATTGAATTGTTTCATTAGGTCCTCTCTTAATATTTTAGTATTCTAAAAGGATTTGTAAAGGATTCTTTTTCTTTTCCCACCTATAAATAAACAACCTCTGGAAGTTTGCTAGGTCTGCTATGTGATTGGGTGGGAAGGCTTTAAACCACTTCTTGACATCACCAGTCAAAGATTGGGCAAATAGTCTCATCTAAACATCGGCTTCATCTAATTCATGTAGTTCAAAGAAGTCAGACATCTTGTTTACATATTGCTGGGCCGTATACTAACCAATAGCATCAAAAAATGGAATCTTACTCTGATAATTTGTAGGCATATCATGAAGTTGGGTAGGTAAAACAAGAGGAGCATATATGTTCACCATTGTTGTTGATTGGGATGGTATAAGTTATGGGGTTGATATAATTGGTGTTAATGTAGTAGTAGATGAAGAATCAGGACTAGTAGGTGGTGAATGAGTAATGAAAGGCTAGTGAGGGAGTGAAGGTGTTGTTGACATGCCTAATGTGTGCTATGCCAACAAGGGGAAATAACCTGATTGCAAGCCCCAATTAGACCTATTTTCATTTGGAATGGCTAGCTCCGACATGTTTTAAGAGACCCCGTAAATTGTTTGAACATGTTGAAAGATTGCTTTCGAGAGGAAGAATTCAATTAAATCAACAAAACAAAAAAGCTAACCTCTATGTATTAAATCCTATCTACACTACTTTTAACTACTCAAATCTAGTCTATCCTGTAGAAGCATAATACAGAGGTTTAAACATCATATATATGTTGGGCAGGAGCATGATTAAGAAGATTAAACATCATGTATAGATTCAAATCCAAATGAATAAATAACTGAATTCATAGATGGAAAAGACTGTATTAAAGCTAAATTGAAATCCGATCACTCATGTAGGAATCCACATTCTTTTAAGGAGTTAAACTTGCAACTGATCTTTAATTTAGTTTCAAATCAGAGACCATTCACAAGTTAACCATGAAACTGAATCACATTCAATTTAACAAGACTAATAGTGAACTGTAATTCATCAATATGCATACATACAAATCACATTTACATTCATGCCAGCAACAACACTTTGATCCAAAACATATAATGGAACAATCAAATAAGTCGGAAGATAAAGGCTCCTTCTTCCCCCCAAAACAATCCTCCTTATTCACAATAAAGCAAAACTGTTCTTCTCGAAAATCCCTAAGCCCTTTCTCTTCTTCAGAGGTAATAATTAGGCAAACGCCCCTAACTCTAGGTCTACCCTACCTCTTCATCTTCCCACTATTTTAGATATGCAAATAAAGTACATAGAGATAGGATCGTCAGCGTGACCACTCGCACGTAGAAAGCATAACGGTCAGATCGATTCCTTTCCAGAGGAAGAGAATAGATGTTGGTAAAAAAGGGTGACTATATGTTGCCTTCGCATAATGAAGACCGGGACAACTCTGCTTATAGAATGTATAGGCAACGCGTGGGGTTCCGACCCGGAACGCTTGCAGCCAGACCCTTAAACACCCGTTTCTACATACATGGCTCTTCGAATCCCCTCTTACGTCCTTTACTTCTGACTTGCAAGGATAGCTATCATTAGCTTGATGATTGTGAACAATAAAACATAAATTCTCTATCAAACGTAAACGCTGCCTCCATTCATTGTATAAACTATGGAACAAGTGTGAAAAGGATTTATGCTTGATACACAGTCAACATACAATTTCCTGCTCAACCCATAGGCTTGGCATAGTTTCTTGAGGGCTTCTTTTAAATCGCAATCGGGTATCGGCCCCTCCATGGGTCACGGTACCCATGCCTTCCACTTCCCCGATGCGTAATTACACTATCGAGACTCCACAGGCCCGCCTTTTACACTGAAAACCCGACCCCTTTGTAATTTCAGAAAATTTGGAAAACACATGAAAACACAGGAAATCCCGCCCCAATCGCTCAAGCTGGACCTCAAATGCTATATGTTGGAGTCTATAAATATTGCCAGGTTCGGCCTATCACATATCGCAATATGCACAAACCTGGGGCTCTACCGATCACGATATGCGATAGGGCTTTGGACCCAAAAATATATAAATCGTATTTGATAGCTCGGTGGGTCTGCCATATCGCTGTGCGTATTATGTATAAGGCTAGCGCTCTACCAATACGTGATATGCAATTGGGGGCCAGACCCGACAATGTATACAATGCAGTTCATAGTGCCAGCGGGTCCGGAGGTCGGGGGCACGCCATATATACATCAACCTTGGACTTAGGCTGATTGTGATATGTGACGGGCGTTCAGAGCCGAAAATATATATATTGTGGTTCATAATGTTGTCGGGTCCCGGGCCTTATTGCATGCATTATGCGCCCAAATTGAATGCGATAAGTGAAAGAGGGAGAATATACGTATTTTGCGAAGGGTTTCCTTTGTAAAGGGATTATAAAGGGACAATGATGCGATGAAGGGTTTTGGAAGCTAGACAAACCTCGATGAGCATATGAATGAAGGGCTTAACAAGGTTATATGTGAGGGATTTGTTAAGGGTCTTTCACCATTTGTGAATGGAAGATTTGGCTCTTCATAGAGTTAAAATCACTGGGATGAAAAGGACCATTCAGAGAGATGATAGATCACACTTATAGGGGGCCCATTCAAAATTTTCTATCAGAGCATGTTTTAATAGGGTGGTAGTTGTAGCCATAACAAATGACGAACCGTTGGACGAACCAATTATCTCTGTTTCCAAATAACCTTCATATCAACAAAACATCAGGATGTTAAGATAAACTTGAAATGCAAACTATATAGATGGACAATCATGGGTTACACTTAAACATTAACTACTTCAGGAGGATAAACATAGGAGGAGGAGTAGTCAACGAAATTGGCTAAGCACATGGCTCTGAGATTTGGCTTCGAGATGGCCATCGCCGAGGTTTCCTCTTGTGCTGGTAACGAAACCACAGGTTCTACGGTCTATGGCGGAGGCGATGCAGGGCTAGCCAAAGCCACGATCCTCCACGGGACCGGCCACAAGAGCATATGCTCTGATGACTATTGGAATGCCGGCATGGGCTTGGCAAAGCGGCTTAACGCCAAGGAAATATCTGACGGCCCTGAGACAGCAGAAAATCGCCCAAATCATGTATCAGAGGAGGATTTGGAAGTGAAGATCGCTAAGAGATATGAGAGCAGAAAACTGCACACGAAAATGGCCTTTTGGCTCAAAATCCACCGCGGAGATGGGAAATCGCCAGGGTTTGGTCTTATAGCTCGCGCCGACATTGTCCCTCCACTCGCGACCTCCGCATGCAAGGATGGAGGACTGAGGGAAGCAGATCTGACACACTACAAATCTGCATGGTCAAAACTCAGCCGACCTAGGACGGATCTACTCGACCTGAGCCCTAATCTCTACAGATCTAGAACGGATCAAACTGCCCAAGTACCCAGGCGGCAGATCGGAGGATATTGGTATCATTTCAACAGAGGGTTAGCAGAATGCGCAGTGCAAATGGGAGATCGCCCCAACAGGAGCCCTGATCTGGTAAATTGCCCATCAGATCGGGCCAAAAAACGCAGATCCGGGGTAGCTCTATCAGATCTATCCAGATCCAGGCAGAAGAAAGAGGGAAGATCGCCAGTTTCAGGAATCCAGTCCGAAAAACTGGACTTGGTCAAGGTAGATTCAGCGGATCTGAAGCAAATCTTCATCAGATCAACAGAAGGCAGACACGTTTGCGTGCAGATCTGGGAACGGATGAGTGTATTGGCGCTAAAAAAAGAGATCCAGGATAAATTGGGACTTCCAGTCTCAGTACAAAATCTACTATTTTCAGGGCTCTGCTTACAGGACCAGCATACACTCCAGCACTATAGGGTTGCAAAGGACTCAACTATTATTCTCAATCTGCGACTGCGAGGTGGATCCAAGGGTGCTCCCTCAAAATCTACAGGTACTTATCGCGATGCAGCCAAAGGGAAAGAACCTCTAAAGGGGAAAGAATCCACATCTGCTAATGTACCCCCAGGGCAGTACATCGTGGATCAATCGCCAAAGAGCCCCTCCACATCCCTGGATATACCAGAGGTAAATTACATATTCTCAGATTTACAAAAAAATGATGTTATCTATAGATTTAACGGCTTTTGGCCTAGAACTGATGCATTACACCAATGGATCCACACGGTGTGGACAAAAAACTGCCAAATACACCTATGCTCTAAGGGCTTCTTCATAGTAAACTTTAACCTAGAAGAAGATAGGGAAAAAGTTTTTAGTCAAGGGCCATGGTTTTGGGGCAGTGCGGGACTTTTTGTTACCCCATGGTTCCCGGAGTTTGATGCAAACACTATGGTAGTATCAAGGATGCCAGTTTGGGTCAGGCTGCATAACCTCCCGATACATTTTTGGCATTCCAAAGCCTTAATAATTATTGGGAATACCCTCAGGAGAATATTAAAGATTGATACAGAGAGACATATAAAAGGAATTTTTACCTTCGCTAGAATATGTGTCGAGGTAGATCTTAGCCAAGGATTACCTGAAAGCATCAATCTGAACTTCAACAATTCGCAGTGGAAACAATCTCTGGACTATGAGAACACAGCTTTCAGATGCAGGGGATGTCAACAAACAGGGCATTTGTACAATGCATGCAAAAGCCTCAACAAGAACAAGTCTCAACAAAGGAAGCCCAAAGGATGGCAGAATATAGATGACGTCGTAAAAAAGAGAGTGCCGGAAAAGAAAGCCCCTCCTACATCAGAAGATGAAGAATCATAATCAGAAGAGGATGATACCATCATAGAGGAAGCTAAAGTAGGGAATCAGAAGGGAAACATATCAGAAAACAAGGCTCCACAGTTTCATCCAAATCAGGCAGAGAAGATAAATGATGACCAGAACATGGGAGGGATAAAACGGTACCACCAATCAGACACATCAGATTCAGACAAGGAACCAGGCTCGCAGAAAGTTGAAACACAGTTAGTCATAGCCTCGATTGAGCCCACCCAGGGCGAGTGGCGCAAGGTCGAAAAGAAAAAAGGAAGAAAAACTTGAAGCGTGAGTCTTACTCACATATGTATTCTCAGTTTTTCTTGCTTCCCCTCTCTCTCTCTCTTTTCTCTTCTCATCATTTTTGCACGTTAGTCATTTAACGATGCATTGGGTGCCACGGCACCGGAGCCCATTGGGCAGCTTATGGAAATGCATCAGCATCTGCAATTGTAACTTTTCATTTTTTAATAAAAGGTTACAGATTTTTCCACTGGAAAAAAATTAACTGCTTTAGGAGGAATAGAGACAAATAGCTTCTACTTTCTGATATGATTTTGAAAGGAACTCTCCAATGGCAGTATTACGGGGTTTATTGACCTTCCTTTACTTGTTTCCCACTTTCAAAAATCCCTTTGGGGTTGTCACTAGTCTGTCCATACCTATTTAGGTGTGTACCTCAGCTCTTTATTGCTCATCAAGCTTGATGTAGACATGTTTTCTTGCACTTTATATGAGAATTTTAGTGATATATTTTCATTGATTGAATGGGGCGCAGTCAAGGATCATGCCATATTTTTAAACTGCTTAAGCAAGGTTGGGCTTTCTATGTCAACTGGTACTCTGAGCCCAGCAACAATCCTTACTCTAACCGGCTTCCCAAGCAACCTGTCCTTCCAGATTGGCACAAGGACTTGGAATTTCATTCCTTTTTAGATAAGTCCTTCCAGTTTTAGGCACAAGGACTAGAGCACAATTAGATTTGCCACAGGGTATGAGACAGTGAGCTTAGCCCATGAAAGGAGGTTTACTTGTGAGTAATAGGTATTGGACCATTTAGTGTGGTGGATGGGAGCAATGGAGAATGACTGTAAACCTTACAAGCAAGTATAGGCTAGGTCTGAGTGGGATTTATTTAAATGCAATGTTCCTCCATGCCAGTCCAACTATAGTTACACATTTTTTTCTTTATAAAGATGCCCCTACATGCTCCAGATATCCAAGTTATCAATAGATCTCACATAGTTCCCAACAGATGCCAATGAGGGGTTTTAGTTTGCATTCCACTGCTGATTCTCAAGTGTTCATGGGCTGATAGAAGGTTTGTTTGATTTGTGGGGAAATGATGGATTCAGGAACAGTAGAATCATCAGCAAGTTAATGAGGAAGGGAAAGGCTGAGAGTATTGAATGAGGGAAAATATGAAAGGTAGAATGAGACTATAGGACTACAATCAGCTGGATGAAAGGAATGTAATTCAAAATAATAGGAAAATAGACTTGGCAGAAAACAAAAGAAAGGACAGAAATACAACTAAACTAACAGCAAAATGAAATGAACTCTAACCTACTCAGGAATCAACCACCAATGCGGTGGCTACTGGAAGTATCTCTTCAAATGCTAGCCATTAACAGGGAGCTTTTCAGTCTCTCCATGTAACGTTTTCAACCTGTAAGTCCCTTGAGCAATTTTTTCAACAACTTGGAATGGGCCCAGCCATAGGTGTTGGAATTTTGTGTGTTTACCCTTTGGCTCACTCAGCTTGTCCCATTTCAGGACTAGATCCCCTACTTGGAAATCTTTATCTCCCACCATATGATGATCAAACCATTTTTTTACAATCATTTGGTGATTTTTGAATTTAATTCTAGCTCTATCCCTTAATTCCTCCAGCTTCATCAGTTGGTCAATCCTTTCATGAAGCAGGGCTGAAGGGGTTCCTCTTGAAGCTTGGGAAGGCTGTAAGGAAGGAAGGGCAACGTTTGGGGGCAAGATGGCTTCTTCTCCATAGACGAGGAAGTATGGGGAGTTTCCTAACGCCACTTTAGGGGTGACCCTATCGGCCCAAAGGGCGTTTTTCAAGGCATTGTGCCAGTTCCTCTGGTTATCAGCAACTCACTTGCGGATTATGTGGATAAGGTTCTTATTGGAAGACTCTGCAACTCTGTTTCCCTGGGGGTAATAGTTTGCTGCATATTTTATGTGGATTGACTTATCAATGGCAAACTCAGTTAGTCTCAGAGATGAAAAGTAAGAAGCGTTATAAAAAATGAGAGCATAAGGGATGCCATACCTGTTGATAATGAATTTCTCAATGAATGATATTACCTCATCTTCGTTCACCTTCTAGAGTGGGATGGCTTCGGTCCATCTGGTGAAGTAATCAGTTGCTATGAGTATATACTTGTGCTGCTATGAGGAGTTTGGAGTGATCTCGCCTATGAAATCTAGGCCCCATTGCTGGAATGGTCGATAAATCATAACAGGCCTGAGGGGAACAGTGGGCTTTCTTTCTCATCCTGCAGCGGTTTGGCACGCCTTGCATTTGCAAGCATAGGCATGCGAGTCTCTGAACATTGTGGGCCAATAATATCTGGCTCTCAATATTTTGTGAGCAGTGGTCTCTTCGCCATAGTGACCACCTGCTGGGCCATCGTGCATTTCTTTCAATACATGGTTGGCATCATCTTTCTCCAAACACGTCAGCCAGATTCCATCATGATTTTTTCTGTATAAGATGCTGTCAGCCAAATGATACAGATTGGATTTCAATTTGAGTGCTTTAGTTTGTGATGCAGCCATGTATTTGGGACACGAACCCTGCACTAGATAGAAGCGTATGTCGTGGTACCATGACTCAGGGTCCAAAAAGGTTTCCGATGCTTTTCGCTCATACATGACGACTTCATTACTCCATAAGAGCTCCTCCCTGAGTTCCCTTTGTGCATATTGCATGCTTAGCGTTCCTGATTCTTTGGATGCCTCCTTTTGATCCGCTAAGGCTTCTGCCGCGAGCCTGCAAAGTCCCTGCCCTTGAAATATATGTGTCGGCTTTATCTCTAGGTCAAAATCTTGAAGGGCAATTATCTAGTTCCCTCTTCGTTCACCCATTTCTTTCTGCACGGAGAGGGTTCTTACAATAGGATGGGGCACGATGACTTTGGTCTTGGCCTTTAGTAAGTAAGGATGGAAATGTTTAATGGCCTTGAAAATTGCATAGCCCTATTTCTCCACATCTGGGTAATTCAGTTCCACTCCTTAGAGATTTGAACTCATGTAGGAAATGGGGGCTTCATTGCCATCATCATTTTTTTGAGTGAGAAATGTGGCATATGCAAGGTCAGAAGCAAAGGTGTATAAGAAGAATCCTTTGCCGAAATCAGGGCTGACTAGTGCAGAAGCTTCAACAATGGCTTCCTTGATTTTCCGAAATGCTTCCTTGGCTTCATCACTCCATTTATACACAACGTCTTTCTTCATCATCAGCTACAAGGGGTGTATTATTTCTGCTAAGATTGAGACAAATTTTCTAACGAAATTAATCCCCCCGAAGAAAGATTGCATGGCTTCTTTATTGGCAGGGGGTTGTATTCTCATGATGGTTTGTATTCTTTTAGGATCAATCACAATCCCGTCTTTAGAAAGGATATGACCTAGTAGTTTCCCCTCTATAGCTGAAAAGATGCTCTTCTTGGGATTCAAAGAAATTCCATACCTTCGGCATCTTTCGAAAATCTGCCTTAGGTGATAAATGTGATCCCTTCTATGATATGAATACACAGTGATGTCATCCATGTACACTACTACTAATCTGTTCATTAACCCTCGAAAGGCTATCTCCATAGCTCTTTGGAATGTGGCACCCGTGTTAGTGAGCCCAAAAGGCATTTTATGGTATGCGTAGGTGCCCCATTTGGTGTTGAAGGTTGTCTTAAGCTGATCCCCATGAGATACCAGTACCTGATTATATCTTGAAAGCCCATCTAATAGGGACAACATTTCAGACCCAGAAATGCACTGAAGGATGTGTTCCATAGAAGGTATAGGATGGTTATCCTTTTGAGACACTCTGTTCAGGTTTCTAAAATTAATACAAAGCCTGATGTCTCCATTTTTCTTTCTCACTGGCACGCGATTGGCTACCCAGTGGGTGTGTCTGACCAGGAATATGATTTTAGCATCTAGCATCTTGTTCAGTTCTTTCTTCACCAATGGTTCTAGGCATGGATGCATCTTACGCAACTTTTGTTGGTAGGGCTTGGCCTCATTTTCCAAAGGGATCACATGCTGCATAATACTGGTATCAAACGTCTTTAGGTCTTCGTATGTCCATGCAAAGAAATCCTTGTATTCTTTAAATAGTTTGACAAATGTAGCATTTTCTTGCGGAGAGCACCCCAGGCCCAGATTGATATTTTTTGGGTCTTTTTCGGTCCCAAGGTTGATCGTTTCATACTTCATGGATGAGCTGTGTGTTTTGCAGTTAGTAGGTTTCTTGAATTTATCATGTAAGTCATACAAGTGCTCCATCCTAACCACTAATTTTGGAATCACATTGGGCTGATCCTTTTCCTCATCTTTCCTTTCATTCGTAAGCTTTTCATGCTCCTTTTCGTCAATGACTGCACTCTTGAATGTCTTCTCGCAATGCAGGAACTCAAGGATTTTCTAATCATCTTTGAAAACCTGCCAAATCGAGATGTTATCAGGCACGGATGATCTGAAAATCAATTCAACAGAACATTTATTTTTCTTCATTCTAAAATTAGGCAAAAGTTTAGTAGCCATATTAGCCATCATATCAGCATCTTGGTTTTGGCCTCGAGGTATGTATGTAATATTAAAGGAATCAAAACTGTCAATTAAATCCCATGCCTTATGCTGGTACCTCACCAGGTGTGGAGAATTGCAATGTATCCTTTTCCTTACCTGATCTACGATTATCTGTGAGTCACCAAAAACTTTAAGATCTTTCACATTCATACCAATGGCTTTCTTTAGGCCTTGCAGGCCTTCATTTTCCGTTGTGTCGTTGGTGCATGTGAACTCCAATCGGCTGGCCATTAGATTTTGGTTCCCTTGCGGGTCAATGAGAATACTTCCAGCTCCTGCACCTTGAAGGAAGTTAGAACCATCAATATAGAGTGTCCATAATATTGCATCTAATGTTACATCAATTGAACTACTATCTAAGAAATTAGTCCTATCATTACTATAATACAGGATAGCTCATTAGTTGAATTATGGGAAGGAATTTCCAACTCTGTGTGTGTCAAATTTTCTTCAATGGTTTCTGCATGGAACTCTCCAAAATAGCTTTCTATAGCATAAGCATCGAAACTATAGTTCCCAAGGATGGAGTTGGTAAACATTACAGGTTCATTGGGATCATTTAGTTCTGTTACCACATACTTCATGTATATTTCCCTATCAACTCTCAACATATCACCTTTTCCCTTCTAAGGCAACAAGAGATGGGACCAATCAGTCGAGAAGTATCCATTCAATTTCACTGACCAGTCCCTACTAAGCAGCATTCCATAGGCCTTGGATATATCAACTACCACTATATCAATGACTTGTGTGTACTATGGTTTAGCAGCCATCTGAATCAACACATCCTTCAATTCTCCAATTACTTTCACATTTGTCCTATCTAATTGCATGATTTGAGTTCCAGTTTTTTCAGGTATGGCCTAAAGTCTTTTAGCAACAGGATAAGGCATAACAGTGGATGAGGCGCCAGAATCTACCAAGCAAATGTGGACATTCATGTTGAAAATTTCAAACGTGATGAGGAACAGTGGAGTCATAGATTTCGATTTCCTCCCTATCATGGCTGTGCTGACATCTTGGGGTTTTTGATTCATTTTAGATAACGTGGCCTCCATAGCTAATGGTATTCGGGCTACACTAGTGGTACTAACATGTTTGGACATTGGCTTCTTGGTTTGGGTGCTTGAGGTGGAGAGGGTTTTGCAGTTCCACTCATTCATAGCTTTCAGCAGAAAATCTCTTTGCTGCGTTAATTTTAACAAGTCAAAATATGTGATATTAGCCCTAAACTTCTTGAGATCATCCATAATATTGTAATCAATGTTGTAAATAGGATAGGGCAGAGTAAACATACCTATTTTTCCATTCTTAGGTGGGATTTTACCATCTTCAGTAGCCTTCGTTGCAGTGGGAGATGGATTTTCTTTCTCTGGGTGACTTGCAACAGGGGTATTCTTGGATTGACTGCTAGGCCTACTCTTTTCGACAGGAACTCTGGGAGCGGATGCTTTCACAAGGTGAACATCTTGCTTTATTTGGTCTAAGGGCTTTGTCGCACCTAGAAGCGGCCCTTTACTATGCATGTGGATTTCATTAGTGTTGATTTCTGTAGTGTTATCTCCCCCGTCGTCATTCTCATCACTATGGAAATCTCATAGCAATTTGGGTTTCCTCATACAAGGGTTCTTCTACTTGGTATTCCTCCTTGTCTCCTTATTCTGGTTCGAGCTCTAGTATAGGTTCTTCTTTGTTAAGGAGTGATCCAATAAGAACCAAATCTTCTGTGTTTAAATCCCCTTCATTAGGTGGAGCAGGAAATGCAAGTTGACCATGACCACCTTCTATTTTCTTCCGATAGAAAGGTTTGAAGGGTTTTCTATTATTATAATCTCCTCCCTTCCCACTTGTGCTCTCTCCAACATTTCTTTTCATATCGATGACTCTGTTTGTTAGTTTCTTAATGATTCGATGCAAGCCTTCCACATCTGTGGCATCCTTTTCTTTGGTCTCAGACACTTTGTTGCCACTCCCACTACTCTTCTTGGATGATTGGGAGGCTTTCTTCACTTTTTTTTTATAATGACATGTTGTGAGGCTGATCGTTTCATTTTAAACTTTCATCGCTTCATCGTTAACACCTTGTAAGGTTTGCACATTACTCCTTTTAACCCACATCATTGTAGGGACAGGGAGAGCAAAGACATAGAACTCCATGAGCACTTCGTTAGTAGGTCTAGCGGTGGCTGGGATTCCATTGAATATAGTGTTGAATCAGATGTTAAAATCCTTGACTTTCTCATTGGTTTCCATTTTCAGACAGGATAGTTCTAAAACTAAGGCTGCAGGTGTTTTATCATCACCAAACTTGTCTAAAAAGGCCTGCTGAAAAGCATCCCAAGAGGTGATTGACCCTATTTTCAAGCTGAAATACCATGTGGAGGCTACACCAATCAAAGTAAAAGAGAATAGGCAGCACACCACATCTTCATTGGCGACCCCCAACCTACGCAAGGCTAGGAAGATAGAGTGAATATGGTTATCAGCGGTATCTCCCTGCTCAGGGTCGAAATTAGGTAACACTCTTTTTGCATTTTTTGGTAAGGGATGCTGCTGCCCAGGTACCGCTATAGCATCCTGTGCAAGCCAGGGAGGGAATGCTCTTGGAGGAGGTGGGGATTGATTCCCACCCAGAGGAGGAGGTGGAGGCTGATTCCCACTTGGAGGAGGAACGTTCGCCATATTATGGACAAGGGAGTTTTGGTTGGAGGCTTCTCCATTAGGATTCTCAAAATCAAGTGAGGAGTTGCCTTTAGAAGGGGAATCCTCAGGAATTTCTTCCCAGGGGGTGTCGATACTTTCAAGGATTCCAGCACAATATCTTTGAGAGAAGTGGATGCAGATGTATCTTCACTCAGGATAAAGATCCTTGGCTTTCTCTTAGTTGTTAGAGGTAAAGAGTGAAAGATGGCAAGCTGAGAGAGGGAACGAGCATAAGCCCAAGTAAGCATTCTGACTGGTTGTTCCTGAGTGACAGGATACAACCACAGTCTCTCTTCCTTGGATGACCTCGAAATAGGACTCAAAGGGGTCTTTGTTTCTTCAAAATGAGGCTTTTTCAAATGTGTGGCAGGATCTCTCTGACCTTTATGATCCATACATTAATCCTTTTGAATCCATGCATGGCACTTATAGATGAAATCTTGAAAAGTTTGGGATGGCGGTTCAGGTCCTCCTTCTAGCACCAATTTGTTGACATGGTTAATGTGTGCTATGCCAACAAGGGGAACTAACCCGATCACAAGCCCCAATTAGACCTGCTTTCATTTGGAATGGCTGGCTCCGACGGGTTTTAAGGGACCCCATAAACTGTTTGAACATGTCAAAAGATTGCTTCCGGGAGGAAGAATTCAATTAAATCAACAAAACAGAACAACTAACCTCTATGTATTAAATCCTATCTACACTACTTCTAACTACTCTAATCTAGTCTATCCTGCAGAAGCATAATACAGAGGTTTAAACATCATATATATGTTCGGCAGGAGCGTGATGAAGAAGATTAAACATCATGTATAGATTCAAATCCAAATGAATCAATCACTGAATTCACAGCTGGACAAGGCTATATTAAAGCTATATTGCAATCCAATCACTCATATAGGAATCCACATTCTTTTAAGGAATTAAACTTGCAACTGATGTTTAATTTAGTTTCAAATCAAAGACCATTCACAAGTTAACCATGAAACTGAATCACATTCAATTTAACAAGACTAATAGTGAACTGTAAGTCATCAATATACATAAATACAAATCACATTTACATTCATGCCATCAACAACACTCTTATTGAAAACATATAACGGAACAATCAAATAAGTCTAAAACTAAATGCTCCTTCTTCACCCCAAAATAGTCCTCTTTATTCATAATAAAGCAAAACTATTCTTCTCGAAAATCCCTAAGCTCTTTCTCCTCTTCGGAGGTAATACTTATGCAAACACCCCTAACTCTAGGTCTACCCTGCCTCTTCATCTTCCCACTATTTCAGATATGCAAATCAAGTACACAAATATAGGATTGTCAGCGTGACCTCTGGCACGTAGAAAGCATAATGGCCGAATCAATTCATTTCAAGAGGAAGAGAACATATGTTGGTAAAAAAGGGTGACTGTATGTTGCCTTCCCATAATGAAGACCAAGATAGCTCTGCTTACGGAATGTACAAGTAACGTGTGGGGTTCTGACCTGGAACGCTTGCGTCCAGACCCTTAAATGCAGTGCTTCTGCATACATGGCTCTTCGAATCCCCTCCTACATCCTTTACTTCTGACTTGCAAGGATAGCTATCATTAGCTTGATGATTGTGAACAATAAAACATAAATGTTCTATCAAATGTAAATGCTACCTCCATTCATTGTTTAAACTATGGAACAAGTGTGAAAAGGATTTATGCTCGACACAAAGTTAACATACAATTTCCTGCTCAACCCATAGGCTTGGTACAATTTTTTGAGGGCTTCTTTTAAATCGCAATCGAGTATCGGCCCCTCCACAGGTTGCGGTACCCATGCCTTCCACTTCCCCGATGTGCAATTACACTATCAGGACTCCACAGGCCCGCCTTTTACATTGAAAACCCAACCCCTTTGTAATTTCGGAAAATTTGGAAAACACATGAAAACACAGGAAATCCTGCCTCGCTTGCTCAAGCCGGACCTCAAATGTTATATGTTGGAGTCTATAAATATTGCCAGGTCCGGCCTATCACATATCACAATATGCACAGGCCTGGGACTCTGCCGATCATGATATGTGATAGGGCTTTGGACCCAAAAATATATAAATTGTATTTGATAGCTCGGCGGGTTTGCCATATCGATGCACATATTATGTATAAGGCCAGGGCTCCGCAGATACGCAATATGCGATTTGGGGGCTGGACCTGACAATGTATACAATGCAGTTCATAGTGCTGGCAGGTCCGGAGGCCAAGGCCGTGCCATATATACATCAACCTTGGACTTAGGCCGATTGCGATATGCGACGGGCTTTCGTACCTGAAAATATATATATTGTGGTTCATAACACCATTGGTTCTGGGGCCTTATGGCATGCATTATGCGCCTAGATTGAATGCGATAAGCGAAAGAGGGAGAATATACGTATTTTGCTAAGGGTTTCCTTTGTAAAGGGATTATAATGAGGCAATGATGCGATGAAGGGTTTTGGAAGCTAGACAAACCTCGATGAGCATACGAATGAAGTTCTTAACAAGGTTATATGTGGGGAATTTGTTAAGGGGATTTCACCATTTGTGAATGGAAGATTCATCTCTTCATAGAATTAAAATCATTAGGATGAAAAGGATCATTCAGAGAGATGATAGATCAGACTTATAGGGGGCCCATTCAAAATTTTCTATCAGAGCATGTTTTAATAGGATGGGATAAGTTGTGGGGTTGATATAATTGGTGTTAATGTAGTAGTAGATGAAGAATTAGGACTAGTAGGTGGTGAATGAGTAATGAAAAGCTGGTGAGGGAGTGAAGGGGTAAAGGGTGGTGCAGAATGGGATTCAGGAGGTACTAAAGTCGAAGGCAATAATGGTGAACTTAAAGTAGTGGAGATCTATTCAAATAACTCAGGGGTAGTAGTGGTAATGGATGATTGTGGAGATTTTAGAATATAATCATCAATGGATCTATTGGCCTGTTGGACTTCAAGGTCTGCAATGAGCTTAGGGTCTAGAACAGTATCATATTTTTCACTTTCAGACTTTTCTTTAAATAATGATAGACCAAATTTCTCATCAAAGGGAAGATCTTCTAAAAACAACCACTCATCAGGACACGAATTAGCTTTAACTAAAGGTGTGGGATTGGCTGAACTTTCTTCTTTTTTGGATTTTCTTGAAATCAGGTTGGAATTATCAACTACTAGGGGGGGATTGGGATCTGGATTAGCCCTAGTAAAATGAGCCTTCCTAGAAGCGAGAATTTCAAATTTTCATTTTTTTTGTAAGACTTTTCAATATAGCTTCTAACAAACGACTTTAAGAGGCTTAAAATACAAAATCAGAAATTTCTTAAAGCTTTATTAGGTTCGAGGAATTGTTGGTTCCCCAGTGGAGTTGCCAACTATGTTATCACTCAGAATTTTTCCCTAGAAGTTATCAGAAGAAGGAAAAGACCGAGATAACCACAAACCAACTTTTAGTCTTAGGCTTTAGCCAACCTAAGTCGAGAGAGGGCTCTCTCTATATGATTTAGCTATGTTTTGCTGGGATATTAGGCTAGTTCTGAAAGGCTTAGGGGGTTTTTGATTTGTGTTGAGAATTGGGTGGTGGGGATGTTTGAACAGATGGATAGAATAATGTCTCTAGACCATTAGGTATATGGAGTCAAAAGAAAGGCAGCAGAACTGGATCAATTCACTAAAGGGAATGTACAAAGGGTAAGATAGTAGAGTAGAGTGCAGGAATTTAGGCCAAAGGGATGGAAAAGGTTTTAACCAGGGTGAGAGAGCAATTAAGAATTATTAGAGCAGGATTATAACGAAGAACACATGGCTAATCACAGGGCTAATCAGGAACAAAGGGAAATTAAGAATCCTTTGTTATAGATTTAAAAGAAACAACCTAAACTAAGGAGAAATTAAGAATTCCTTAACTTAGATTATTTGTAGAAAACATAGATTTTCCTAACTGTTATAGCAAAGTGTAATTGAACAAATTCTGATATAATACTTCCAGTTATGGAATCTAGATTTAGATCAACAATATGAGAACTTAAAGAGATAACAGTAACGAGAGAAAATACTTGTCTACACTTCGCTCTACACATGAATCCTTTGAAATATCTTGTCTTTATTCACCAATCCAGCTTGCTGGCTCAGTCAATGCTCCAATATCTTTTACAGTCCTTCAATCAAGCAGTCTAAAGAAATGTTTAAGAATCTACCCTACATACTTCGAATTGTGAAGTATTTATACTAAGGTGTTATTGCAAATATCTCAAACTGAATTGAGATTTAATCTAGGAAATAGAAAATATCTTCTCACAGCAAGATAGAGGCAGCTAATGAACTGATTCAAGTTGTCCCTTTTACTGTGGTGTTCCTGGCTGTTATGGCTTATTTCTAGCTCTTTATGCTCTGGCGGTTTGAATCATTTACACTGGATTTTGTGTTTACTTGTGTCTTTCATCTGATACTCTCTGTCACTAATACACTTTCACACTGATGACCTGTCTTTATCCTTCACTGTTTCTTCCTTTTACTGTTACAATTGACTTTTATTGTGTTTTTCAACAGTAAATTCATATATTTTATATGTGTATTTAGCAATTGGAAGTGGATATTGTTCAAGTTTCAGTGTGTTTTGTTTGTTTGGCTTCTAACTGCATCTCTGGTCTGGTTTCTTTGTTTGAACTGTTACTGCTCTGTATTTGTCTTCTTCTCAACTCTGAGTGTAAGGGTCTTCATCTTTGTTTCTTGTATAATTGGTCTTCTTCATTTGAATTTGTTCTTTTAACAGGTTTCTGGTTGACTCTTGGAGTAAACAGGTTCCTCTGACTAGTATCAAGACTGTTTATCGAAGCTCTCATTTGTCTGATAACCTGAAAAGTACAACAATAAATAAGAAATCTCTGGTCTGCTATGGAAGGGTGCTTGATGGTTCGCTGGCATAGGACTACTTGGAAAAGGGGTTAGGGTAGTGCTTTAGGCATGAATGAAGGTGAAAATCACATCGCAGAAGAGTAGGGTGGTGTAGGAGGGTTTCAAGGGTTTACACTATAATACTGGTGAAAAGCGAGAAAACACAGGCTTTCAGAGTTTAAATATTTAACGGGAAATTTTTTGAAATAGGCGCGAAATTCATATTTTAACGGAGGATGGCTAGTTTATCGGGATGAAGGGGAGGGAGTTTTGGAGGGCCATCGCATCGCTTTTGTGGTGCAGGCGGTATTCGGGAGGGGTCATCCGATGCCATACATCATCTAACACATAGCATCGGGGGCTAGGAGAAAAACCACTTTATCAGGCGGTTATTGTTCAAACATCGAGTGTGACCGATATGATTGTGCATCGTTGGATGTGGGGGAGGGATGACCAATGGTACTCGGGAGGTGAAGCTGCATAGGGAAAAATGACGGGGGTTGATGGGGGCCCAGGGATTTAATTATTATGGTTCAGGATTAGTTTAGGGACTAATCTAGGGTTAAGTGATGGGGCCGGGCTTTAATGAGGGCTTAGGGAGTTGGGTGAGGCCGACACGGGATTAACTTAAATTTTACCGAGGTTAGGTAAATTAAGTGAAATTATATCGAGATAAGGGGTAGTTTATATTAGTTTTTATTAAAAGTAAGGGGTTGGGATATTCTATATAGGGATTTAATTATATAATGGGAAAAGAGTTAACAGGGGTTATATAATAAATTTAGTTGGTTAATATGAAATAATCGAGGATAGGTTTTTTCCTAAGTAAATGGGAAAAAAGCATGCGATTGCGCATTTAGATTTAAACTTAGGACAAAGGCCTTTGGCAAGTTTTTTGGTGAAATAGGATTTACATGGGGGTGAGTCACTTCTCCTAGGTAAATGGTGTTTAAACCTTCGCAAAAATGGATTTTCTTAGGTTAATGAGGGAAAATGGAATTTTATGAAGGGGGAATGTGTTTTTATGAAGGGGGTTCTAGTACCTGTTCCCCTAAGTCGTTAAGCTGAGGGTCCGGTCCCTCCAAAAGTCAGAGAAATGCTCTGAGCTTTTTTAACTTGTAGGATTTAAGTACTAAAACTTATTTATGCGAAATTAGTGAAGTGAAGGGGTGAAATGAATGAGTGGATGTTAAGTAAACCATATTTTGAACCATTTTCTTTGCTTTGTTTACTACTTATGCATATTGGAAAGATGCATTTAAAACAGTGACATAAGTGCCACATGATATTTCTGCAGCCTTTCTACTACTTACCCACTTACTCATCCTACCATTTTTTCTTCACTTTATTAGGGTGCATTTAGGCTAGCAAACCCTTATCAATCTTTTTATTTTCTTTACAAAGTAAACTATATAATTCTAACCTTATATCATTCAAGGGCTCAGATTAAACTGATGAGCTCCTTTTATTCACTCTACCTATCTAATGATCTACGAAGATTACACTGTTTGGTCAAATTTTATTCTCTAACTATAAACATAAAATTTAAAACATAATATATCCAAGTTTAAACATTTTGACCATCATGGATTGTGGCATCAGTAACAAGCTACACACAATCTTTTATTATGCATAAAAGTAGATAGTAGTGGCATTTTGACTTGCTCACTTTCATGGTCTCTTTTTGTCTTTTGGGGTTCATATATTTTCATTTTTTTGACCTTTTTCTTATTCTTTTGTCCTTTGATTTATCTTTTAGGACATACCCTATTTACATTCTTTAATTTTTATAATATGGAAAACATTTGCAGAAAGAAAAGGTATGTACATTATTACAAGGCTTAACCTTAGTCATTCAAAATTATGACTCCTATTGGTATAGGAACCTAACAAATGGTATGAGACATTATCGATCAATTCTTCTTCTTCATGGTTCATTTGAGCTGAGTAGAGTTTAGCAGTGCAGAGTAGAGTTCAGCAGAGCATACCAGAGCTCAGCATAGCATAGCAGAGTGGAGCAGTGTAGGGTACTGATGGCATAGATAGTACAGTCGGGTAGATGGATCAGTGGATGGATTTCTCCATAGTTGAGAGGGAGTGTTAAAATTAGAAACTAGGGCCAAACTCCATGTGGGTCATCTTATTTATGGCAGATGATATTTTTCTTGGATCCCTCTCATTGAGAGGTGTAGGATTGATCTGAAGATTATCCAATTCTGATAAGTATTCATGGAGTTATGAATTTATTTGTGTTATAAGACAATTCGACAAGGTCAACCAGCAACCAAATAAACCCCACATGTGCTCAACATTTTAGTATAAAAGGAGATGACTTCAGAGTCATTTCTTACACACACTTCTATCTTGATTTCTCTCCACTTATCTTGGGTTTTTAGTGGAAGAGAAATCTAGTAGTGGAATCCCTAGACGTTGGAGGATTGAGGCTGCCCTAGCCGCGGTCAAGAAGAAGAATGTTGCCCTAATCTAGAGGATGCAGTCAAGTGAGAAGCCCTAATTGTACATGGAGGACAACCCTAGTATCTACGCAGTCTAGAAGAAGAAATATGTTGCCTAAGCACTAACGCTATCAAGAAGAAGCCCTAGTCTATATGCTATCCTCTACGCAACCAGGAAAGAGGTTACCCTAGACAGCGTGGAGAGTTATGTGGATAGTGGAGCCTTAGCTGCAGTATGAAGGGTCAAAGGGACAACATGGAGGTTGCCCTAGACAGCGTGAAGGGCGGTGGTGACAACATGGTGAGAAAGGGCAGTTTTGAGGGTAAGTTAAGGGTTGTTCCTAGTGCGTATTACTGGGTGTTGAGCATTGGGAAAGGTATGTAATTACCACTTATTTCTCTATCTTTTCCTTTAAATCATAACTTCTTTACATTCTAAGATGGTCATATGATAAAGGATTATGATAGAATTAAGGGGATTTGTGATTGATGTAAAATGATTAATTATTTTCTTTTTCTATGCAGAAAGTGAAGAAAATGGAAAATCACCATTTCAAAGGAAAAGACAAAGCAGGACCAAATGTTGTCCCTTTGACAGGAAACTGCATCCAGACGAGCAAATCAAGATCGGAGAACATGGACCAAGAAAAGGAAGAAGAAACGTGGTATCAGCGCAAGAGGACGAAAAGATAACTAAAGATTGAAGATATGGCGAATCCCTCAGGATCCTTTGATCCTGAGGGATCGCTACTGCAAGGCTATCTATATTTTTGGTATTTCTGCCTGGCCATTATAAAAAGGGATAGTGCTGCTAGCCCAAGGGGCAGATGCTATTGTTGATTTATAGAATTCACTGTTGTAATCTGAACTTTGATCGTTGACTCTCTCTCAAGAGCGATAGCTGTAACTCTGCTTTTATGATTAATACATAACTTCGTTGCTGTTTTGTCTTCTGATCTTGGAGTAACCGCAGCAGTGCGTCCCTGGTGGCTAAGGGCCTAGCCCTAGTGGATCACTTTCTTTCTATATCATTATTTTACGATTACAGTCATGTGTGGTTTGATTTCCTTTACTTGCTTTATTTAGTAATCTTCTATTCCTGAACATTTCTTGCTCTGTTATATTGAATTCATAATTGAATAGTAAGATTATTATTTGCAACTGAAAATGTTATGTTGTTCATTCTGAAACAATATCGCATTATCTAATTCGGATATTGATGTTCATTTACAGATTGATATTGCTGTTCATTTACAGATAAATATTACTGTTCATTTACAGATTGATATTGTTGTTCATTTAGCTACGGTTTACTTACAATTGTGATTGTTGTTCATTAGATTACTATTCCATTACAACTGCAATTGTCATTCCTTTATAACTGTGGTTAATACTCCTTATTTAGAATAAGATTACTGATTCCATAGTCACTGTGTCTTTACATTTGATTAAGTTTGATGTTCAATATTTTGTAGACTTACTTAGGTTTGTTGTTCCTTTGTTAGATTGCTGTTCAATCCCTTTATTAGTCAAAGGTTGCTGTTCAATTCCTTTTGGTTAAGATTGCTGCTTAATTCATTCCTGTAGATTAAGCTTTGTTGATCGATCTTTTCAATCGATTAGCTACTGTTCCTTTTCTGCGAATTGAATTGTAATTTCAAGTATTTGCTTTCATGTGAATAGAAAAGATCTACAACTGTAGCGAACATTGACTACTACTGTCTAGTTCCCAGATTGGAGACCTTGCCTTTGATTGATTTTCATTTACATCAGTTTATAGAGGAAAGAGTTATCATTACTGCATCCTTGATTGATGATTGTTGTAGTTTCTTAAGTAAATGATTTAGTTACAAAGCATTTAAGTTTCTTGCCATTACATTTAGAGTTTGTTTCCAGCATTCATTTACTTTTGTAAAGCACTATACTGCAAGCATTACTCTTGAACAAGTGACCGCCTCAGACTGAGTACTCTTGAGATAAAAAATCGTACCTAGATTAATAATCAATGCAGGGTAAATAGAGGTTAAAAAGACCCTTTTTACTGCCCAAGTTTTTGGTGCCGTTGCTGGGGAGAGTGTAGCCATTTGTTTCTTTTGAAGAGCGAGTAGTGTAAGCACCTGCTAGGAGAGAGTTGGGTTTTAAAAATGGAAGGTAAGAACCTACGTACGGAGCATGTAACAGCCCTGCTCCCCCGCTCACTTTCCTGCATATTTGTTGTTATTTTGCATAGAAATAAGTATTTGATTTGTGTGCATGACTAAGCAGAAAAAGCCAAAAAATAATCTTAAACCTCTACCCAAGCCTGATACAGCTAAGGGGCCGGTGACCCTTGGCCGATTGACCTTTATAGACAAAATCCTTAAAAAAGAAGAATCTCAGCCATCAGTAGGACCTAGAAAAGTTGCTTCTAGACAACCTACCAGTTCCCTTCGGAGGTGCACAGCCAAATAGAGGAGCAAGATTTTCAAGAAATTGATAATTCTAGCCCAAAATCGTTACAAGAAGGGAACCTTAGTAATCTCTACAAAGGAGGAGGAGAAACAGGGGAAACCGAAGAACGAAGATCTCCTCTTGGAATAGTTCAGCCATTAAGCAGCCCAGATAAGGGAAATGCTGTCAAAATTATCCAGAACAAAGCCGAAGAACCTGAAGAGCTAAGATCCCCCCAAACATTAGTTCAGGAAGGAACTCTCATCATCCCAAACAAAGGAAGTGCTGTTAAGGCAATTTCTATCAAGGCCATTCCTGTTCCTTCTAGCTAGCCTAGGAATACCCTCGTAGAAATCCCAGAAGGATATTGGCACATATTTGACCAAATGGCCCAGAACCAGCAAACCCCCAAAACCTCCACACTGTAATATCCCATTGTAGATACTGCAGTCAATGCATCTATGCAGGCCATTCCTCTCCAACATATCCTTACATTCCATGGCCTAACATCGAAAGATCCAGATGCATTTTTGTTTAAATTCGATGTGCTGTGCAGGGGATATGACTATACCACCAATACCCAAAAGCTAAAATTATTTCCCTCAACATTAAAAGGGGTTGCGTTACGATGGTTTATGGGGTTAGGTCGAGGTGTCATAAACGACTGGGATCAGATGAAAGGTGATTTCCTGAAAAAATATCAGGATTATTGTAGGTCTAGAGAGTTAAAGGATGAAATATTTCAGATGGTAGCTAGACCTAGTGAGACACTAGAAGAATATGTTGAACGTTTTCAGTATAATCTTCAAAGATCTCCTTATGCATCACTACCCTTACCTGAGAATGTATTAAAAACAACATTAATTAAAGCGATGAAGGAATAATGGGTTGAAACACTAAATATTATGGGAAAAGGAGACATTTATCAAGAATATTTTGCTGACATTATTGATTTATGTATCAGGAGTTCACGAGGCAACACTAGGCTAAAACCAGTGGAACGTGACAGATTCACAAGGGACAACAAGATCTCTGGTGAAGGAGTAACCCGTACAAAAGTCAGAAATTTACTGGAAAATTTCAAAACTGATATATTGGGGACTCTGACAACGCAACTCGATATTATGCAAGCAAAACAGAAACAAGTAGAAGTAGAGCAAAACCTGGCAATAGTCTGCCCCAGATGCAGAAAGAAACACAGCCATAAAGAATACCCACTAGTTGCAGTTCAAGTCTATGCTATTGGTACAAAAGATCACTCCACAGAGAACTATCCCTCACTTCCTGGTTTGAAAGCAATGTACAAAGAAGTGAAATAAGAATCAGAACCAGTGTACCTACTCAATCAGCGCCGTCAATGGCAGCCTCAACAACTAGGTATGTCCTCCAATCCATCTTCTTCTTTCCAACCTCCGCAATATCATGCTCATCAATATAATACAATGTGGAAAAATCAACCTCCCTTTTCAAACTGGTCACAACAACCATTTCCTTCATCACCATGGCCGAATCAAACAAGCCAATCTAATTGGCCAAACTTTCCCTACTCTCCACCATATTGGCAAAACAATGCATATCCAACACAATGGTCCCCTCCCACTTCGCAGAGTCAAGCCTGGCAGACAAACTGCCAAAGACCAATGAATCAGCCAGTAGGAACCATTCCACTCCCTCAACCTACACTGCCAGCACCATATGCACTACAACAAAATCCCCAGTCCAACTTAAGACTGTAACTCCCAGCCTAACCCAACCCGAACTCAAATAACAGACTGATTCAATCCATTGAAATAATCGAAACACTAGAGCTAGAAACCGATCTAAGGGAGTGCCACGACCTTCAATTAAGGTCTGGGTACATTATAGAAACTGAGGGAGAAAAAAATGTTCAAGTTGAAAATCAGTTACCCACAGAACAGCCATTACAAGAAGAAGATGTGGTCAGACAATAGACTCATGACCAAGAAACCACATCTTCTCCCCCATTCCCAGAACTATTAATCATACCGCGTCCTATAGAACATCTTGAATTTGATATTCTGGGAGAACTAAAGAATTTGTATATAAAGATCCCACTCCTCCAAATCCAAGATATCCCAATATATGCAAAAACCATCAAAGAGCTATGTATAAAAAAACCAAGGAGGAGAATAACAAATAACCCAAACGTCCAAGTAGTTAGCACCTATCTGATTTGTTATCAGGAAGAGAAGCACCTGTCAAATATGAAGACCCAGGAAATCCAATAGTGACAGTGCAAATCAATGGACAAACCTTTTCAAATGGCCTAGTTGATTTAGGGGCTGCAATTAATATTTTAACAACCACCACTTGTCAAAAACTGGGCATTACATCTGTGGAACCAACCTCCACCTTATTAGAACTGGCTGACCGATCAGTAGTTAGGCCAGAAGGTACACTACATGATGTAATGGTATTAGTAGATTCCTGGGAATATCCTGCTGACTTTCTGATAATAAACTCCAAAATCCAACTCGATGGACACCCGTTAATTTTAGGCAGACCTTGGCTTGCCAGCGTTGATGCTTACATTGGCTGCTGACAAGGCAGTATGCCAATAACTAGAGGGAGTAATATCAAGAATCTAGCCCTATACCCTCCAGCCCAGCCAAGTGTAACAATAATAAAAACTAAAAAACATCCTGTATCATACCTCACAAAAAACATTAGATCCCCATTAACCATGGAAGATGCCCTTGATTTTAAAGATCAAATGGAGGATGATGTTATTAACAACTTCATTAACCAATCTGAATCTAGATCCCATGTATAATGTCACATGATAGAGGCAGAATTTGACAATGAACTAGAAGAAGATCCTCTCAAAGACACTCATGATCAAACAATACCCACTACCTCTGTTTCAAACAGCAAAACTATAGAGATTGAGCCAGGAAAAACCTTGAACATCAATAATAACCTGACTCCTGAACAAGAAGAAAAGTTGGTCCAACTACTGAGAAAATATAAGGAAGATTTTGCATGGGATTATTCGGACATGAAAGGAATCGATCCCCAGCTGTGTACACACCACATTTATACAGAAAAATATGTGAGACCCGTTCACCAACCCCAACGGAGACTCAACCCTCACCTGAAAGATATTGTGAAATCTGAATTACAAAAGCTTTTGGATGTAAACTTTATTTATCCGATCTCTGATAGCAAGTGGGTCTCTCCACTAGTAGTGGTGCTAAAAAAGAATGGAAAGTGGAGGATTTGTGTAGATTATAGAGAGTTAAACAAAGAAACCCAGAAAGAGCACTTTCCTCTTCCATTCATTGATCAGGTATTAGACACATTAGTAGGAAAAAAATTCTTTTATTTCTTGGATGGCTTCAATGGATACAATCAAATTCAGATTGCCCTAGAAGACTAGGAAAAAACTATTTTTACCTATCCGTGGGGAACATTTGCATATAGAGTCCTACCCTTTGGCCTATGCAATGCCCTTGCCACATTTCAAAGGGCCATCCTCAACATCTTTTTAGATTTAATAAATGAAGGGCTCGAAGTATATGTGGATGATTTCACACCATACAGAGATGATTTTGAGCCAGCACTAGACACATTGGAAAAGGTGCTACAACGATGTATCGCCACTAGGCTCTGCTTGAGCCATGAAAAGTGTTATATGATGATGATTGAAGGGTTCATCCTTGATCATTATATCTCAGCAGCTGGAATACAGGTAGATCCGGCCAAAATTCAAATAATTTTGTTAATACCTACTCCTACCACACAGACAGGGGTACGCAGTTTTCTAGGATTTTCTGGTTATTATAGGAGATTCATGGAACATTTTTCTCAAATAGCTGCACCTCTATATGCACTGACAGGGAATGTTGATTTTGTTTGGACAGATAAATGCAACCGTGCTTTTGAGGATCTGAAAAAGCTTGTGTCAACAGCCCTGGTGCTCAGAGGCCCAAATTGGGACCTGCCATTTCAAATTTCATCAGATGCTTTAGACATAGCTATTGGAGCAGTCCTTGGGCAGGAAGAAGACAAAAAGCCATATGAAATCTATTATATCAGCAAGAATTTGTCTCCTGCTGAGCTAAACTACACTGTTATTGAAAAAGAATTTTTAGCTGTAATACATGCTGTAAATAAATTTAGGCATTATATCACTGGATATCTTATTGTTTTTTATACATATCACTCTGCCATAAAATATTTAGCAAATAAACCTATTACAAATGGTAGAGTAATAAGATGGATGATTTCATTGCAGGAATTTGACATCACAATAAAAGATCGACCAGGGAAAGAGAATCTTGTAGCTGATTTCCTCTCACGAATGCCGAAGCCAGTGGACGCAGCAGCAGTCGAAGATCAATTCCCAGATGAACATTTATTCACTATTACTGTCAAAACACCCTGGTATGCTGATGTTGCAAATTATTTAGCAGTAGGCCAATTACCAAAGCATCAGACCCCCAATGAACGAAAATAGATTGTGCAACGTAGTACCCGATTTTCTTGGATTGGGGGCTACCTATTTCATACAGGGGCAGCGATGCACATCAGAAGATGTGTCCGTGAAGACAAAATATTTGACATTATGAAAGCCTATCATGACAGACCGTGTGGCAGACATTTCGCAGATCGAAGAACTAGTCACAAGGTTCTGTAAATAGTGTATTACTAGCCCACAATCTTTAAAGATGCTAAGAAATTTGTTCAAGCCTGTGACAATTACCAAAGAGCAGGACGCCCTGGACAGTCCGACGAAATGCCTTTAAACCCACAGCTAGTAATCAAACCATTTGAGCGTTGGGCGCTCAATCTTGTTGGTCCAATCAACCCATCATCAAATCAGAAAACATATATTCTAGTAGCAACAGAGTATGTTACCAAATGGGTTGAAGCAGAGGCACTTCTAAGAGCTACAGAGGACTATGTGATTCATTTCCTGTTCCAAATATTTGTGCGATATGGCCTCCTAAGGGACATAATCATGGACGGAGGACCATATTTTGTAGGTAACAAAATCGCTGCAACATTAAAAAATTATCACATTTAGCACGAAATTACCACTTTGTATCACCCACAGGCAAATGGCCAAGTAGAGAGCATGAATAAGGTGATAGAGGCAATATTAACAAAAACCATTGCATCACACAGGTGTGATTGGGCTTCAAGATTGCCGGAAGCCTTGTGGGCATATCAAACGACATGGAGAAACACCACCGGTTATTCACCATATTAGCTAGTATTTGGAAAGGAACCCATCTTTCCAATAGAGTTCGTAATACAAACATTAAGAACAGCATAGGAGGTTGGTCTGAAATTAAATGAGGCACAGACTAATAGATTACAACAAATTAATGAGCTAGATGAAATTAGGCTCTCGGCTCTTCAACACACTGCATTAATCCAACAGCAGAGAGAAAAATGGCACGACACCCTGATCAAAAAGAAAATCTTCCATGAAGGAGATTGGGCACTCCTATATGACTCCAGGTTTCAGGATTTTCTAGGAAAACTTCAGACTCGATGGCTTGGACCGTATGAAATCCAGAAAGTGCATGACAATGGCACCATTACTTTGACTACTATTGACGGATCTGGACATACCTTTAAAGCAAATGGTCACCGAGTGCGACTGTACCATAAACCGCTTACTCGGGAATCCTTCTACCAGCAGCTCCAGGAAGATTCTGATATGTAGATTCTTGCTGAGGAAAATAATTCTTCCTCGGCATTGGTTCACTAAATAATTTCATTGTTCTTAAAATTTGTACATAACTTTTTCTTTTTTGCTTGTATAAATTACTTTCTGAATATATTTTTGCATTTCTGCATTTTTTGCATTTTGTTGTTCCTTTATGAAGGAACAGCATTTGCGCCATTTTGTTGTTCCTTTACGAAGGAACAACGCTTTTGCATTTTGTTGTTCCTTTCCGAAGGAATAACATTTCTGCCTTTTTGTTGTTCCTTTTAGAAGGAACAACACTTTTGCATTTTGCTGTTCCTTTCCGAAGGAATAGCATTTTCATTTCTTTTGCTGTTCCTTTCCAAAGGAATAACACTTTTCGCATTTTTGTTGTTCCTTTCCGAAAGAATAGCACTTTTGTTTTTTTGTTGTTCCTTTATGAAGGAACAACACTTTTGTTTTTTGTTGTTCCTTTCCGAATGAACAACACTTTCGTTTTCTGCAATTCCTTTCCGAAGGAACAACACTCTAATTTTATTGTTGTTCCTTTCCGAAGGAACAACACATTCGTTTTTTGTTGTCCCTTTCTGAAGGAACAACATTTCTGCATTTCTTTTTGCCATTCCTTTCCGAAGGAACAACACTTCCGCTAGATTGTTTTGCCATTCCTTTAAAGGAATATCCCTCCTTCGCATTTTTTTTCGCTTCTGTCGTTCCTCGGAAGGAACCACAGTTTCAATTTCGGATGATCTTAGGTTGTTCCGCTAAAGGAGCGGTATTTTATTTCGCGCTTGCTTTATTTGCTGTTCCCATTAAGGAATAGCTGATGTTCCTATTAAGGAACAACAGTTTCAAGTATGTTTTTTTCTTTTGCTTGCTATTCCTCTTAAAGGAACCATAGTTTTTGCGTGTGGATGTTCTTTTGTTGTCCCTCTTAAGGAACAACAGCTGCTCCATCTAAGGAACAACACTTTTTGAGTGCATTTTTGTTTTTTGTTTTTGTTTTGTGTGTGTGTGTGTGTTTCATCATTTAGCAGTTTTTTGCGAATGATGGTTCATTTAAGGCACAACTATACATTTATGCAAGAATACAAAAACTAGAGGATACTGAAATCAACAAACCAAAGAAAAATCATTATCTTTAGAGAAATTGCTTTGAATCAATAAGAGAAAAGAGGAAAGGACACAACTATTTATATCACTTTGCTATCTTTTTTTTCACTAAAACCAATTTGATTGATTATTTTTATCATGTTGATTCTTCCTTAAATCTTCATAATTCTGTTTGATCATTATTATTAAATGAGAATAAGGGCATATTTTCTTCTATTGAGATGTTCAGAATTCCTCCACCATCCCTACTCTTAAGGAGTGTTGAGCCACCCTCTGTATATAAATAGGAATGTGCTATATAAAAGAAAAGAAAAAAAGAAAATACATATCTATATGATTACTAACATGATTTGTCAGATGAAGGATAGGTGGTCTCATCAAGAGCCAGCCTACCATGATCATAAGGAAGCAAGTGAAATGGCATTCCCACTATGGCCACCACACCAGAGATATGATCCAAGAGGCATATCAGAAAAAAAAAAAAAAATGTCCTTGGAACAGGGGGTCTCATCAGGAGCTGGCCTGCCCACCTTTCACTCCTTCCTGGTGAATGGCATTGTGATTCATCTAGTTACCAAGCCAGCACAATGGCCTCCATTCTAACATCACACAACACTTTCCTAGGCATCCACAAAGGATTATGGTTCCAAGGGTGAAATAAGCAACTCTGTCAAGGTTATGGACAACTGTGGGCAACAGAGCTCTACCGATGGTATTGAAGTCATATTTTTCATACACCAACAGTCATTATAAAGCCTTCTTCTTATATCTTTAAATTCATTTCAAATGAGATTATGTTATATAACCCTTTTGAACCTTTTATACATGAAAATAATTTATACATCAATCGTAATGGTTAAGGTGGATAATGACTGCATAAGAACTTTTACTTACGTCAACCTGTCCTATCCTCTATTTTTCGCATCATATCACAGAATTTCCATATTTATTAGTGATTTCCATCATAAGCCTTGATTTCAATAATCCGATCATTTTTGTAAACATGTCATGGATCTATACGTCATTCCTTTATTCTATTGTACGATTGCAGTTTAGCATGCTGCTCCTTTATTTGCCAGCCAAGGATGGCCTATCACATTTCAGGGGGGTGCGAGTGATCTCCATAATTCACTGGCATACGTGTCAACTCATTATTTGGAGGTATTATGACTCCATCAAAACTCGGGAATAAAAAGTTTAACGATATTGTATTTCCCAATATGCACATCTTGTTGTTCCATCGCCATTTCTGTGTTTTTGCTCTGTAAAAATTAACTGTGAGCTAAAGTTTGAATAGCTTGCTATTCCATCGACAACTCTGTGTTTTTTAACAGTGAGTTAAAAATTTGAATAGCTTGTTTTTCCATCGTCATCTCTGTGTTTTTTTAACAGTGTGCTAAGCTTGAACAAAATGGGAGATAGCAGATCAACCCAGGGTTTTCACCCCTGAAAAACCTAATCAGCAGGACGAGAACACTAAAGAAGTGTTCCAAGCAGGAAACATGGAAATTAACCAAGGCGAGGGTGAAATCCCTGATGAACAAAACCCAAGCCCAAGAAAAGTAACAGCTGTTCCTTCGAAGAAAATTAATGAAATCAAAAGGTTGTGAAAGGAACAACAGAGACTTCTTAATGTAATTAAACAACCGCAAACAACAAGTAAGGGTCCTAAAAATGGGGAAAACCTCAAAAAGAATCCTTGGAGCAAAGCTTACAGCCACTAAGGTGAAACCCCATAAAAAGAATACCAAATGGACTCAAGTCAAACCCGTTATTATTTAGGACTGCAACGAACAACATGTGGCTGTTACAAATGCAGAAACACAAACAGAAAACACACCAGCCTATGACAAGGAAGTTTAGACAGAGGCATTGTCCTCTAGCATCATGACCAACTGGACAGTTCGTGAGAAGGAAACACAGACTATAAAAACCAGATGTCGCAATAAGGAGATCCAGGTAGATCTCCAGCCCAAAAATATCATGATGGATAAGGACTCGAGGATAGTGAAACTTCAAAAAGATCTGGCACAGGCCCAACAAACGATAGAAAAGCTCATAAGGAAACTGTTCCTCAGGAGAAATATCAGAAGTTACAACAGTAGGTAAAGAACATCAATGCATTAGATAGCGAGGCCTTCGATGGATGGCGAAGGGCAGAGGAAAAAGTTAAAAACGTAACCAATAGACTAGACACAGTTATGAATCAATTGGATACCTTATGTTCTCTATATACTGATGTTCTAGCATGTAGGGCACCTGCCAAAAACTATGCTTTGTTTTTGATGGAAAGGTATTTACAATTGAAAATTAAGGCTATTAAGGTAGGGGTGCCTATAGAGATAAAAACCATTGATGATTTCATAAAATTTTGCAAGCATTACGAGGTGAAAGTCCAATGATTGCTATGTGAGTTTTATTTGCATAATCTTGTGTTGGACGGTGGAATGGAAAATAACCCTAGCCCTTTTGTGGGTGATATCTAGCTTCAAGCATTTATCTCTTTTGCTGTTAACCAGAGAAAGTGGCTTAAATCCTACAATAGCTTCCACGGACAAGAGAACGGGTTATATCTGTGGGTAAGGGGTGAACCTAGAAACCCATTGCAACTATGGAATAAGCATAGAAGCTTAATGAGAATGAAGGGTGTGATCCAGACATTGAGACCTATTCACACAGTAGTTGTCCGAAAAGGGGTAAAATACTTCCTAGCCATCAAAGACCTTGCCATAGCAACAGCCAAATTCCGATACCAGACTTCCAATCAAAATATCCAAGACAGAGAGCCATTCAATTATGAAAATTTTAAACTGGCTGCTGATCGCTTGGTTACCTATCGTGACCTCATCTTGAGAGAAGGCCCGTGTTGGTTAGGTTGTAGGTTTCGAAGTCCAATCATCTGGTATCCTGCACCAGGGTATAGAGCCTTATATGAATTGCCTGAAGGGCAGATGCTATTGTTGATTTATAGAATTCACTATTGTAATCTGAACTTTGATCATAGACTCTCTTTAAAGAGCGATAGCTGTAACTATTCTTTTATGATTAATACATAACTTCATTGTTGTTTCATCTTCTGATCCTGGAGTAACCATAGCGGTGCGTCCCTAGTGGCTAAGGGCCTGGCCCTAGTGGATCACTTGCTTTCTGTATCATTATTTTCCAATTACAGTCGTGTGTGGTTTGATTTCCTTTACTTGCTTTATTTAGTAATCTTCTGTTTCTGAACATTTCTTGCTCTGTTATATTGAATTTGTAATTGAATAGTAAGATTATTATTTGCAACTAAAAATGTTATGCTATGCATTCTGAAACAATATCGCATTGTCTAATTTGGATATTGATGTTCATTTACAGATTGATATTTCTTTTCATTTATAGATCGATATTACTGTTCATTTACAGATTGATATTGATGTTCATTTAGCTACGATTTACTTACAATTGTTATTGATGTTCATTCGATTACTGTTCCATTACAACTGCAATTGTCGTTCCTTTATAACTGTGGTTAATACTCCTTATGTTAGAATAAGATTACTGATTCCATAGTCGCTGTGTGTTTACATTTGATTAAGTTTGCTATTCAATATTTCGTAGACTTACTTAGGTTTGTTGTTCCTTCCTTAGATTGTTGTTCAATCCCTTTATTAGCCAAAGGTTGTTGTTCAATTCCTTTTGGTTAAGATTGCTGCTTAATTCATTCCTATAGATTTAACTTTGTTTTTCGATCTTTTCAATAGATTAGTTGTTGTTCCCTTTCTGCTAATTGAATTGTCATTTCAAGTATTTTCTTTGGTGTGAATAGAAAAGATCTAAAACTGTAGTGAATATTGACTATTGTTGTCTAGTTCCTAGATTGGAGACCTTGCCTTTGATTGATTTTCATTTACATCAGTTTACAGAGGAAAGAGTTATCATTACTGCATCCTTTACTAATGATTGTTGTAGTTTCTTAAGTAAATTATTTAGTTACAAAGCATTTAAGTTTCTTTCCATTACATTTAGAGTTTGTTTCTAGCATTCATTTACTTTTGTAAAGCACTATACTGCAAGCATTACTCTTGAACAAGTGACTGCCTCAGACTAAGTAAACTCTTGAGATAAAAAATTGTACCTGGATTGGTAATTAATGTAGGGTAAATAGAGGTTAAAAAGACCCTTTTTACTGTTCAACACTAGGCAGATTAGGCTGAGGAACAACAGGGCATACTAGGCCAAGGAATAGCAAGTGTGGAGGCCGAGGAGCAGCGTGGCAGTTCTGTAAGAGAAGTCAAGTTGTTGTAGGTGCAACATATCTATTTTAGGGCTTCACAATTATTGTTTAAGGGCTGCATTGAAGGGTTGTAATGTCACAAAGCTTAAGGTCAGATTGATAGTTTTTTAGGGCAATGTGCTGAAGATTTCCTGAAAGCTAAAACAACTATTATGTGAGGCCATAGCCAACAACTAGATAAAGGGTTGTAGGGTGATGCCCTAACCAATGATGTAGTGCAACGTCATGGAAAACAATATGGCAAGGCTATTAGACAGCAGAAAAGGTATGCTAAGGCAAAGAGCATGGACAACATGGAAAGAAAGAAAACATGGAATGGCCATGTCACTAATAGTGGGACAACATTATGATAAATAGGACAGCTGGCTATATGTTGCTGCTAACTAGTGTAGCAAAGTAAATGGAACTGCAAGGCGGCTAGTGTAGCAAAAATGCATTGGACAACACCCTACATAGCACTGCAAAGATGCATGGGACAACAAGCTACATAGCGCCAAAAAAATGCATGGGACATCAAGAAAACTTGTAATCGATAGTGGGATAGTTGTATGCTTCATAGCACAGTAGTGACTAGCATGGTACAACAATGGACAGTTGTGCAACATCAAGTGCAGCAGTATGAAGTGTACAGCCTGGTCATGAGGTCCAGCATTGTGATGATGGGTGCAGCATGTGTAGAAATTCCCACCTCTAGATTGCCTACTAATGCAATGTACTAAAGAAAAACACTTGATCTACTTCTACAAGAAATTTAGCGGAAGCTTAATCGAACATGAGCAACATCAAGCATGAACAGATATAACTGAGAATGAGAAGTAATCAACCATAACATAGAAGATATATCACTGGGGAAAGCACCAGCCTAAAACCCCAACTTTGGATTATCATACAAGTGGAAATCTTGTTCAAGTTACAAAAAGAATCAGCTCTCAAGCTATCCTGCTCTCTCTATAAATCAAACAATACAACTCACAGACTCAAAAGACATAGAATATATCTTCCTTAAGCCCTCCAAGACTCCTATTTCCTTGTGCAGTTTTGATTGGGGTCCAATGATATCACATGTTTGAATTGGCCTCATCACGCTCACTGTAACCTCAGGTCCAACTGCGCAATCCATAAGGAATAATATTCCTTCTACATGCAAGGAATATTCACCAAGGAATATCCTAGCAATTGATAGTACACTGTCCCTCCTTCTGATCTCAACTAGGTCTCTGATTGAACTGACATGCATGAGTTATCCATGAGTGAATCTTCAGTTATCTAAATTAGAGTAGTTACATGCATGCAAGCATTAACTAATTGAACTCTCATTAATTTAACAAGCTGTTAAAATAATCTAACTAGACTTGACTAAGTTAAAATAAGTCAACTAATTACAACTCAATATTACAACTCATCCTTATCTCTTTAATTGAAGGTTAAATTCCTCAATCAAAGGAGACATTGTTGCACATCCTCACATAGACTTCAAGTTTGACTTTCCTTAACTAATTAACTCAAGATGAATTAATTAATTAATTTCCAAACTGCTGTTGATATCAAATTCTAATTTTACTTCCTGTGTTTAGTCCAGGGACTGACTAAAATAAGAAGGGATCCCGAAATGCTATTTTTAGAAAAGCTATTTTTAGCACTTTCACTTTTCACCCATTGTTGCTAAGATCTCCAATGGCTAAAACTGCTATTTATAGCTCGACTATTTATAGTAGCACTATTTTTAGCATTTTCTAATTTTAGCATTTCTTATTGCAAATCTCAACACTCCCTCTCAACAAGAAAGGGATTATTAGTAACCCCGATCCTGTCTCTGTGGAACTTGAACTTGCATTTTGATAATGCCTGAGTCAAAATATCTGCATCCTACTCATCGATCGAAACATACTGCAACATCATGATCCTCTTGACCACACAGTCCCATAGATGATGGTAATGGATATCTATATGCTTGGACCTGTCATGAAACACGAGATTCTTAGAGAGTTTTATGCAACTATGATTATCACAGTATATCACCGTAGGATCCATCATCTGATGAAACAATCCCACTAGAATCTTCCACATCAAAATGGCCTCGCATGCTGCCTGACTGGCAACCATGTATTCAGCCTCTGCTGAGCTAAGTGCAACTGATCTCTGTTTCCTACTATACCAAGAAACTGTAGCTGAAAAAAGTTTGAATATTCCTACAGAAGTGCTCTTCCGGTCTGATGGACTACCTGCCCAATCTGCATCGGTGAAGCCTTGCAGCTTCACTCCCTCTATCCGTCTGTACCATAATCCGTATTATGTAGTGCCTCTGATATATCTCAACACATGATTCGCTGCCTTCCAAAATAGTTTGGTAGGCTGAACCAGAGCTTGACTCAGCTGGTTCACTGCAAAGCATAAGTCGGGTCATGTGTTCACCAAATACATGAGTGAACCCACCAAGTGCCGATAAACAGTAGCAGCTACTACCTCACCTGAAGTAGCATCCTCCTTCCTCCAGTTCCCAGCTAGAGGAGTTTGCATGGGCTTGCACTTCTCCATGTGAAAGCACATAAGTATCTCATTGGCATACTTGCCTTGAGACAAAAATACTTCCCCATCTTTCTGCCACACTTCCATGCCTAGAAAGTAGTGCATGAGGCCGATGTCCTTCATCTCAAACTCTCTTGCAAGGTCCTCCTTGCAAGATTTGATCAACTGATCATCACCTGTCAAAATCAGATCATTGTCATAAAGTACAATAATCAATGGCTTACCTTCTACCATGATGTGGTAAAGGTTCACATCTACTTCACTCTTGGTGAAGCCCAATCCGGTGAAATAGTTGTCGATCCTGGTATACCAAGCATGGGTTGCTTGCTTCAACCCATACAGTGCTTGCTTGAGTCAGCAAACATGCGACTCGCAATCGAAGGTCTCAAATCCTTCAGGTTGCTCACTGTATACCTCTTCCTCAATCTTCCCACTGACGAACATCGTCTTCACATCCATCTGATGGACCTTCCAACCCATCTGAGCTGATAGAGCTAGCATCGATCTGATAGATGAGTACCTTGCTACGGGAGCAAAGGTCTCATTGTAGTCGATCCCCTCAACCTGTGAGAAACCTGGGCAACAAACCTTTCCTTGTGTTTCTCAACACTGCCATCAGCTGCCTGCTTTATCTTGTAAAGCCATCAGAAACTAACCACTGACTTGTCTGGAGGTCTAGGGACAACATCCCACACACTGTTCTGCATGATAGAATCATACTCTTCTACCATTGCATCAACCCTAACTAGTTGCTACACTGCCTCCTGAAAAGAAGAAGGTTCGATCGCTACGCACTCCCCAACGAGGGCCATGTAGCCAGTGTATCTCTCGGGAGATCTCCTTTGTCTATGCTGAGAGGATGGTTGCCCCACATTCTCTCTCACATCCTACATCGATCTGTTAGATTCCTGCGAGTGTTTCCACCCATCTTTGGAAGACTCTCCAGGAGTGGTGGTCTCCACTACTGTATCCTCTCCATGTGGCTGATCCACATCATCAGGAGGCTCCTCCTCCTTTGGAACTAAAATTTCCTCATCACCATGCAACTTGAGTTCCCTCTCAAGTGACACTCACATGGCTCTTTTCTCGTCGAACTTCAGATCCCTGTGCACTACAGTCCTCTGACTGGTAGGCAGAAACACATGATAGTTGTGGGGTGTATTTGTGTACCCCAAAAGTATCCCCAACTCAGCTGTTGGGTCTAGCTTCTTCCGAGCATCTTTGGTCACATGACAGAAAACTGGTGATCCAAAGATGCAGAAGTGACTCACATCTGGTTGCTTCCCTAGAAAGGCCTCCATAGGTGTCTTCATCCCCAAAATATGATGACGACTTCTGTTCTAAATGTACACTGCTGTATTGCATGCCTCAACCCACAGATGAAGTGGTAGGCCTTGATCATACAACATCGCTCGAGCTGCTCCCACAATAGATCTATTCTTCCTTTTGGCCACCCCATTCTGTTGTGGGTTTTGGGGTGCCGTCAGTTCCCGTTTAATTCCTTCTACTACATAGAAGTCTTTAAACTACTGGGAAATATACTCTCCACCATTGTCGCTACGCAAGGCTTTTATTTTCTTCCCAGATTCTTTCTCTGCCCAGGCTTTAAACTCACAAAACCTCAAGAAGGTTTGATCCTTCTTTTGCATAAAGTAGATCCAGCATCTACGAGAAAAATCATCAATAAAAATAACATAGTACCTTTGTTTAACGGTGGAGGCTGTAGAGAATGGTCCACATACTTCTAAGTGAACTCGCTCCAAGATTGCTCTAACTCTACTATCCTGATCCTAAAAGGAAGATTTCACATACTTACCTAAGGTACATCCTTTGCATGTATCCATTTGCTCCAGTTTTCCCTTGGGTAAGCCAGTAGAAATATTCTACATGATCTTCAAGGCCCCGTGATGCAAGTGGCCCAGTATTTTATGCCATATCTTGCCAACATCTTGGCTTTGCACCACCTCTACTTTGGAACTCAGTGCAGCATAGTGATCTACCTCTAGCTTGTAGAGATTCTTTACTCGAATCCCTATTCGCTTGGTCTGTCCGGTGCCGATATGCCTCAAAAAGACTTTTCCTTTACTAAAGACTACATCATAGCCTTTATCTTCTAGCATAGCAACAGATACAAGATTCTTTTTCAAAACTGGTACATACATAATAGCAAATAGGGTGAGAGGAGCACCACACTCTCTCTGAAACACAAATGTACCTTCACCTGAGACATAGTATTTTCCATCATCACCCATCTTGATCTGCATCTGGAGATCCTTCTCCTCCAAGGTACTGAAAAGATTCTTGTCACCTGACATGTGGAAAGAGGCTCCACTGTCCAGGTACCAAACACATCCCATCTTGGATGAAACCATGCATACGATAAGTGAGAAATCTAGCTCAAATTGTGAAGCTAGTGCATCACCATTAGATCCCTTTGAGGAACCCTTCTTGGATTTCTTCTATGGACAATTCATAGCATAATGGCCCACTTCATGAAAATGAAAGCATCACACCTTCGACTTGTCAACCTTCTTCCCACCATAAGAAGATTTGGATTGGGACGCCTTCCCTTTCCCTTTCTTAGCTTTACTCACTAAAGCTAGATTTTCTTCATCATCTTGTTTGATGAAGATCCATCCTTGGTGCTTTGCCTTATCTCCTCTTGCATCAGATCTGACCAAAGTTGTTCCCAATTTGGTAGTTTCTCTCTTCCATTAACCGAGTCCTGGTAGTTATGCCAGCTCTTAGGAAGACCGAGGAGTGCTAGACTCACCATGTCATCATCAGCAATCATGACCCCTACACTTGCAAGCTCATCCCTGCAGGTGGTGAGCTTGTTCAAGAACGTAGAGATTCTGTTTCCCTTTTCTCACTTGATCTTTTGAAGTTTTTCCTTTAGCGCTAGCTTCCTCTGATGGCTGCTATCCTGATAAAGATCTTTCAATGTCTTTCACATCGAAAATAGAGTCTCCTTCCCATGGAGGCTCGAGACAATGTGATCTTAAAATCCCTCCGAGAGGATTCTCCTTGCTCTGGCCACACACTTTTTCCATTCCTCCAGTTGAGTAGCATCAATCGGGTTCTGGACTTCTTGATCAACGAAGTCCTTTAGGCCATTATCTTCTAATACTGCCTCCATGCAATCCTTCCAGGCTATATAATTCCAACTGTCATCAAGGGTATATTCGAGTCTTGAACCACTGAACGCCATCAGTGAAATAGATGTGATAAGAACTCAATTCAATATTCAGAAACTAAACTTTGTACTTCTCCTGCTTGTATACTATTCTTCCTTGATCACCTTTGCTCTGATACCATGTAGAAATTCCCACCTATAGATCACTTGGTAATGCAATGTACTAAAGCAAAACACTTGATCTACTTCTACAAACAATTTAGCGAAATCTTAATCGAACATGAGAAACATCAAGCATGAACAGATATAACTGAGAATGAGAAGTAATCAACCATAACACAGAAGATATATCACTGGGGAAAGCACCAGCCTAAAACCCCAACTCTATATTATCATACAAGTGGAAATCTTATTCAAGTTACAAAAAGAATCAGCTCTCAAGCTATCTTACTCCCTCTGCAAATCAAACAATACAGCTCACAGACTCAAAAGACAGAATATATCTTCCTCAAGCCCTCCAAGCCTTCTAGGTCCAGTGATATCACATGTGTGAATTGGCCTCATCACACTCACTGCAACCTCAGGTCCAACTGTGCAATCCATAAGGAATAATATTCCTTCTGCATGCAAGGAATATTCACCAAGGAATATCCTAGCAACTGATAGTACATTGTCCCTCCATATGATCTCAATTGGGTCTCTGACTGAACTGACATGCATGAGTTATCCATGAGTGAATCTTCAGTTCTCTGAATTACAGTAGCTACATGCATGCAAGCATTAACTAACTAAACTCTCATTAATTTAACAAACTATTAAATTAATCTAACTGGACCTGACTAAGTTAAACTAAGTCAACTAATCAAAACTCAATATTACAACTCATCCTTATCTCTTTAACTGAAGGTAAAATTCCTAAATCAAAGGAGAAACTGTTGCACGTCCTCACATAGACTTCAAGTTTGCTTTTCCTTAACTAGTTAACTCAAGATGAATTAATTAATTAATTTCCAAACTGCTGTTGATATCAAATTCGAATTTTACTTCCTATGTTATTCTAGGGACTAACTAAAATAAGAAGGGATCCCGAAATGCTATTTTTGGAAAAGCTATTTTTAGCACTTTCACTTTTCACCCATTGTTGCTAAGATCTCCAATGACTAAACTTCTATTTATAGCCCGGAAATTTATAGCAGTGCTATTTTTAGCATTTTCTATTTTTAGCATTTCTTGTTGCAAATCTGAACAGCATGGTGCATCAGGGTGAGGTGCAGCATGATGATGAGATGCAACACAATGATAGGTGAAGGATTCAGCTTGGAGAATTAGTTGAAGCAACATGTATTCAACTGATATCATGTATCATTTTCTTAAGAGATTATCTATGCTATTATCTAGATAAGTTAAAGTGTTGACTTCTGTTGTAAATGTACTATCTCTCTCTCTCCCTCTCTCTCTCTGTTGAACTATTGAATAACATATAAGAAGAATTGATCAAGGGTTTCCCCACATTGGGGTTTGTCCCTAGCTAGTGCCACATCTTGTATCCTCTTGCCTTGGCTTGTCTTTTGTGATTTATGTTTATGTTCTATCTACAGTTTACCTTAACGCTGATGTGATTGCTAATCTAGAAAAGATATTGAGCTAACTATGAAAATTGAAATAAATTGTTCTAATCATAGAACATACCTAAACTTAACATGAGTGGTTCACCTTCACCTATGATACCCCATGATGGTTGACATGTGTGTAGGGTGAGTGGTTCACCTTCTCCTATGGCATATGAGCAAGATGAGTGGTTCACTTCTCCTGCAGATACCCCAGTGAGAGATGATTATAGGCATCTATTGACATGTCAGTGGTTCATCCTTTCCCCACATGTAGGTTTCTTATTCCCGATCTGTGGTTGACATGTCGGTGGGATGCGGTTCATCCTTTCCCCATGTGTAGAGTCCTTCCTAATATTGTTGGCTTTGAAGCATGTAGGATGTGGTACATCCTTTCCCTACTCTCAGTGTTTTTCATGCATGTAGGATGTGGTTCATCCTTTCCCTACGATGATTGTGATATGTGAATATCTATAAGGTGAGTGGTTCACCTTCACCTGTGATACCCCATGGTGGCTGACATGTCTGTAGGGTGAGTGGTCCACTTTCTTGTATGGCATATGAGCAGGATGAGTGGTTCACTTTCTCCTGTGGATACCCCAGTGAAAGATTCTTATAGGCATATATTGACATGTCGATGGTTCATCCTTTCCCCACATGTAGGTTTCTTATTCCCTACGATTTGTGGTTGATATGTCGATGGAATGTGGTTCATCCTTTCCCCACGTGTAGGGTCTTTCCTAATATTGTTGGTTTCCAAGCATGTAGGATTTGGTACATCCTTTCCCTACTCTCGGTGTTTTGAATGCATGTAGGATGTGGTTCACCCTTTCCCTACGATGATTGTGATATGTGATTGTAGGAGGTGCTTCATCCTTTCCCTACGTGTGATTGTGAAGTTTTTGTAGGATGTGGTTTCTCCTTTCCCTATGAGTGGTTGTGAGCAGGATGTGATATATTCTTTCCCTGTTGATATTCTTGCATCATCCTACCCATGTAGTCTGGGACACATGGGAAGTACCTCTCATTTGACCAATGAGTTGGGAAAAGTGGTTTGGGACAATAGCACTACCGATGGACACATCATGTACTGTCGTACTCCCTATGTCTAGGATGAATGATGTTTCAACAACTTGATCTAGGATCAATTGAGGTTTTATCTTCAGACTGAATTTTGGAAATGGAGAGTGGCAAGGTCTTGTGACTCACTCTTGATTGATTATTCCTTAGTATCCATATCAATGATCAGCAGAGAAGAGTATATATCATATTTAGAGATGGTCCATGATGACAGGATGGCATGATGATCGATGATGATGGATGGATTGGGAGGTGAAATACTCCCTATTTGAGAGGGAGTGTTAAAATTGGAAACTAGAGCCAAATTCCTCTTTCGAAAAATCCTTGAGGGAAGATAATTATAGCATTGAATTCCTCTTTTAGAGAGGACCAAAATTGACCTAAAGACTATCAAATTTGGATAAGGAAATGTGGGTTTTTGAATTTATGTTTTCTCAAGAAAATTATCAGGGTTGGCTTCACACTTATGTCCATTCATCAAGCCCAATGGTCACGTCCCTTGACCTCCATCGAATTGTATATATTGAGCTGCATTCTCCCTCATTTTACAGGCATCAAATTGCTTGGAGATATGTCTTAGGCAGCCGGGTACTTGAAGAAGGTCAAAGGAGGGTTTGTCTCTGGGTGCTCTTCTGCATTAGGGCCAAAAATCTCCAAGGAGGACAACTGTAGGTCTGGATAGTTTAGAATGGGAAAATTCATCTTTGCAAGTCTGATTTCTAGAGCAGCATGGCAGGCCAAGTTGGTGCAAATATTTCTGGGCTCATTTGATGTCAATTTTAAGGGAGAAATCCTCTACTCATGAGGCCGCATCTCTGATTTCTAGTAGTGGCATAGTCTGTATCATCTATAGAAAAGAGGTTGAGATGGTTAATATGAGTGTAGATCAGCCCTCAGGATACTTCCTCTTATATCAATCTGAGTCATTGTTATAAGGAGGTGTTTTGGTGCAGTTAGAAGGGATAACAGAGATTCATAAGGAAACCTAACCGTCAAACCCTCTTCAGCTGTACATGTTCAGTTCATGCCACAATTGCAGTGTTGAGTGGAAAATTTATTTGCTTAAGGGTTGTAGTCAGTATAGACCTTGATGCACAGTACTCCATCTCTCTCCCTTTTCTTAATTTTGATATTTGATAATAAGAAGAATTGAGAAAGGGTTTTCCCCATCTTGGGTATTTTCCCTGGCTTGAGCCAATTTCTGGTCCTCTTATTTGGCTTGTCTTTTGCATTCATGTTTAATGTTCTTTGATTGGTTACTGTTACAATCAATGTGATTACTAATGGATTATTAAAATTGTTAAATGGGATAATGATCTAACGAATTATCTAACCTAAGCAAAGGACATGTTATCTAAATTTAACATGGTATCAGAGCTAGGTGAGGGTAGGCCCATGACTGGAGTAAAAGAGAGAGCTATCACCAAAGTTAGTTCGTTGAAAAGTTTCCATGATTTATTCTGAGATTAGGCACTAGATGAATGCTCTTATTCAAGGCTGATCTTGCATCTTTGAAATTCTTATCTCATAAAGGAAAGTAACTCAACGTACTAGTGGTTTGATTTACTCTTTGGAGGGGAAACTCGTCAAGACTATGAGCATATTTCATTATTGGGTGAGTTTTCCTTTCTTTCTTAGCTGTGTATCAATTGAAGGCTTGAGCATGTGGATTGTGGGGGTGAAGCAATGTTACAGGAAGGACGTATTACATATGTTGGGGATGAAACTGATTCCCAAGAGGCTGAGTTTTATTCTTTTCCATACTAATTTGGACGAAGATAATTCTTGTACACTTCAATGATGATGTAGCTTCACTATTGGGAGTTTGTTTCAGCCCTTGAACAAAATAACTTCTATTTTCTTAGCCCTATGGATAAGAGGTTCATCATATATAGACTTGGTTTTGGATTGGCTAAAGGCTTCTTACAAATCTATTTATGCCCTAAATCAAAACTCTCAGCCTTATATAGGACACCAAATTTCTGTGTCCTCTCAATAAGAGCCTTCTCATCAATCATGTCTTGAAAGGAACTGAATTTATTATTATTTCCTAAATTCTAAAGTGTGTATGTATTACGACATACTCTTGAAGTTCCATAATAGGTCTCCTTCTCTGTAGCTCTTATTCTTTCAAGGTATAACCTCATTACTACTTTTTTGCTTAGGTAGCATTAAAGCTCCTATGGTGTACGCATATCACTAAGGACTACTAATCTGGTGAAAGAAACTCAAAGCTTCTCTATAGCTAAGATTCTTTTCTTGATTGTTTTGGGTCTAAGGTTCTTTCATTGGAGGATTTGGTACCCTTATTAGGGCCTAATATGATCTTTGAATATTCTCTGTATCTAAGGAACATTCTCTTCTCAATGAAATTATTTAGAAGGAGAAAATCTTGCACGTGTTCTAGAACTTTGGATCCGTGGAATCAGTCATGATTAGAAGTTTGAAAATTGTTGAAAGGAAGTCATCACCAAAAGTCACTCAAGGATCTATTAAGGGTATTAATTAATGTCATATTTTGATCTAGTCTTGTTAAATACTTATTGTATGTCTGATGGAGGGTTTCATATGAAAAAAGATATTCACAGTAAGGCTAAATCAGCCACTAATTCATGAGTCCTATTCTTCTCTAAAAAAAAATTGAGGCTTAGTGTGCAAGGTTTTGAAGTTTTTTGACTGAAATCTAAAGTTGGAAAATAATAGTGTTGTGACTCGCCTAGGGCTTGTGTACTCCAAATTGAAGAAGTATGTTGGCTTATTGGGGCCTGACACAAGTTCAGAGTTAATTAGCCAAACAAATCCTGGTACTACAGTCCCTTTCGGCAACAGTCCACGGAGAGTGGATTGAGGTATCACTCGAAGTAGTATGGGAGGGTTCTAGAACCAAGTTTCCGCACCTTAGTGATGTCTGATGAGTTCAAGTGGTCCACGGTTTGACTCTTCATGTAGGTTTCTTTGTGCACTTTCCCGTACTTCACAACCTGATATACTGGCTTCACACAGCCCTACCCAGGGGCTGAACGCCGTGCTTCTGCATTATCACCCAAGACCTTACTGGTATTCCAATGTTAGTTGATTAGCTTTACCTACTTGAGTTCTTTAAGTATACTTAATAATATAAACCATTCATATAGGTGCACACAGTAAATAAACAGTATATTTGCAATTTATATTAATCCTTCATTAACCCAAGAATAGATACACATAATTATAACAAAACTTCTCTTTATTAATTCCGTCCTTGGTTACCAACTCGACTCTGCCCTACGCACTCAGCTGTAGGGGTCTGCGCACTCAGCTGTGGACTACTAGGCCTCTGCGCAATCAACTGCAGAGACTTCTCCTACTCTACGATGCAAAGATACACTTCACACCTCGACTTAGTCACTTAGACTTCTCATGCTCATCTTCTATTCTTAGTTATCTTATACACTTAGAGCCTCACTCTATTTATACAATCCCATGGTCCACGAACTATGGGTAGGTCTATCCAGCCAAGATTACATTACAAAACTAGGGCAGACAACCATGTGACTCTATCATACTTTCGCGCCCCACGCCCACAATTCATAGAGCTTTACAATAAGATTTGGTCAAAACTTGGGCTTTGAGCCCCAAAACATGCCTTGGGGGCATTCCATGCCCAACAGACCCCCAACACAAACATCGTGACTCACCCTCGAGTCACTCTTTCGGCACGACAATATTTGCGCAGAGTCCCTCCAACTGTTCTCGAACTGCATAGAGGTCAGCAACGCACTGAGCTGCTACCTGCTGGATCTGCTACATACGTTGTTCCGAGACCGCTGTGTCCGAACTGCTTCTCTACATCTGTACTGGTATCTGCCACATATGTTTATAGTCTTGCGGCTTTATCCGGGGCCTTGAAGTGTGAAGACTGTGCTTATGTCGGCTAGTCAGGTAGCCGGCCCACTCATGTAGGGCTTCAACTGGTTTCCATTCATTTTTCTTGGGAAAGGCTCTCCATTTAGTTTGACTAGCTAGACCGCGCCTCCATCTGTGACCTCCTTAACCAAATATGGTCCCAGCCAGTGCATTCTAAACTTTCCCAGGAATTTTTCAAACTTACTGTCATACAGGAGCACTAAGTCATTTACCTTGAAGGTGCGCAACTTAATATGGTGATCGTGCCAGGCCTTTTCACACTGCTCTTGTACCTACTGATGAAAACCAGCCAAGAACCATTCCTCCTCAAGTTCTTCCAATTGTGCAAGCCTTTCTTCTAGAGCTTCACAGTTTGTCATACCTGTGAGCATTGCGATGTGCATACTAGGTACAATATACTCCTTTGGCATGATAGCTTCCACGCCATAAACTAACTGGAAAGGTGTATGTCCCATCAATTTCTTGCACATTGTCCTATAAGCCCATAGTACTATAGGTATGCGTAGGTCCCAATCGCTTCGCTACGTGTTGCACACTTTGGTTAGCATTGTCTCCAGTATTTTGTTGAAGGCTTCTACTGTCGCGTTGGCTTGTGGGTGATACGGTGTGCTTTTCTGATGATACACCTGGAACTCTTTTGTGAGTGCACCGATGGTTTCGTTCAGGAAGTGTGTACCACGATCACTCATTAAGATTTTTAGACATCCAAATTGGGTCAACATGTGTTCAAACAAAAACTTTGTAGCCGTAGCGGCCGTGCAATCTTTGACCGGCTGCACTTCCGCCTAGCACGTCAGGTACTCCATCATGGTGATGATGTATTGCATGCCCATTTTTCCCTGGGGTTTGATAGTTCCCACAAAGTCGATTACCCAATTTTCGAAGGGCTGCAACATCATTTTCAGATTCAAAGGCATCTCGTCCCTTCGCGATGGTTTACCAGTCCTTTGACATATATTGCAGGCCTTATAGTGTGCTTTTGAATCCTGATGAAGGGTTCGCCACCACAACCCTGTGTGGAGAATCTTTTGTGCGGTTGCTCATCTTGCATAGTGTCCTCCTATAGCGCCCCCATGTGCTTTTGCAAGGATCTGACTGCATTCAAATTCAGGTATGTACCTTCGCAATATCTCATCATTTCCCATTTTGTATAGGTGCCCTGCAATGATAGAAAAATCCACCGTGTGCACCACCAATTCCTTCTTCTTTTGGACGGAGTATTCCTTAGCGCCATCCCTGTTGTCAGAAAGTGGATTATATCTTTGAAGTGTACGTCTGCAATGCACACAAATTTTTTTTTGCATCAAGTAATCCTTCCTCCAAACTAGTAGGTTCCTCGCCCGTCTTAATACGTGACAAGTGATCTAGTCCTATGTTCAGGCGTCCAAGTTTCACCACGAACTCAAAGTCATATTCTTGGAACAATAAGAGCCATCTACATATGCGCCCCCCCAACATAGGCTTATTGACCAAGTACTTTAGTGCGGAATGGTCTGCATACATCTTGAAATGTCCTCCTAGCAAATAGTGCCGGTATTTTTGGAGTGCATACATCGTAGCCAATCCCTTACGCTCGGTTGTGGAATAGTTCTTTTCGGATTTGGACAATCCACGACTTGCAAACATGATAGACCTCTCCACCCTTTTGTGTGAGCACTGCTCCCAGCGATACATGACGCATCAACATGGACATGAAACTCCACATCCCATTTTGGGAAGACCAGGATTATAGGGGAGACCAATTTCCCCTTTAGGACATTCAGGCTCTTCATGCAATCATCATTCCAGTAGAATGTGACATCCCTTTTCAATAGCTTCTCCATCGGCATGGTGATCTGGGCATAGCTTTTGATGAACTTCCTGTAGTACCCTGTGTGTCCCTATGTAGCGCGCAACTATTTTAACACTTCGCAGTGCTTCCAAATCCAGAATTACTACAATCTTCGTGCGGTCTACCATTAGTCCATGTTTGCAGACCACATGTCCCAGTAGTGTTATAGACATTTTTGGGCACTGCAACCCCAATCATACATGTCCATAAAACAAGGGCTCCTCAGTCCCTAAAAGTGTTGTTTCATACCCTAAAGGAACAAGGTCAGCTGATTACATCATCTCCCAGAAGTTCTCCACAGGAAACTGCTCAGAACTGGTCAGAAATGGACCATACAGGATGCCCAGTGCAGAGGGTGCGATGCATACTGAAAATCCCTTCTATAGGGTGCGATGGGTGAGAGTGGACAAATGGCAGAGATAGTTTGCGAGGTGGATGATCATAGAATCTTCCAGAAACTTCTCCTATGACACTTACCTCTCTAAATTCGCCCAGGGATGAGTAGGAGATCATCAACCTCCAAGTGGAATCAAGAACTATCAGAGAGAGGACACTAATCAAAATCTCAGAAGCTGACTCACCCCCCTTCAATCATCTATATATGGATCCCTCATCCCAGAGATCTAGAGGCTGGAATTTTGTATCTTGTAAGGAAGTGTTGTTGGTTTCTTGTTGGAATATCATAGTGTTGGGTGATCTAAGATTTTCATGAGGTGAAAGAAGGGCTTTCATGTTAGAGGATGACGCTGGGTCAGAGCAATTGGTTGTAATCCTCTTTTCTATTCTTGATATTAATAAAGCTAGTCAAGTTTTCCTCCACATTCTTGTATGTTTGATGATATATGCATTTGTGTGGTCAATATATATTTGGTCCTACATTGTTTATGATTGTAGATCTCTGTTCTTTGATAGTATTATGCTGCTTTGATCCCACAGGTGCTATTTTTTGCTAGGTAGACGAAGGAGAAGCGGAAAGGATCTGTCAGAAGGGAGAGGAATCGAGCAAGGAACCAAGCGCAAGACTGAGGTTGGTGTCCTTCATTCCTCTCTTATCTACTTCTCATAAAGGAAAATGAAAGTAGTTTTAGTTTGTTTGTTTCTAAGATAGCTACCAGTTTTAGTGGGACTAGTAGCTCTAAGTGGACACTAGATTTCCTGATAAAAAAATGGCGACTCCACTGGGGAGCGAATAGATTGTTTGTTTGTCTATAGTTGTTTGCTTTATAAACTTATAGACGGAGTCTGAAGTCAAGCCAACTAGCCTTTGAACTGCATTTTCTATGCAAGTGCAAAGTAGATCAATGCTGCTTTAGTTTATCTCTGGGTTTTTGTTTATAAACTGAACAATCGATTTGCAAACCTTCTAATTGCCCTAGTGGTGGCTCTAGTAACCTCATTAGATCAACCCCTGTGATTTCTATTTACTGTACATCACTTGCTCGGCCTAAATCCCTGAATTGAGCTGCAAACTATGACCTGAAACCCAGTTGAAGTCTCGTCCCTGGACCATCGCACGTTCTACTCTTGGGAATCTAGATGCATTTCACTTCCCATGTGCAGTAGGTGCGCTGCATCGCACTTTCCTTGTGTTGTAGGTGCGCTGATCAGACAAGACCTCTTCTGCCCTCAGATTTTGTTTTCTGTGTTCACTCTCTTCAGCTCTATTCAAGAGTTTTGCTATCTATGATTAGTATACCACTGTGAAAACCCTCTTCCTTTCCATCATTCCACCTCCATTGTGCAAAGAACTATGAATGTTTTTATGTATTGTGCGCCATTTTTAGTTCTCTTTTACAAAGAAGTAGCGTAATCGAACTGTCGTTTTTTGCTTTGAAAGTGTCGCAAGTGTCGTTTTCAGTAAAAGAAAAGAATTCTATTGTTCTTGATGGTCAATTATACAGATACTATTGTATTTGACTTGAATTAGTAGTTTTTCAAGTGTCAAAAGTAGTTTTCAATTCAAAATAGCAAAGTGTCGTCATTATCTTCCTTTCGCTTTTGAAGAGAAATTTGTTAGTACTATCGCTTTGAAAATATAATTCAGATTTGTACTTAGCATTCTTCTTATCATTCACACATTAAGAAAGCTGAAAACAAATACATGCATGTGCATTTGCATTTAGACTACTTGTTGATTTGATTTAGGACAGTGCATCTAGTGTGTGCTCTCTACTCTATGTTGAAAGAATATCATCTATCTTTCTTTAGTAGCTAGGATTTTCATTGCAAAAAGAAGATTAAATGATTTTTTATCATCTTAGATTGAATTTTAGGAATTATATCTACATCACGTGGTGAACCTGAAAGGAAAATTTCTTAAGAAAGATCAACTGTGAAATAAATTCAATGAACATAAAAACGCTTTGGAACCTAACACACAACATCTAGAAGTCTACGCTAGAGATGTATTCTGGCATCGTAAAGCCTGGTAACTATCACTTTCACTGTTGGTTGGGTGATTCCTCCTCTTTGAGACGACAAGTGCCAGTACGGACTTGTGCTCCCATGTACTGTCGAGTATATAATGGGAGACCACAATAGGCTATATCCTTTATCCATAGTAAGTCGTGTCTGCCGCCCTATCGATCACAATGCACCGAACACAGCATTCGGGAAGATTGACTACCATACCGTAAAACGTTTTCTGCAGTTTTGTGATTGGTTTGGTAATCCTTCTGTTTAGATTTCCAGAGTAGTCTCTTTCTTTCCTTTTCAGACTCCTTAAAGTGTTAGGATATTCCAACACATAGGAAATAGTTAAGTATAACTTGGTCTAGTATAGAGTTAGGTAAAGTGTGTTTCTTTACTATGTACATTTTGTAACTTACAATCTGACGGTCACGATATGTAGTGATCCGACGGTTCATTCTCTCCTCAGTATTACCGACACTTGATCCATGGCTTAACACCCGATTGGTCCATGATCTCTATTTAAAGAGCATGGAGGGTCATTTGTAGGTTAACCATCCATGAGAGAAGCTTATGTAAATTTTCATTCTTTTATTAATAAATTGCCTGAAGTGGCTGCGTTGGCTCAGGCCGTGGACTGTTTCCCTCTTTGAGGGTTTTAACCACGTCAAAAGTACTGGTGTATTGATCTATGATCTTTTTGTGAGCAGTGTCCTTTGGTGTTCTATTTGATGAACTTACCCTGTAAATTCCTACATGGTATCAGAGCTATTTGAGGGCCGCGTCCATTGGTGATCCAAATTTGAAGCCGGTAGAACTGCATCCAAATGTTGTTTCCTAGATCTACTATTTCTGACTACTTTCAGGCTGAGATGACTGCTCTATTGTGTTGGGAGCATCTGTTCCGGTGAGGAACCCCTTTCGTTTCATGCGAAAAGGTTTCTGATAGCCCTAGCTACATCATTTTTAAGATTTGGAGATATACAACGTTTATTTGCAGTTTACAGTTATTTTCTCTCTGTTTATTTTGGTTTTGGTTTATTTAGCCTTTTTTATTACCAAATCTATACCTTTCATTTTTGTGTATGCTCTTTGCCCCGCGACTCTGTGCGATTTGGGCAAATCAGAAATAGAAAGGAAGGTTTTTTCTCATGCGTATGCTCTTTTCCGCTGCACCTTAGTGTGATCTCGAAAAATCAGAAACATTGACGAAAATTTTTAGTTTCTGGCTAAAGCTAACTTTGAGCCGCAAGGTTCATTTTTTTTTTTGTATGTCTGTGTTGGGTTTTGTGTTTTTTGTTTTGTAGGGAAAAAGAGCTTTCTCAAATCAAGCATGCAACCCAAAGCTTCAACCTCTCTCCCTCTCTCTCTCTCTCTCACTCTCTCTCTCCCTTTGTTTAGCTCACTTGGTCCAAAGCTAATTTATGAGAGTAGAGGTCTTGAGTTCAAGTCTCCTTTTTGTGGGGGCGGATTTTTCATTTCTGCACATTCCCGCACTTCGTCGGCATCTTCATCAAATTTTCTTCAAAAAGCCATAACGTCTTCATCCGGAAGCAGTTTTCAGAGCCGTTTTTTTTTAACCAGCCTAATTTTTCGAGATCTTTCCATTGGAACCCTTAGTTTCAGCATCTATAGCTTCAGTTTCTGTTAAAATGGAAAGTCCATGCCAAGTTATCCTTGATAGCACCAACGACTTTCAATGGTGGTCGTACATTGTGGATTTACTTAGAAGTAAAGGTCTCTACAAAATAGCCTCAGGCCAAGAAACTAAACTGAAAGATGAAGATAAGGCAGCTAAATGGGAAAATAGGCAAGATCAAGCATGTGGGTTGATAGGGATGTCTATTTCTTCAGATCTTAGATTCCATATTGCAGAACTTGATACTCCTGAAGAAGCAATGAAACAGATCACTAAAGTTTTTGGAATTAAAAATGAACTTAAAGCCCATCAACTCGAAAATGAGTTGCTTACATTAGACCCCAATAATTTTTCTTGCATTGAAGATTTTTTGTCCAAGTTCAAGACCCTTAGACTTCTCTTGGAAGGTGTTAAGGTTAAGAAAGAAGATAGTGGCCTTATCTATTCCATTCTTACTAAATTGGGACCAGCCTATTCTGTGTTTGTTTCCACCTTCCATTCTATAAGAGAAGCCTTCATTTCTCAAGGACAGGCCTACAAGTCCCCTTCCTTTGATTCCTTTTGTGATTCTTTAATAAGAGAACAAGAAAAACTCTTACACCTTGGTCTTCTTAATCTTGGAAACTCTTCTAAGAAAGTGTTAGCCGTCGAGCAGCAACCAAATTAAAAGAATCCTAAGAAGTTGTATCCTAAAAGGAATGGTCCTAAACCAAACAAGGGTCCTAAGCAATTTCAGCCTCAAAATGAAAAATCATTTCAACAAAATGATAAGACAAATAAAAACAAAGGGAAGAAGACTGATAGACATTGCAACTTTTGTAATCGAGATGGCCACTTAGAATCCAAATGCTTTAAGAAGATGTAAGCCTTGGAAGCAGTAATGAAGAAGCATAATATCCATTTGGAGCACTCTTCAACTTCAACTTCATCTTCAGGAATGGCACTTTCTGCATGTAGTTGTCAAGCATCTCGGTCTGGCTATGCACTAAATGTATCTTCTTCTTCTCATTCTCATGAGTGGCTCATTGATTCTGGAGCTTCTTATCACATGGCCAAAAACAAAGCAATGCTTTCTTCTTTAAATGATTGTAACACCAAAAATATATATGTTGGTGATGATAGATCTCTTAGTGTTGTAGGGACTGGAACTGTTCATATAGAGAATGGCCAATTTAATGATGTATTATGTGTTCCAACATTATCCTGCAACCTTCTATCTGTATATCAGATAACTCATTCAGGTGAAGGTAAAATCATTGAATTTTGACCTCACGATGTGTAATTAAGGACCTAAGAGATCCTAAAAAGATTTTAGCTACTGGCACTGCTGATGATTCTACAAGGTTGTATAAGTTTCACAACTTTGGGTCATCAAATCTTCCCTCGGTATTTGTTGCTCATAATGATGAAGTGAGCAAACTTTGGCATGAGCGATTTGGTCACTTAAACTATCGCTCTCTTCAGAATCTATGTAAAGAAAATATGGTGACAGGTCTTCCAATGGTATTTTGCACAGATGGTGTTTGTTCCGGATGTGTACTCGGAAAACATCATCGGGACAGTTTTGAAAAACGTGCCTCTTGGCATGCCTCAGCCCCTTTACAACTCGTGCATAGTGATTTATGTGGTCCACTTCCAATTGTTTCATTGTCTGGCTACAAGTATTTCTTAACTTTCATTGATGATTTCTCTAGACGCACTTGGGTATACTTCTTAAAACTCAAGAGTGAAGTATTTAACATGTTCTTGGCCTTTAAGGCCTTTGTTGAAAAACAATCTGGACATCAAATTCTTAAGCTAAGATTTGATAATGGTGGAGAATATGTTAACAACAAATTCATCAACTTTTACACTGAGAATGGAATTCAAATGCAACATACTGTTCCATATACTCCACAACAAAATGGTGTAGCTGAAAGGAAGAATCGCACCTTAAAGGAAATGGCTAATTGTATGCTTCAATCTAAAGGACTTAGTCTTAATTATTGGGCAGAAGCAATTAACTGTGCAAATTACATAATAAATAGCACTCCTACTAAGGTTTTAAAGAATATCACTCCAGAAGAAGCATGGAGCTCAATTAAACCAGATGTAAGTCACCTTTGTGTTTTTGGAAGTGAAGCATGGGCCCATATTCCAGATGAGAAACATAAAGCTTTAGAACCTAAGAGTGAAAAATGTATTTTTTTTGGATATTCTGAAGATGTCAAAGGATATAGACTTATTCCACTTAAGTCCAAAAATGTTATCATTAGAAGAGATGTAAAGTTTGCTGAAAATATATCGGCCTACAAGCCTAGTTCGGCGGATGTGCCACCTCTCCCTATCTCTTCTACTTTTGAAAATATTTCTTCTTCAGATGATGAAAATCCTCCCCCACCTTCTCAGGATCCTCCTTCAGCTCCTCAGCTTCCAAAATGGGTCCGTGCTACTCGGGATGCAACAGGTGATCTTGCCGGTGATCCTACAGATCAGCGACGTACACATTCTCAGTTTGATAGAGCCTCTTATTTACTAGCTTAAGCTTCAGTGAATTATGATCCTGACACCTTTGCAGAAGCTTCAGGCCATCCAGATTAGGAAGCAGCGATGAATGAAGAATATCATTCATTATTGGCAAATGATACATGGGATCTTGTTCCTCTACCAAAGGGACGAAAACTTGTCAGATACAAATGGGTTTAGAGAACCAACTATGGACCAGATGGGAAATTTGATAAACATAAAGCTCGTCTTGTTGCTAAGGGTTTTTCACAAGTTGAAGGCATTGACTATACTAAAAACTTCTCCCCTGTTGCCAAAATGAACTCTATCCGCCTTGTTCTTTCCCTTGCTGCCTCTTTCAAATGGGAAGTCCATTAGATGGATGTTAAATCCGCCTTCTTGCATGGGGACTTGCATGAAGAAATCTATATGGAAAAACCTATTGGCTTTACACAAATAGACTCCAGCCTTGTATGTCGGCTTAAGAAATCCCTTTATGGTCTCAAGCAAGCTCCTCCAGCTTGGTATGCCAAAATGGATAACTTTCTTCTAGAAAATGGCTTTTCTAGGTGTCATTCTGACAATACTATCTACACCAAGAAAGTGGGCAAGTCTCTTATCATTCTTGTTCTTTATGTTGATGATCTTATCCTGACTAGTAGTGATCCCAACCTTATAAACCATGTGAAGTCTAGCCTTAAAAGGAAGTTTGAAATGACAGACTTAGGACACTTACATTATTTTCTTGGTCTTCAAGTCTTGCAATCCAAGGAAGGTATTTCCCTTTCCCAGTCCAAGTATGCCTGTGATATTCTACGCCATTTTCACATGGAAGACTGTAAGCCAGCCCCTTCTCCCTTTCAGTCTGGAGTCAAACTTTCAGTCACTTGTACTTCTCCTGAATTTGATGCTACCTTATACCGTCAACTTGTAGGAAAACTTTTGTATCTAACCCATACTTGTCCTGACCTTTCCTTTGTTGTTGGCCTTGTTGCTTAGTTTATGAAAAACCCACATGAAAGTCATTGGAAAGCAGCTAAAAGAATACTTCGTTATGTTCGAGGTATAGTTCAGTTTTGGATTCATTACAGTGCCGAAGCAGCTCCTCTATTGGGTGGTTTCACTGATTCCGATTGGGTTGGTGACCCTGATGATTGGAAGTCTACTACAGGTTATGTGTTCACTCTTGGTTCAGGACCTATTACATGGGCTTGCAAGAAACAAGGTGCCATTTCTCTTTCTTCAGCAGAAGCAGAGTATCGTGGTGCCATAGAAGCTAGTAAGGAAGCCTTGTGGCTTCGTCAAATCCTGTCAGATTTTGGCTTTCAGCAGCAACATCTGACTACACTTTGGTGTGATAATCAAAGTGCCATTCAACTATGCAAAGATCCAGTCCAACATCAGCGCAGCAAACACATTGAACTGCACATGCACTTCATCAGAAAGATCATCCACGACCATGTTCTTGAAGTGAAATATTGTTCAATAGATGATCAAGTTGCAGATATATTTAAAAAGGCTCTCATAGAGGTGAAGTTCACTAAACTTCGATTTATGGTTGGAGTTCAGGAAGTTGTCACTAAGGGGGGATAGGCTCTAGTGCCTCCTTCCTTCTCCTATTGTGTCCCATTTGTAAATCCTTCAATCCTATCCCAAGTTGTTCTTAAGGGGGGATGTTAGGATATTTTGACACACAGGAAATAGTTAAGTATAACTTGGTCTAGTATAGAGTTAGGTAAAGTGTGTTTCTTTACTATGTACATTTTGTAACTTACAATCCGACGGTCATGATATGTAGTGATCCGACGGTTCATTCTCTCCTCGGTAGTACCGACACTTGATCCATGGCTCAACACCCGATTGGTCCATGATCTCTATTTAAAGAGCATGGAGGGTCATTTGTAGGTTAACCATCCATGAGAGAAGCTTATGTAAATTTTCATTCTTTTATTAATAAATTGCCTGAAGTGGTCATGTTGGCTCAGGCCGTGGACTATTTCCCTCTTTGAGGGTTTTAACAATGTCAAAAGCACTGGTGTATTGATCTGTGACCTATTTGTGAGCGGTGTCCTTTGGTGTTCTGTCTGAGGAACTTACCCTGTAAATTCCTACATCAAGGAAAAGGTCCATCTGAGCACTTGTCACTTCAGGCTCATTAAAAATCGAAGGCGACTAGAGTCATATTTTGTTTCTTCTCGACTCTTAAAAATTGAAAAAACAAGTTGTGTCAAAGCGTCTAAAATTTATTTTAATTGGAATAATATCACCATTCCTGTGTTGGTCTTAGGTTGAGAAAAATGGAGTCCACCAACCAAGGATTTCCCCTTGGGGAAAATCCTAGTCCTTTCTCCTCTTGGGGAGATGTTGGTGCACCTCATATGGACACATTGTCACTTCCAGGATTTACGATTGGCTTGCCAATATGGCTGTTCTCAACCTCTGTCGTTCAAAACACCGTGATTCCTGAGCAATCAAGTCAGCAACTAGATGATACTAAAGTTACCCCCCAACCTTCTACTTCATCCGATTCTCCCTCTCCTCCTTCCTCTTCGCTTGATAAAGCTGGTAAGGCCAAAAATCAAGTAACTAAGAAGGAGAAGAAGGGGAAGGTGAAGAAAGAGAAGAAGAAGAAAGAGCCAAAGGAGAAAAGGGGTAACCAGCCATCGTCTAGTGAAAATCCACACACTACACCATCCAAGCCCAAATCTCCATGTGTCATTTGCAAAGGAGACCACTATCATCGAGATTTTCCTTGCATCCCTCGGATCTTAAGGGATTGGTCTCCTCACTTGCACAACCCAGTGTCATCAACCTCTGAAGGCCATGTTGAAAGTACACCATCAACTAGTGAAAGCGAAGCATTCGGACAAAAAAGGAAATGTAAATTTCCTTGTAGACTGTGTGAAGGTGATCATGCCGTCCACCGTTGTCCCTTCCTAGACGAAGCTAAAAGAGTTTTGGATGACCGTCTGGCTTCACCACTACAGCTTCATCTTGGATACAAGAAACTCTTCCCGAGTAGCTGAAAATATGACCGACATGCCATTGTGGTCGGTCGAAACATCTGTCATTGAAGATAAACCCGCTGAATCCATACCAGATGAAAGTCAAAAGGTTGAGGCGGCAGTCGACCCGGTCTTGCCTTCGGAAGGTCCATCTTTAGATGACATAATCACCGAAGAGAATGAGAACGACACCATTCAAATTCTTTTCGTAAACACAGACTCCGATGAACATGGCAGCAGTCTACCCGTTCCTTTACCGCAGGAAGGAAGTTCCTTAGAGTCATATCTGGCCGTCTATTCGATCTCACCTCTGAGCAACCTAGTCATTTCCTTCGATTGGAATCTACTAGGTAGACCCCGTGTACCGACTAATGTATCATTCCGAATCATTGTACAAGCTTACAAAATGATCATGGTCGGTACCATCATAGATGAAGGGGCTTCTGTGAGTATCCTTTCCTCAACTGCTTGGGAAGCGCTTGGCTCGCCATCGCTTCTGCCTGAGATGAGAAATCTGACAGGCTTCAACAAAGGAACCAGTCAACTGTTAGGGATCCTTCCCAATGTGCCCATAACATTGAGAAGGAAAAGTGTTTATGTGAACGTAATGGTAGTCCGAGGACCTCTAGATTAGAATCTACTCCTTGGACGCGACTATACTTATAGCATGGGAGCCATTGTCTCCTCACTCTTTAGAGTAATGTGTTTTCCGCATGAATCCCAAGTGGTCAAGCTCGTAGACCAGCTTTCGTTCCCCAACTCACACATAGCTAATAGTCAAATTCCATCCCTAAATGGTCTTTTCACGCAAGGAATGTCTCATCAATCCCCAGTCCGTCCACCTGAAGAGTGCGAGTGATTCGGGAGGACATGACTGAAATCGAGGGAGCATGCACCCAGGTCTGTTTCGGCAAGAAAACCTTGGGTATAGGGTAGGTTTCCGTGGAGGATATATGACTAATCTGACACAACCTTCCATTTAGGAAAATGGGATTAGACTGGAATAATATTCCCTCATCAAATTTATGTGAGTGGAGGCGACCGCGCCACTCACCTTTGTCTATTTCAGTAGACATCGCCAAGGAAGCATTTTGTCTGCAACGCAAATGGAGAGCTTTCATATGGTAACCTAGAAACTTTTCGCTATACCTGGGGGCATGCAAACCTTTTTGCATGCAAGCAAAGAGTGACCAGTTATTTTCTTAGTTTGTAGTTTCTCAACCCTTTAAACTCGTAGGATTGGTCGTTCCTAGCTTTCATAATGAAAGGATCTGGAGCAAAGTTTCGAATGGTGCAAGCTCCCTAAAAATTGAACCTATCGATGAGACATCCTTATTATACGACTGGCACAAGCAGTTTTTATGTGGAGTTCAAGCTCGTTAAAAATTAAAGATAAGAAATGAGCAAACATTCCCCCAGAGTTTAAGCTCGTTAAAAAATGAACCAATTTCTGGTAAATAACCATTGTGAATGCATTATCATCAGCTTTTGAGCCCTTGTCGTGTTCCCATCATCACCTCCACTCTGTTTTAGCTGATCATTCACTTCCATTTGATTATTTACCCCTTTTGAGGAACAGTTGTGAAGAGTGATCTTGTTAGCCATGCTTGTGACACTGTCGTGATTGGAAAATTCCAAACCTTACCTGGAATCAGCTGCTACTCGAAATTATCACTCGTTCCTAAAAAACGAGTCTCCTTTAAGCTCTTTTCAACTAACTCGTAAAATATGAAAAGATTGCCGACTGATTGGCCTCTCTAGCTGGTTAAAGCAACTGGAAGTGCTATCCCTCCTCTAGATTTTAATCTTTTTGGACCTGAGGGATTTTTACACAAAAAGATCGAGCGCTTGTTTTGTTCGGCTTGTTAAAATTACCGAAAATTCATCCCTTTCGTATTATTTGATACTTTTTCAGACTTAAGGGATTATATGACGAAAAAGGATTATTGGAGTTTCCTTTACATCCCTTTCAGACTCTCTAAAATTGAAAAGGACCGAGTTATCTTTGTCGTTAAACTCGTTAAAGCCGAATAGCGACAAGCTTGTCCATACAGACAAGAACGAGTTTCACTGTCACTAGGCTCGTTAAAATATAGCGACGGGTTTGCCCGAAGGGTGAATTATAGAACAAGCATATTTTATCCTCCTCAAGCTTGACAAAAATGAAGAGGTACTGGTCAGCAATGACTGGGGAAAAATTGGGAAGAAAACTTGAAGAAACTTTATTAGTAGCAAGTCGCTCTTGAACATGACACTTTCAATCCGCATCTGAGTCGAGTTGGGTTGTTTCTTTCACTGGTCATATCACCATTGGTCCACTGCATCATCCATATCTAGGGTTAACGCTACCAATCCATGTCAGTGTCGCTGGTATGTTCAAGAGAAGTCACTCAGAGAATTCACCTGTGTCTCATCCGCTGCAATACATTCATGCTCCATTCTTTCATGACCACCACCCTAAACCCTGTATCATCATATCGTTTTCACCTCCAAAATCATTTACTCTATTCTGTGCCATAGATGTGGGATTCATTAAGGCCCTCCTACGATGGGTCGCTTCTTGTTGACATTAGCTCATTATCCAAGAAGTTGACTTAGGAACAACCCTTTCAGTACTTTGAAGCTTGCATGCCTCAATGGCAAGTTTCTCACTTCCGACGACAGGTTTACATCAACGGCCTTCGACCAAAAGATTTTGCGTGGTGTTCGATGCCAAGTCCCTTATTCACACCACGCGAATTGTACTGTAGTACCTTGAGAGTCATCATCATTATCGGTGATTCCTCTCGTGCTTGTTAACAACTTACATCATTGGCTGGTAATCATGCGATGTCTTTCCATGTTCGACTCCAGAACATCTTTCACTTGGATCGAATTGTACTCCGAGTGAAGATTGAAAGAGTTTGAAGACCCCGGCTCTAGTTTCATCCATTCAAGTTGCGATATATTCAAGAAAATAAAGACATCAAGTGTACATCATTGCTGCATAGATGATCATCCGAATCAAAGGATGATGGCTCTATCAGAATGATAAGTCTGCCACACAGACGGTTGTCTATCTTATGTACATGAAAATGAATTTATAAAGCTGAGCATGGGAATGTCTGTCTCAGCTAGATCATGAAAAGTATTATGAAGATAATTTATTGTATTGTATCTTTTTACAGGTCGCCTTCCGACTCGAAAAAACTTCGGATCCTTATGATAAAGCATTTCACCCGACATCAAAAGATTAACAACCTCATGTTTTAGGGGGCAACTGTTATAGACATTTTTGGGCACTGCAACCCCAATCGTACATGTCCATAAACCAAGGGCTCCTAAGTCCCTAAAAGTGTTGTTTCATACCCTAAAGGAACAAGGTTAGCTGATTACATCATCTCCCAGAAGCTCTCCACAAGAAACTGCTCAGAACTGGTCAAAACTGGACCATACAGGTTGCCCAGTGCAGAGGGTGCGATGCATGTCACCTGCCCAGTGAAAAGGGTGTGATGCATACTGAAAATCCCTTCTGTAGGGTGCGATGGGCGAGAGTGGACAAATGGCAGAGACAGTTTGTGAGGTGGATGATCATAGAATCTTCCAGAAACTTCTCCTATGACAGTTGCCTCTCTGAATTCACCCAAGGATGAGTAGGAGATCATCAACCTCCAAGTGGAATCAAGAACTATCAGAGAGAGGACACTAATCAAAATCACAGAAGCTGACTCACCCCCCTGCAATCATCTATATATGGATCCCTTATCCTAGAGATCTAGAGGCTGGAATTTTGTATCTTGTAAGGAAGTGCTATTGGTTTCTTGTTGGAATATCATAGTGTTGGGTGATCTAACCTTTTCATGAGGTGAAAGAAGGGCTTTCATGCTGGAGGATGATGCTGGGTTAGGGCAATTGGTTGTAATCCTCTTTGCTATTGTTTATATTAATAAATCTATTCAAGTTTTCCTCCACATTCTTGTATGTTTCATGATATATGCATTTGTGTGGTCAATATATATCTAGTCCTACATTGTTTATGATTGTAGATCTCTGTTCTTTGATAGTATTATGCTGCTTTGATCCCACAGGTGCTCTTTGAAGCTGGGTAGATGAAGGAAAAGCGGCAAGGATCTGTCAGAAGGGAGAGGAACCGAGCAAGGAACCAAGCACAAGACTGAGGTTGGTGTCCTTCATTCCTCTCTTATCTACTTCTCATAAAGCAAAACGAAAGTAGTTTTAGTTTGCTTGTTCCTAAGATAGCTACCAGTCTTAGTGGGACTAGCAGCTCCGAGTGGACACTAGATTTCCCGATAAAAAGTAGGATCCCAAAGGGAACAAGGAATGTACACTTATTCAGGTTCAACGCAATTTGGTGTCATTGGCAAGTATCCAGCATCATGCGTAAGCTTGCTACATGGTGCTTAACCAATCCAAAGACAATCTAGTCATCCAAATAGACCTCCAGGAATTTGTGGATGTATTATTTGAAGGTGGCAACAACTATGCACGAAAATAGGGCTAGCGCATTTTTTAACCCAAATGGCATGATGGTGTATTGAAAGTAGCCCCATTCAGTGGCGAAGGTGGTCTTGCTCCTATCTTCCGGTGCGATTTTGATCTGGTGGTATCCTGAGAAATCATTGGTGAAAGAATATGCTTCTTGCCCACTGACATTTTCTAATAGTTCACCTATGAATGGGGTTGGGAATGGGTCATGTACATAGGCATCATTCAACTTCCTAAGGCCCACAAATATTCTTTTATCACCCTTTTTCTTTTTCTCCTACACTACCATAGGGCTTACCCAGTCGGATTCTTCCACCAGCGCAATAATCCTAGCTGTGAGCATTTTGTGTAGTTCTACATCGACTTTTTCCTTGTACTTCAGATTCAAGCAGTAAGGCCTCTGCTTAGCTGGCTTCACATTGGTTTTTAGGGTGATCATCATCATCCCTAAATTGCCAACGATCCCCTTCAAGTTTGTAATGTTGGTTGGGAATATGTCTTGGTACTCGTAGAGTAACTCAGTGACCTTATCCACCATGCCATCATCCCAATAGTCATTGAGCATTCCATACTTCGGTTCGACCTCCGTCCCAATGTTTACTTGCTTCATTTTTACCGGTGTAGTGATGTCAGGATCTTCAATCAATGGTCCTTGAACCTCGCGACAGCCTTCAGTTTTTGGAATGTTAATTTTTTGTGGATCTTCATCATCCTCCTCAATGTTTACATTGTAACACTCTAGCGCACAGTTCAGCTGGGTCGCCCATTCTAGCTGAAGCACTTCCATTGGCTCCTGGGGTATTCTGAAGATAGCTGATTTTACTGCTTGTAGCACATCATCAATAGTATCCCACCAACAATCCTCAAGCGTGAAGGTTAATAGGAATCCTTCACAGAAGATATCCCATTCACTCGTGCCATGGCAGAGCTCCGTCTTAGTATACCAATTCATGGGTATGATATCCAGGGTATGACAGAACAGGTGCACCCACTCAGGTTGTGGCTCTTCCCCATAGGCCTTGGTCCATTTCCTGAGGTGTGCATGTGGATCATCCCATCTGTCATACTTGTTTGTTAGCCGCATCTGGGGCATCCCAAATCGCATGCGCATCATTCTTCTACATTCACGCTAGTCCTCAAAATTATGCTATTGCGTACCCCACCACATTGTGGGTGTAGCGCGTAGTACCCATTTCAGAGCATCAAAACGCTGTTGTTCCAGTACTTCTCACTCAAATTTGTTTAGGAAATCATCCACCTCACTCAACCCATCATACATGGGCAGATCTCTTACCTTTGTTTCCACGTAGCGTAGTGACCTTGTCATCATGTTACAGTTGAGTGTGGTTACCCCGTGTAACCAGTTCTACCATTGTTCTATTTCCTCATCTGAATCTGAGGTGCAGGAGCTTTCGTATTCCCACGAAATCCTACCCTCTACTGTTGGATTTACCCATTCCTACTCCTGCACAGTTATCTTGTAGATACAGTCTAGATCATCATCGATGTCATTGTCGCCCACTGGTTCTGTGTAGCGCGATCCTTCGACAGGGTCTAAAAGTACCACTACGCGTAGTTACGTTTTCTCAAAAATCATCTTGCACTTCTTTAGATTTATCACTCCATTCATGTCAATGGCCCAATCTATTCCTAGTAGTGTGGGATAGGGATTTTTGTCATCAACAATCTCTATCACTTCAAAATCTGCTAGTGCGCTCATTCCTTTGATATCTACTGTGATTCCCTGTAATCTCCCCATTGGTAGGATCTTCTACTGGTTTGCCATTTGCAGTTGGATAGGAGACCATTGCAATGCAGGCTTGCCCATGCTCTCCCATGTCTACTTTGGTACGACGTTCGAATCCGATCCTAGATCCAGAATCACTTCATCCATTTCATCTTCCCTGATCTGCGCTGTCAGTCTCATCTCCCTTCCTGTTCGCGTCGTGTGCTTCCTGAGATTCTAGACTATGCACGGTTCTCCTGGCACAGTCCCAGCACATCTAGTTATGAGTTCTTGCAGCCCCTACATAGCCTTTCTATTGCACAGAAGCTTCATGCATGTCTCCAAGAATGTAGTGAGCATCGATGAGTCCACTTTTGGTTCCAGTCTATCTTTACTTCCTGAAGTAGAGGCATCCGCGAAGCTCTTCTTAGCTTCCATGAATGTCTCTTTAGCACGCTCCAAATCAAATTTAGGTTCCTTCGTTGGAGCCTTGTGAACCCAGGTACTTTCTTCGGGCTGCTTTCCCATGTCATCCCCCATCATAATACCGCTTTGGAGCATGATATTTACATTTGGGTCTTCCTCGCGTGGCTCAGACCTCATCATTTGCAGGTTCTAAGTCGGGGGAGGTTGGAGTGCTCCTTTATCACACAACCTCGCTATCAGTGTGGGACAGTCCTCCGTCTCATGATCAAACTGCGTACAATATAAGCATGATGGTCTTGATGGATTTGTACAATCGCGGGCATAATGCCCTAGTCCTCTGTAATTGTAACATATCAGTTGTCTGCAACCTCTTCTCGGTCCCATTCCTCCTCAGCCCCGTCTGCGCCGCTGAAATCCAGTGCGCGCCATTCCTACATTTTGATCGAGGGGTTGTGTTTCAACCTGAACTCTTTAGGTAGGAGTCTGATCCTTCATTAGTTCATAACTTCCACATGTAGGTTTTAACCGCGTACATAAATTACCTGCATACGAATTCTAAAACACAGAAAATAAACAATATGAGAGCATAACACATAAAAAACATATACACAGAGATATTCCCCTAGATCCCAAAATTGGGACTACCAACTTGATTTTTTCATTATATTCCTTTCAATGTTACAGTACATATTTATACATGCCGAAGCATCCAATACCATGGACCAAAAACCATCACATCCAAAACCATGGACCAAAAACCATCGCGTCCAAAACCATGTGTGAAAATCATGCACAAAACTATAGGTAGGTCCGTCCAACCTAACATAGGGTCCGAAACAAAAAATTTCTGGGGCGCTTCCTTGGACCCCATAGAGTGGGGCTACCTGCACACCTCAAATCCCCTGTGACTCTCCCCGATATGCAATCGACACAATGAAGGGGAGGCTTTGACCCCCTCCTAACCCCCCGGTTAACTACGTGGGCTAATTGTGGAAAGAATATAACACAACCCAACACTACAGGTGTGCTCATCATGTCCTACTGACCTGCAAAAATTACAGAACAACTGCTAGGAATTCTACGTATACTTCTGTAATAGATGGCAGTTATCTGTAGCGTGCTTCCCTCCTATCTGACAAATCACACACCACAATGTAGGTGCCATGCTTGGTCCTACTTGTGCCTCCTGTCTCAAAGGCATTGATCCTCCTCCCACAAGGTAATTCGCGAAGACTGGACAATGGTCCTTGTCATGTCCCTGGCCTTTTCACTTTATGCACCATACCTCGTTTTGCACTTCTGGATGAACCGTCCTGTCTTATTTCAAACTTTTCATCTCAAGGCACAAGTTCTTCAACTGCATGTGAATCTGTTTGACTCCCAAGTTTGGATCTTGTATCAGAGTCTTGTGTAATCTCATCACGACCTCCAAAGCTTCAGCCTGAGTGGTTAGCCTTTGTTGCGACAACGCATTCTATAGATGCAGTGTTAATGAGGCTACAAACCATTGACGGTGTTGTCCATTTGTTAAGGTCATGTTAGCTTCATGAATTGTGCACTTCAATCTTTGATCCAACTCCCATGGGGTTTCACCTGGTATCATTGTGATTTCCTTAAATCTAATGACTGATTGTGCCTCTGATTTCGGCCTCCTAAATTCTTTGTTTAGCACAGTTTGGATATCCGCTATCCCCACATTCGAATTGCCATTGAAATGCTTAATGTACCAAGTTAGTGTGCAATCCTGCAGAGCGTTGACCAATGTTGCCTTCTTTATATTGTCATCCGTGACACCCTGTGCTTCCGATACTACTTTTACCACAAACCAAAATTGGTCCGGATCTTCATTGCCTACTCCCTTTAACACTGGTAGCTTTATTGCGCTAGCCATACTACTTCGCAGTGGTGGTGTAGGTGGTGTGGGCATGGGTGGTATGCGCAGAATTATCTGCTTTATCAGATTGATCACACTTCTTGGTGAAACCTTCACGACCTCTTCTTCGCCCCCTCGCGGAGGTGATATCAAGGGGTTAGTTTCGAGTTATGTGCTACCTTCATTTCTGTAGATCCTCCCACTCCACGTAGCCCCAAACATTAATTTATTTGCATAACCCGCTTTTCACACAGTAGCATTTTAATCCAAGTGTTCAAAGATTTAATGTACTTACCTTGCGGTCCCTTGAGGAAGCATCGTTCTGCCTCGCTATAGCCAACTGAAGTATCTACCATGAATTCAGTGATGAACCCTCCTATGATCTGATCCAGATAGTGATCGAAAGTGCACACGATCTTATCTTTCGATGCTTCCAGTCTGCGCACCAACTTTGGAGTCCACGCAATAGGTTTGTAGAGCCTACACCTTCCTTGACTGTCTACTAGCTTTGCGATCCACTCCTACAACTCAGTGGAGAAGGATGCATGGAAAATTTCATGGATTTCCGTATATAAGTAGTAATCTAACAACTCTTCCTTCGATAATCGTGAATTCATGTTTTCCTGCACCGCAAACTCATGAATCCTTCTGTCCAACCACTCTTCAATTCCTTTCTTTGTCGGATTCCAATGTTATGACATCAGACATCTCTATTCAGATCCAAATCTTGGCAATAGAATGATTTGTTGGCTTATTGGGGCATGACCCAGGTTCAGAGTTAATTAGCCAAAAAAACCCCGGTACTACTGGCCCTTTTGGCAACAGTCCGCGGAGCACGGAGTGAGGTCTCACCTGAAGTAGTATGGGAGGGTGCTAGAACCAGGTTTTCGCACCCTGGAGATGTCTGATGAGTTCAAGTGGGATGCGGTTTAACCTTGCATGCAAGTTGCTTCATGCACTTTCCTGTACTCCACAACCTGATATACTTCCTTCGCACAGCCATACCCAGGGGCTGAGTGTCGTGCTTCTACGTTATTACCCAAGACCTTACTGGTATTCCAATGTTAGTTGATTAGCTTTACCTACTTGTGTGCTTTAAGTATACTTAACAATATAAACCATTCATACAGGTGCGTGCATGTTATCGGGAATAGTGTCTATGCAGAGCTGCTAATCCCACTAAGGCTGGTAGCTACCTTAGAAACAAACACACTAAAAACTACTTTCGTTTTCCTTTATGAGAAATAGATAAGAGAAGAATAAGGAGACCAACCTCTATCTTGCACTTGGTTCCTTGCTCGATTCCTCTCTCTTCTAGTAGGTCTTTGCCACTCGCTTCCTTGTCTACCTAGCTTCAAAGAGTACCTGTAGAATCAAAGCAGCATAACACTATCCAAGAACATAGATATATTATCATAAACAATATAGGATCAGATGTACATTGACTACACAAATGCATAAATCATGAATCATACAAGAATATGGACGAAAACTTGAATAGCTTTATTGATAATCAAGAAGAGAAAAGATAATTACAACCGATTGTTCTGACCCAGCATCATCCTGTCAGCAAGTAAGCCCTTCTTCACCTCATGAAAAGCTTAGATCACCCAACACTATGATATTGCACCAAGAAACAAACAGCGCTTCCTTACAAGATACAAAATTCTAGCCTCTGGATCTCTGGGGTGAGGGATCCATATATAGATGTCTGCAAGGGAGGTGAGTCATCTTTTGAGATTTGATTAGTGTCTTCCCTCTGATAGTTCTTGATTCCACTTGGAGATTGATGATCTCTTACTCATCCCTGGTCGAATTCAGATAGGCAAGTGTCACAAGAGAAGTTTCTGGAAGATTCCATGCTTCTCCACCTTGCGGATTGACCCTCCCATTTGTCCCTTCTCGCCCATCACACCCCATAGAAGGGATTTTTGACATGCATCACACCTACTGTGTGTATTTAGGTGGGATGCAACGCACTTTGCCTATGGAGTAGATGAAATGGTCCAGGTTTGACCAGTTCTGAGTAGTTTTTCATGGAGAACTTCTGGGAGATGTTGTAATTAGTTGACCTTGTTCTTCTAGGGGTTGGAAAAACACCTTTAGGGACTTAGGAGCCCTTGGTTTATGGACATTTATGCTTGGGGTTGCAGTGCCCAAAAATGTCTATAACAGTTGCCCCCTAAAGCATGAGGTCGTTAATCTTTTGATGTCGGGTGAAATGCTTTATCATGAGGATCCGAAGTTTTTTCGAGCTGGGAGGTGACCTGTAATAAGATACAATACAATACATTATCTTCATTTTATTTTCATGATCTAGCTAAGGCGAGCATTCCCATGCTCAGCTTTATAAATTCATTTTCATGTACATAGGACAGACAATCATCTGAGTGTAGACTGATGATTCTGGTAGAGCCATCATCCATTAGATTGGATGATTATCTGTGCAGCAATGATGTACATTTTATGTCTTTATTTTCCTGAATATATATCGCAGCCTGGATGGATGAAACTAGATCCGGGGTCTTCAATCTCATTCGATCTTCACTCAAAGTACAAGTCGATCCATGTGAGAGATGTTCTGGAGTCGAACATGGAAAGACATTGCCTGATTACCAGCCAATGATGTAAGCTGTTAACAGGCGCGAGAGGAATCACCGATAATGATAATGATCCTCAAGGTACTACAGTACAATTCACGTGGTGTGAATAAGGGACATGGCGTCGAACACCAAGCAAAATCTTTCGGTCAAAGGCCATTGATGTAAACCTGTCGCCGAAAGTGAGAAACTTGCCATTGAGGCATGCAAGCTTCAAAGTACTAAAAGGGTTGTTCCTAGATCGACTTCTTGGATAATGAGCTGATGTCGACAAGAAGCGATCTATCATAGGAGGGCCTTAGTGAATCCCACATCAATGACACAGAATAGAGCAAATTATTTTAATGGAGGTGAAAACAATCTGGTGATATACGGTTCAGGGTGGCGGTCATGAAAGAATGGAGCGAAAATGTACTATAGTGGGTGAGACACAGGTGAATTATCTGAGCGACTTCTCTTGAACATATCGGCAACACTGACATGATGGATTGGTAACGTTAACCCCAAATGTGGATGGTGTGATGGAACCATGGTGATGTGACCAGTGAATGGAACAACCCAACCCGACTCGGATGTGGAGTGAAAGTGTCATGTTCAAGAGCGACTTGCTACCTACAAAGTTTCTTCAAGTTTTCTTCCCAATTTTTTCCCCAGTCATTGCTGACCAGTACCTCTTTATTTTTGTCAAGCTTGAGGAGGATAACATATGCTTGTTTTATAATTTTCCCTTTGGGAAAACCCATCACTATCTTTTAACGAGCCTAGCGATAGTGAAACTCGTTCTTATCTGTTATGGACAAGTTTGTCGCTATTAGGTTTTAACGAGTTTAACGACAAAGATAACTCGGTCCTTTTCAATTTTAGAGAGTCTAAAAAGGAACGTAAAGGAAACTCCAAAAATCCTTTTTCATCATCTAATCCCTTAAGTCCGAAAAAGTATAAAATAATACGAAAGGGATGAATTTTCGGTAATTTTAACGAGCCGAACAAGACAAGCGCTCAATGTTTTTGTGTAATAATCCCTCAGGTCAAAAAAGATTAAAATCTAAAGGAGGGATAGCACTTCCGGTCACTTTAACGAGCTGGAGAGGCCAATGGCTTGGCAATATTTTCATATTTTACAAGTTAGTTGAAAAGAGCTTAAAGAAGACTCATTTTTTGAGGAATGAGTGATAGATTCGGGTAGCAGCTGATTCCAAGTAAGGTTTGGAATTTTCCAATCACGGCAGTGTCACAAGGATGGCTAACAAGATCACTCTTCGCAGTTGTTCCTCAAAAGGAGTAAACAATCAAGTGGAGGTGAATGATCAGCCAATACAGAGTGGAGGTGATGATGAGAACATGACCAAGGCTTCGAAGTCTGAAGTAAAACATTCACGATGGTTATTTACCGGAAATTGGTTCATTTTTTAATGAGCTTAAACGCTGGGGGAAACACTTGCTCATTTCTTATGTTTATTTTTTAATGAGCTTGAATTCTGCGTTAAAACTGCTCGAGGCGGGTTTATTTTTTAACGAGCTTGAACCCTGTAGTAACATTGCTCGTGATAAGCTTGCATGCCCTAGCATGATAACGCAAATCAAGGTGCATGCCCCCCCAAGCTTCATTGAATTCAACTTGGTGGTTGGAATGAAGGTTTATCCTTGAGATTTGGAACGAGATTTGTTTTATTTTTTAATGAGGTTGACACAGTAAAAGAACTATCCTCATGACTCCTTGTTTCATTTTTTAACGAGGTTGACACGTGATAAGAACCGTCCTCGGAATCCACAGTATTTACAGTATTTGATAGAAAATCAAAAACTGAAGGATGATTAAGGTCATTGGAATAATCTTCGTTGTAATCCAGGAGATGGGAACGATGGTGGTAATCTTCCCATGGTGTCTCCCCTAACATCATTGACTGAATGATTCCTTTGTCTGTAGAATGTACATGCGACAAAGGATCTGAAGAGGTACCATATTCCTTAGACCTATCTATCCAAACACTCGATGAGCATTGATTTGGGTTTGCTCCCCAGGCCAAGAAAATTGATTGCTACAATATTTCTAAAATGGTGATGATCCATGCTGACAAAATGTTTAGGAATCTTCTAAATCCATTAGATATAGAAATTTTCGTATTGCAGGTTTCCACTGTGGCCACTTCCGCCAGATTACTAGGAGGCGGTAGGGAAAAAGTACCCATTAAGGCAGGGTCTTTTAGGAGACCTACTCCGATATTTTGAAGAGAATGATCGCTTCCATGGATCATTGGAATGCTTCCCGGAACATGTGAACTGTTGGGGAGAAATGTTTGTTGGTCGACGATTGTAATTCCTCCTTGAAATGGAAATGTAATCTTCCTGAAGTAGGTCGACACAATTGCGGCCATGGCATATATCCAGGGCCTTCCCAGTAGGATGTTGTAATCGAGGTTTCCATCGATTACTTCACCATCAATTTCTATTGTTTTGCCCCCTAGTTCAACGTGCAAGTTACTTAAAATCCCGTATGGAGTGTATGATCATCCATCAAATGCTTTCAACATTGTTGACGATCGCGACAAGGGTGGTGAGCCTAAATTTTTCCAGAAACTCATCGACATAATACATGTAGATGCCCCCTCATCAATAATTGTTCGATGAACAGTTTTGTTGAGGGCTTTCACTTGAATAAGGAAAGCTAGTTGAGCTGGTAACTAAGGGTCATATCCTTTGTGATTAAAGGATACAAGATTGGAATCCATTGGGTCAATCCCACCTATTACTAATAATAGATCCTGCTTTTGGGAGAGGCAATTTTGCAGTACCTCAAGTGTCGACATAGCGGACGGCGATTGGGCCAGGTCCTCTACTATATTATAATTATGTGCTACTTTGGCACAAGGATTAAATGTCGATTTGTGTACTACTCCCTTTGGCGGCTTTATCATTGGTTCAGGAATGATGGGTGGCACAACTTTGGTCAAAGTTGTTGTCAAACTACTAGGTTGTTCATTAGCCTTGTTATTCGATAGCTGTGGATTCCCGTAATCTTTATTCCTTATCAAAGCATCATTTTTCTGCTCTGAGATAGACAACATAAGCACTTGGGATTGGGAAGCATTTTGATTAGCAACCAGTTTGGTTCCCAGGTTTGGAAACGGATCAATCAATACTGCTGAGGTTTTTGAACTCTTAAAGAGTTTCTTAACTTCAGCTTTATGTGGACAATCTCTTGTCTGATGATCCTCATCGCATATCTAACACCCCACAGGGGGTTTCCTTTTCCCAAAAGGGTTTGCAGAAGGTTTTTCAGGAGATGACTGATCCTGCTTCTTTTTTCTCCCTTTCTTCTTCTTCTTGCCCCCTGGTTGCTTCAGTTGTTTTCCCTTGTCGGTTGACACGGAATTTACTTTCGAGGAAAGAAGTTCCTCATTTTCATTTTGACTAGAAATCTTACGGGCTTTTTTAGATGTAGCTTTTGTTGATTTCATGTTTGTAGTACCAATCACGCCATCGCCGGCATGAGAGTCATTGTTCGATTTAGGAGGAGGGGGGACGGAAAATTCCGGTCTGGGAGCGTCAGGGATTTTATTGTAGAGCATGCGAGACTGAGTATAAATCAAGTCTAAATATTACGCACGAGCAATAACTTGCTCTTCAGTGACAACTCCTCCTTTTGCCACATCTTCTGTAATGGAAGGTAATAAAGACTTAATAAACCATTCCACTAAAAGCTGATCAGGAACATACGTTTTTACCATTCTACGACGACGTCGCCACTCATGAATATGATCATATATGTGAGTGGCCGTTGTTTGCTTGAATTTGGTAAGAAGTTCTGTTCCCGTTTTGTACCTTATCGCTAACTGAAAATGGGTTAAAAAGGTTGTGGCTAGGTTACTAAAGTTGTCAAACAAAGCTCTGGGTAACTCGATATACCATTTTGCTGCCGAGCCAGTTAACGTCCTCTAGAAAAGGTGAAGTCTAATCGAATCATCATTTAGGGTGTTTGATGAACACCACAGATGAAATGTCATCACATGATTCGATGGGTCTTCACCTGGATTTCCATAAAATTTAGGAATATCTAACGGAAGTTTATGCAGAATCGCTGGCCACCAAGTGGCGTAAGCAATTGGATCATTTGTTAACTTATTTAGATCTAGTAACTCCAAAGTTGCCACGAAGGGTAACTATTGATTCAGGTTTGGCAAAGCATACCCAGGATACGACGGAATTGCCTGAGCCGTTGGTCTTTGCATACCATCATAATGCATTTGATGCTGGTAACTTTGGTAAGGTTGATGGGCATAACCATTGTAGAACGGTTGATTTTGACCGTTTTGAGTATACGGTTGCTCGCTATTTGGAAAGATTTGTTGCTCGGATCCTTGGTATACTTGTTGGAATTGCGGTTGTTGGTATTGCACCAGCCATGGTTGTGAAGCCATGTTCTGTTGTCCAATACTCACTATTTGACCAAAATGAGGGGTAATTGTACCCGTCTGTGCCTGTGTCATCCCACCAGTTGGCGATTGTGGTTGAGTCGTAGGGACAAGAGGCTATTGCATTACCACCTGAGAAACCTGAGGTTGGCATACAACAGGCAACGCTTGTACTTGCGAAACTATCACAATAGCTGGTGTAGTCGGTATATTTGACATAGGTAAGCATTGTTGCATCGAATATACAACTCTTGGTTGTTGAGGTAGTATTGGTACTGAACCGCTAGATGTAATTCCAGCATAACCTAAATTTTGTTGTGAACTCTCATATGGTTGTCCTCCTGGAGGAGACAATGAAAGGGTATACTGCCCTCCATACGGCAGTAATCCGGTACTTAAAGGAATTGTTTTCCCTTGAGGACGGGACTGCGCAAATTGACATCCTGAAGGATCAATTTGCTGAGACTCAACATAAGAGCTCCTGGATACTATTCAGGATGAACAAACAGGAACGGACCATACTGTCGAAATAGCCCTTGAGTGGGCCCCATCTAGCGATTGAGAGCTAGTTGGAACAGATGGTATGCCAGCAAACATTTTTGGAGTGGCAGCAGGGGTTCTGCCATCGCTGTGTCAGATGACACAGTCCTTGATGTCGATGGTTGTTCAGACATTTCAAGTCTGTCCAAAAGATTGCCTAGCAATTCTACAGGAGCTTCCGATGGTGGTAGACTAATTTCTGACGAAGAAGGATATAGAGTGATCCCGACTCCAAATCATGATGGAGTACTCGATGGAGGAACCTCCACAATCTCTTCTATAGCAATCAGACCAGGTGGAAGAGGTAGAACGTCAGGTCCGTAAAATATTTCTGGTGCCGAAGAAGGTATAGAATCTGCAACGACAGATGTTTGGGGAATAACACCTTCCGAATCAGCTGTAGATGGAGCTGGCTCAGTAACACAGGTGTTTACCTTCACACTAGGATCAGTTCTACTGTCCTTTGGTGGCTGTTGAACTTCTTCTGTAAAGGCAGGGATACCAGAAATGTTTGGAGTAACCGGAGTCTCCGATGGTGTTGGAACACTTGCTCTAACTTTACTAGGGGATTTGGAACCGGTTAAACGAGTTCTATCTGTAACAATTTCGACTCTGGAGACAAAGACAGTTGACTCGTAAGCCTCCGCGAACGACGGGGTTTCAATTGACTTTCTTCCATGGTTTCGGATTACTCGATCAACTAAAAATCAAAGGGGAAGTATGTTTCCGAATTAGATGAGTTTTAGACACTTTGACACAACTTGTTTTTTCAATTTTTAAGAGTCGAGAAAAAACAAAAGATGACTCTAGTCACCTTCGATTTTTAATGAGCCTGAAGTGACAAGTGCTTAGATGGACCTTTTCTGTTGATTCTGAAAAGGAACAAAAGGGACTACTCTGGAAATCTAGGTAGAAAGATTACCAAACCAATCGCAAAACTGTAGAATTCTTTTTACGGTACGGCAGTCAATCTTCCCGAATGCTGTGTTCAGTGCATTGCGATCGATAAGGCGGCAGACACGGCTTCCTATTGATAAAGGATAAAGCCTATTGTGGTCTCCCAAAATATACTCGACGGTACGTGGGAGCACAAGTCTGTACTGGCACTTATCGTCTCAAAGTGGAGGAATCACCCAACCAACAGTGAAAACAACAGTTACCAGGATTTACAACGCCGGAATACGTCTCTAGCATAGACTTCTAGATGTTGTGAGTTAGGTTCCAAAGTGTTTTTAGATTCATTAAATTTATTTTATAGTTGATCTTGCTTAAGAAGTTTGCCTTTCAGGTTCACCGCGTGATGTAGATGTACAATTCCTAAAATGCAATCTAAGATGATAAACAGTCGTTTAATCTTCTTTCTGCAATGAAAATCCTAGCTACTAAGGAAAGAGAGATGGCATTCTTTCAATCAAAGAGCGTAGAGCACACACTATGTGCATTGTCCTAAATCAAACCAACAAACAGTCTAAATGCAAATGCACATGCACGTATTTGTTTTCAGCCTTCTTAATGTGTGAATGATAAAAATAAAGCTAAGTGCAAATCTGAATTATTTTCCAAAGCGACAATTACTAACAAGTTTCTTTTCAAAACAAAATGAGGACAATGACAACAATTTGCGATTTAGAATTGAAAACTTGCTTTTGACACTAGAAAAAACTACTAATTCAGATCAAATACAAGAGTAACAGTGTAATCAACTATCAAGAACAATCAGATTCTCTTCTATGACTGAAAATGACACTTGCGACACTTTCAAATCAAGAAACGACAGTACAATTACGCTACTTCTTTGTAAATGAGAACTGAAAATGACTCAAAAATACATAAAAACATTTATAGTTCTTTGCACAATGGAGGCGGAATAACAGCAAGGAAATGGGTTTCAAATAGAGGTGTACTGACTACAAGCAGAAAAACTCTTGAATAGAGCTGAAAAGAGTGAACACAGAAACCAAAATTTAGGAACAAGGCCTTGTCTGATCAGCGCACCTGTAACACAGTGAAACTGAAATGCAACACACCTACTACACTCAGGAAGTGTGATGCATTTGAAGTTCACAGAACAGACAGTGCGCTGGACCAGGGACGAGACTTTGATTGGATTCCGGGTCACAGTTTGCAGTTCAGTTTAGGGATTTAGGCCAAGCAAGTGGTAATCAGTAAATCAATCACAAGGGTAGATCTAAGGAGGTTACTAGAGCCACCACGAGGGCAATTAGAAATCTTGTAAATCAATCATTTAATTCATAAACAAAACTTGGAGATTGACTGAAGCAGCATTGATCTACTTTGCACTTGCATAGCAAATGCAGTTCGAAGGCTAGCTGGCTTGACTTCAGGCTCCGTCTATAAGTTTATAAAGTAAACAAATGTAGATGAACAAACAATCTACTCATTCCCCGATGGAGTCGCCATTTTGTTATCGAGAATAGTGTCTATGCAGAGCTGCTAATACCACTAAGGCTGGTAGCTAGAAACAAACACACTAAAAACTACTTTCGTTTTCCTTTATGAGAAATAGATAAGAGAAGAATAAGGAGACCAACCTCTATCTTGCGCTTGGTTCCTTGCTCGATTCCTCTCTCTTCTGGTAGGTATTTGCCACTCGCTTCCTTGTCTACCCAGCTTCAAAGAGTACCTGTAGAATCAAAGCAGCATAACACTATCCAAGAACATAGATCTATTATCATAAACAATATAGGATCAGATGTACATTGACCACACAAATGCATAAATCATCAATCATACAAGAATATGGAGGAAAACTTGAATAGATTTATTGATAATCAAGAAAGAGCAAAGAGAATTACAACCGATTGTTCTGACCCAACATCATCCTCTTAGCAAGTAAGCCCTTCTTCACCTCATGAAAAGCTTAGATCACCAAACACTATGATATTGCACCAAGAAACCAACAACACTTCCTTACAAGATACAAAATTCCATCCTCTGGATATCTGGGGTGAGGGATCCATATATAGATGCCTGCAAGGGAGGTGAGTCAGCTTTTGAGATTTGATTAGTGTCTTCCCTATGATAGTTCTTGATTCCACTTGGAGATTGATGATCTCTTACTCATCCCTAGTCGAATTAAGAGAGGCAAGTGTCACAGGAGAAGTTTCTGGAAGATTCCATGCTTCTCCACCTTGCGGATTGACCCTGCCATTTGTCCCTTCTCACCCATCGCACCCCATAGAAGGGATTTTTGACATGCGTCGCACCTACTGTGTGTATTTAGGTGGGATGTAACGCACTTTGCCATTGGAGCAAGTGAAATGGTCTAGTTTTGACCAGTTCTGAGTAGTTTTTCATGGAGAACTTCTGGGAGATGCTGTAATTAGTTGACCTTGTTCTTCTAGGGGTTGGAACAACACCTTTAGGGACTTAGGAGCCCTTGGTTTATGGACATTTATGCTTGGGGTTGCAGTGCCCAAAAATGTCTATAACAATGCAGTAAATAAATAGTATATTTTCAATTTATATTAATCCTTCATTAACCCAAGAATAGATACACAGAATTATAAAAAAAATTCTCTTTATTAATTCCTTCCTCTGCTACATACTCGATTCCGCCCTGTGCACTCAGCTGCAGGGGTCCGCACACTCAGCTGCAGACTACTAGGCCTCTGTGGACTCAGCTGCAAAGCCTTCTCCTACTCTACGACCCAAAGACACACTTCATGCCTCGAATTATTCACTTAGACTTCTCATGCTTATCTTCTATTCTTAGTTATCTTATACACTTAGAGCCTTGCTCTATTTATACAATCCCATGGTCCACAGACCATGGGTAGGTCTATCCAGCCGACATTACATTACAAAACTAGGGCGGACAACCCTGTGACTCCATCATACTTTCGTGCCCCGGTCTCGCAATTCGCAGAGCTTTACAATAAGATTCGGTCAAAACTTGGGCTTTGAGTTCCAAAACATGCCTTGGGGGGATTCCATTCCGAACAAAGTAATTCTGACACGGAGTAGTAACTTGATGGCAAAAGGCTTTCTTCATCTTCAACTTACAATAGTTTGGGTATGTTTCTAAAGTCATCCCTGGAGTTTGTGTTACTTATAGCAATAAGAATTTTACATATTGCCACTACTTTGAAGTTTGAAGTTTGTTGTAGTCTAAGCAATATAAGGTAGCAATAAATTATGAATATTACTCTGGGTGACTCAAATATGAAATCTGGAATCAGAAATATGTCTTTGAAGGAAAGTAAACTATGAACATATATACAATAAAGAACTAAAACCAGTCCACATATACCTGAGATACACTATACATTGCAATGCATAGGAGGAATGGTAGCAGCTTATAATGTTTCTTCAGACACTCTCATACATAAATCCATCAAAGCTTCTTTGTTCACTGACCAGATTCAATAACTGTGAAAGACTTATACAAGGATGGTATGCATGAGAAACAATAGAGCTTGATCTCTCCTTGAAATGAGATTTGAGCCTTTGATTGATGTCAAAATTATCTAATCATTACTATATCTGAATGGTTGTGTTGTACGTGACAAAGTGATTGGTCAATTTATGCAAAGAAAGGACTGGTTGAAGTAACTGGACGTTAATGACTTGTGATTAGGTTTGTTGCACAAGGTTTGAATATGTGTTGCTATCGAGCTGTCATATTGGTATTTTGGCCAAGCTAGGATTATATCATTGATATGCTACCATCTAGACGCAAAAACATTTATGGTGACAGAGTTACAATAAGTGAATTTAAATGCAATAACAAATTATAGAATTTAAAATTGTGGTCCATCCAGAGTATGACAGAAGATATTCATAATAGTGACATTAAGGAGTATGAATTAGAATTTCTTAAAACATCTTGGCTCATTCAAATTTGTAGCATTTAGTTCAAAAGCATCTGAACAAACCTCTCCAAGGCAAGATTCAGAGCAAATCTCTTGGTGTCTTCACATAGTTGGAAGTACACGATTCTGATAAATCCATTGATTGCTTTAAATTACTGTAGAATGGTTAGAGCATGAGAGAAAGTCTGATAGGGCAAGCTTTCTGATATAGTTGCAGCAAAATGAGGAGCAGACTGATGAAGGACCAAATGAAGTAAGACTTCAAAGGGAGCCATAGAATCTTTGACATAATAACTTGATGACTCATGTTCACTGATTATGATGATGGCTTGATGATCATGGACCTAAGGGTCTATAGTAGAAAAAGGACATGTTAGAAGTGGCTCAATGATTATGTTTGGCAAGGTCACTGTCTCTATATTTAAAGGGAAGTCTAATTTATGACCCTCTCTAGGAGTTGAGTTATAAGGTCGAAATAGAAAGACCTAGCCTTAAAGTTCCGATGAGATGGTTGGTTTGCATATTTATGCCTGGCGGGATGAGTGTTGTTGTTACATCCTACCAATTGACTTAGGAATGAGCCTTATATGTTGGATTACTACTCATTGAAATATTTCATTGATGTTATTATTTGCTGGAATCTAAGACTTCATGAATATTCTGATACAAGTTCAATTGACAATTTTATATCTCTTGATTTGGTTACACTGGAATCACCGTTGAGGCTAAATGTTCTTGGCAGCAAGTTTAAGTTATGGAGAGCCTCATCCATGAGCCATTTGGATATAATACAATGGAGAGCCTCCAAGCTCTATCATTCGAGCAAATTTCTGACATCCTTACATAGCCTCTTGGAAAGAAGTTGATAGTATGAGCACATCTACTTACTCTATCTCATGATGAGAAAACTACCAAATGGACACTGTGCACTTTGGTAAGACATGTTGAGGCTTCTGGTCTCCCTAAGTAAGAGGGAGCAAGTACAGTTAAATATTTCCTTCATCAAGATATGCAAAGAAGTAGAGGATTTCTAGGTGCTTCTACGATCTCTAGTGTAAATCAATATGTTTTCAGAAAGTTGTGTGTTTGTCAATATGTTGATGGGTGGAGCTATGAGGATCTCATTGATGATTTGATCATCAAGATCATCGTCACGATCTAATCTTGATTTTTAGAAAGCAACTTGGAGCTATTCCCTATATAAAGGGATCCTTGGTTAAAGATTGAACAATTAGCTATGGGAGCTCCTAAAGACTTGGGGTACTTATTGAGCTATGAGTGACCATAGGGTGAGTGGTTCACCTTCCCCTATTCGTGTGTTGTCTACATGGTGAGTGGTTCACCTTCCCCTGTGATACCCCATGGCGGTTCACCTTCTCCTATGGCATATGAGCAAGATGAGTGGTTCACCTTCTCCTTCAAATACCCCAGTGGGAGATGCTTATAGGCATCTATTGACATGTTGGTGGTTCATCCTTTCCCCACATGTAGGATGCTTATTCCCTACGATTTGTGGTTGACATGTTGGTGGGATGTGGTTGATCCTTTCCCCACGTGTAGGGTCCTTCCTACTATTGTTGGTTTGCAAGCATGTAGGATGTGGTACATCCTTTCCCTACTCTCATTGTTTTACATGCATTTAGGATGTGGTTCATCCTTTCCCTATGATGATTGTGATATGTGACTGTAGGAGGTGCTTCATCCTTTCCCTATGTGTGATTGTGACATGTGTTTGTAGGAATTGGTTTCTCCTTTCCTTATGTGTGGTTGTGAGCAGGATGTGATATATTCTTTCCCTACTGATGTTCTTGCATCATCCTATCCATGTAGTTTGGGACACATGGGAAGTACCTCTCATTTGGCCAACGAGTTGGGAAAAGTGGTTTCAGACAATAGCACTACCTAAGGACACATCGTGTACTGTTGTACTCCCCATGTATAGGATGAATGATCTTTCAACAACTTGATATGGGAGCAATTGAGGCTCTACCATTAGATTGACTTTTGGCAGTGGAGAGTGGCAATATCTTGTGACTCACTCTCGATTGATTCTTCTTTATTATTCATATTAGTGATCAGCAGAGCAAAGAAGAGATCAGATTCAGAGATGGTTCATGATGACAATATGGCATGATGATAGATGATGGTGGATGGATTGGCAGGTGAAATTATTTCTAGTTGGGAGGGAGTGTTAAAATTGGAAACTAGGGCCAAATTTCTCTTTGGAAAACTCCTTTAGGCAAGATAATTGTAGCATTGAATTCCTCCTTTCGAGAGGACCAAGAAAGACCTAAAGATCATCAAATTTGGATAAGGAAATGTGGGTTTTTGAATTTATCTTCTCTCAAGCAAATTATCAAGGTCGACTTGACACTTATGTTGGTTCATCAAGCGCAATGGTCACATCCCTTGACCTCCATCGAATTTTATATGTTGAGGTACCTTCTCCCTCATTTTACACACATCAAATTTCTTGGAGATATGTCTGAGGTAGCCGAGTACTTGAAGAAGGTCAAAGGAGGGTTTGTCTCTAGGTAATCTTCTACATTAGGGCCAAGACTCTCCAAGGAGGACAACCACATGTCTTGACAATTTAGTATAGGAAAATTCATCTTTGCAAGTCCGAGTTCTAGAGCAACATTGTAGGTGGAGTTGGTGCAAATATTTATGGGCTCATTTGAGGTCAATTTTAAGGGAGAAATCCTCTACTCCTAGGGTCAAATCTCTGATTTCTTGTAGGGCCAAAGTCTATATCATCTATAGAAAGGAGGTCAAGATGCTTAATATGAGTGCTACATCAGCCCTCAGGATAATTCCTCTCATATCAATCTTAGTTGTCATTATAAGGAGGTGTTTTGGTGCAATTAGAAAGGATAACAGAGATTATTCATAAGAAAACCTAACCGTCAAACCCTCTTTAGCTGTACATGATCAGTTCATGCCACAATTACAGTATTGAGTTGACAATTTATTTGTTTAAGGGTTGTAGTCAGTATAGACCTTGATGCACTGTACTCCATCTCTCTCTATCTACTGAATTTTGATATTTGATAATAAGAAGAATTGAGAAAGGGTTTTCCCCATCTTAGGGTTTTGCCCTAGCTTGAGCCAATTTTTGCGTCCTCTTGTTTTGGCTTGTCTTCTACATTCATGTTTAATGTTCTTTGATTTGTTACTGTCACGGTCAATGTGAGTACTAATGGATTATTTAAATTTTTAAACGGGCTAATGATCTAATGAAGTATCTAACCTAAGCAAAGAACATGTTATCTAAGTTTAACAGTCTTTTTTTATTCAAAACATTTTGATGCTTGTGAGCATGGCATGGTGGTAGACTTACCCAAGGTCCACAGAGGTCAAGATTTCCCATGAATGCCATGGCACCAAGATTTTTGAAAATTCCTCCTTTAGGGACTACTCCTGACAATTTGTTGAAAGACAAATTACAATGGTGGAGAATTTTGAGCTTTTCCAATGACATGGGTATTCCACCTGATAAATTATTTTAGGATAAATCCATGTCCTCAAGACTTTGAAGTTCATTGAGTGTGATTGGAATTGTACCTTCAAGGGCATTGCGGGAACGATTGAGTTACTCTAGTTCTTTGCATCTTTGGAGTGTATTTGGAATGTTGTCAGTCAATTGATTTGCAGAAATATCTATAACTTGAATTTAGAAGTGTATCTCACCTAAGGGTGCACTTTCCAATCAAGGTCTAATCAAATTACTAGTGGGGCACACACTCAAGAGAGTAGGCTTCACTTGGAATCTTGGAATGATGTTGTGAGCACCAAGGCTAGGAACCAGCTAGAAGTAGTATTTTTTGTAACTTCACTAAAAGATACAGCTACTCCAACTCCACCAAAAGTTGCAACTGCTACAATCCCTAAGGAGGCAATTTCTGCAACTCTTGAAATAGAAGTACCCACTGAGTTATAGTTCAAAAAACAAGAAAATAGGAGATGCCACAACGATGGTCTAGAGATCATTGGAAGTTGACCTCTAGCTTAATCCTAAAGGCATTGAGATCTCCTTGCTTAATCCTAAAGGCATAGGTCCATGTAATAAGTTGTTTGAAAAGTTGAAATACAAAGCTAAATTTTCAAGCCCTGCAACTTATGAAGGTATTTTCCCAATGAGCCTATTGTATGATAGGTTTAGCTTTAGTAAATTCACACATTTCCCCAAATTTTCAATTATATTACCTGATAATTGGTTATAAGAAAGATCTAGATATCCTAGATGTTGGAGGTCTGTAATAGAATCAGGGATTCTTCCATCAAAATTATTTTTTAAAGAGACCTAAAATCCCTAAGAATTTGAGTTTCCCAATATTTGAAGGGATGTTTCCTTTTAAATATTTTTTTTTCTGATAATTAATTGTTGCAAGTTTTGAAGGGTATTAAGTGTAAAAGAGATAGGCCCTACAAAATTATTGATGTATAAATGAAGCTCGGTTAAACTAGCCAAGTTTCCAATATGTGGAGTTATCGCTCATGTTAATTCATTCACTCCCAAGTTTATGTAGTATAATTTAGTAGGGAGATGACCCATAGAAGAGGCTAAACGTCCCTTAAAAAGGTTACAAAAGAATATAGATTTTGTAAGTTGGAATAAATAGTAAGGGCAGTAAGAATAGGCAGGTTAAAAGTGTTGCTTCTAACCAACTTATTACTGCCTAAGTTAATCCACTTGAGTTGTGTCAACTTATTGAACTCCATGGGAACTACTCTACTGAGTTGGTTGTATGCTACGTCAAAATGTTGAAGGATCTTGTAGTTGAAGAGGGAAGCAGTAATGCTTCCACTCAACTGATTACCACCCATAAAGACTTCTGTCAAATGGGTGCTCTTGGTACACAACTCGACAGGAACATTACCAGTAAATTGGTTAACCTCAATATTGAATACTTCAGGACTGGAGCAGTTAGACAAGGGTGATGGAATTTGTCGAGTGAGATTGCTCATTTGTAGATTTATAAATCTCACCTGGGTTAGCATGCCCAATTCTAATGGAATACTCCCATGAAGGTTGTTGCTACCTAGGTTAATGTGTTACAAAGAGGATATTTTTCCCAACCAGGCCGAGATTGTACCTGAGATTATTAGTGTACATAGAGAAGTTATGTAAACTACGACACCTACTAACAGTGGGCGGAATAGAACCTTGGAGTTCATTCCAATATAGGGAAGCTTGTTTAAGCGATACAAATTTTTGAATTGATAGGGAATGTGACCATGAAAGTTGTTCTTGCTAAGGTCAAGAATCCTAAGAAAGGAGAGATTGATGAGAAAAGGAGAGATTGTACCTTGCAATTCCATGCTTGAAACATTTAGTGAAACAAATCTTTGTCTATGCCAACTACATTTGATGCTTGTCCACTCACAGAACGAAATATGTGGTTTCAAAGAAGTGTGCAATGATTGGTGTGGATCATATGTGATGGCAGAGAGGAATCCAAGTAGATCCTCTTGATCAGAAGCATTATTGAGATGAGGATTCCCATGAACATATAAATTAATGGCCAAAAATACATGAGGAGTGAGAGAGAGAATGAAATAAAATAAGAGAGGCAATATTTAAAAATTCCACAGCCAGGAAAAGCACTTACCATCCCTTGTTTCCACGGACTGCATGTTCTTATTTATTAAATCTGAGTCTGGCCGTGAAAGAAAATGTTCTTCATAATCTATCTTAAAAGACTCCCTATTGTAGCTAGCGGGAATCAAACCCTCTTTCTTAAAATACTCCCTATATACTCCCCATTGTAGCTAGCGGGAATCGAACCCTCTATCTTAAAGTACTCCCTATTGAAGCCAGCAGAAATCGAACCTTAGCCATGTTTTTGCTGATGGTGGGATTTTTTTGCACCGAGAGAATCCTCTTAACAGATCAAAAGCACTTGCAGAGAAAAGATAGGACTCTGCAAAATCCGAGATCGCAAGGGCTTTGGGACTGTGTAGCTTCATATTTCCTTTTGCTCCTACAACATATATCACTTCGCTCCCTTAAATCCCTCCACCTCACAAAGATCACTCTGAACTGCAAATCTAGATCACTTCGGTCCCTCGACCACCTCATGAATCACTCTAAGCTGCAAATCTCTATATATGAAACACCAATCCCCTTCACATAAATGCCAAATGCAAAAATAAGAAACTCTGGGTTCCTGCCAGCATGCAAACGCTTCACATAAATGCTAAAATAAGAAACTCTAGGTTCATGTCCGCATGTTTGTCTCAGAGAGCCTCGTATGCGCGGTAATGCAACTCACAAGAATGTTGGCAAGCAATCCAAGTGTCACAGGGAAGGCCAACTAACTCTCAATTCGTGGTATTTATTTACTATTTCAATAAACCAATGGTAATGTAGTTAAACCGATTGTCAAATTATGAGTCAAAAGTGTCAAGGCAGGAGGAGAAGAGTGCGCATAAAAATGAACACGATTTTAAAAGAAAATAAAGGCCTATCAGCCTAATTAACAAGATGTTATTAGTATAAAGTAGGTAGCACAACCATCTTTCCTCCCTAGTTGTATCAAACAACTCCATGTATAACTAAATCATATATTGTGTATATTTTCGTTTTCGTTTTTCAATAACCTTGATTCATTTTAATAAACACAAAAAGCAGCCATGTATATTCTTTCTTTAAAGTGGGGGACTTTCTTGCATTTTTCATTTTGATGTTGTCATTGCTAAACTTAAGTGTTGAAAGTTTTAACATTTGCTGACTAATATAGTGTTGTCTTGTCACTCTCAAGCATGGAAATAGAGCCGATTAATATAGCATTGTCTTGCCACTCTCAAGTATGGAAACAGATAAACTTTCTTATTTCAAGACTAAATTAGGACCCAACTAGTGATGGTTTAAGAAGAGCATTGTCTCCATTGGGTGGGGTGATTCCAAGAATTCCCTCACCTTGCCCATGATTTCCTAAATTATCTAAACACATTTCTTCTCTGGTTTCATTTTCCAAATAAATTGCTCAACTTGTTAGCTACGTTGCATGATTTTTTGGGATGGGCAAAACCAGGTGGAGGGACAAGTTTATTGAATGACTAGAGGACACCCCTAAAAATCTCTCTCTCTCTCTCTCTCTCTCTCTCAACACTAATTGAATGTTCCATTCGAAGTCCGTGAGAAATCACCATAAGCTTATCTACGTGATTTACATTTAAAATCTTGGTTATGGTTCATTGATCACACCAAGCCCTATATGTTGGCAACAAAATTACAACAATATTTTACTGAACTCCATGGATCACATTAATTATCATCCAGGGATTATGAAAACTTATGAGCTCCTGGGCACCATGTGCGCAAAACTACAGAGGTCTAATTTACAAAAAATAAAACCCCTAAAAGTCTCAATGTCTTGTTGTAGTCATGGTCAATCAACTATATGTTTCCAATAGAAACCACTTGAACTCCATTCCGCACACCCTGGTTTCTGATTGCCACCACTTCCCACAGTTTGTTGGAAAGCAGATGAGATTGTTGCCATTGTCAGTGAATGAGGGAAGTCAGAAAAGATAAGTAGTTGTTGTTTATGTTTTCAATTTGTGAAGCTAAACAAAGTAGAAACCATCATACTCATGATGACTTACTAAGCTTACAACTCACAATATTAATTACTGTAATCAAAAGTAATGGAAATAACTTGAAATGCATAAAAACATTGAAAATACAATCTTAAACAAAAATAAGAATAACATTGAATGTTAATCATTATAAATTTTGTCACTTATTATCTAGTCATCTATTTTAGTCCTGGACTAAATTAGTCATTTTAGTTAGTCACTTTTAGTTTGGTCACTTATTATATAGTCATATATTTTATCCTTAAACTAAATTAGTCATTTAAGTTAGTCATTTTTAGTTCGGTCACTTAAATTTCTCAAATTTAGTAGTAATTCACTTGAAATAATTGTGGTGACTAACTTTTTTAGTCACATAGTCACTAATTTCATCATTTTCTACTAGTGATGACATCTTGATGAACACATAATGATCATATTATTTACTGGATATTTATAACAAAACTCATTACGGTATTTACAATAACAACCACATATACTCACATGCATATTTGATTCAACAAAAAAATAATTATTCTTTTTATGGAGATTTATAAATCAAACTCAATACAATATTTACAGTAATATACACATATGCACATTTTCTCTAAACAAAAAATAAAAGGATAAGATGCATGCATCCATAACAAGGGAGTCCAGAGGCTCACACATCCACCCTCAAAGTAATATTAGGATTCACATCCTTTCTAGGAAGTCCAGAATACATTTCTAAAGTCAACCTATATCAAATGTCCAACACTACTATCCTGCGCTATTGTACCCTCAGTGAATAGTTACCAACTCATTGTTTTGGGTTACACTCCCAATGTGCATCTAATTCCATATGCGAATGCTAGTGACCAAAAGAAATCCATCCCCTTACCTTCCCTTCTCTACTACATAATCCCTCAGGAAATCCGTTCCACCCCTTCTGTGCAGTTTCTCACCTTCAAAGTTCCCTGACATCCCCTCTCTCATGTGATCCATTCCTTGGAAAGGTTTCCTCGCATCGGAATGTCAAAAAATGAAGGCATATCTCTGCCTCAAAACCATCGTAACATTCATAACATGCTCATGGTAATCAATTGACACTATTGGGTACTAGTGTCCCATAATGGCCTTGCTCCTGAATGCTTTACCAACATACTACTGCCTATTCGAATTCCTTTTAGCACTATTACTAATATTTGTATTCATTTTCAACCACCCAAACCGTTCATTACCCTTCTTTTCTGTACCAAGCACATAATTTCCATTAGACAAAAATCAATTGAAACTAATTCAAAACATGCCTCATTAGTTGTCCATCAATAAGGCACACTTGAAATTCCATTTACTTCCTATCACAACAATTCAAACCAGATATTGGACCAAATCATCATGTATAAACTTATCACATCCAATTAACTCGAATGCAACCATCATAAATCACATGCAACCATTATAAATCAAAGTCATAGATCACATGCATACTTAAAACTAAAATAAAATACTCACACGTAAATTTCAAATGATTCTTTTTCTTCTGCCTTTTTTTTTTGTCCTTTTGTACACACAATGAATCAGTTACCAAACTTGCAAAGCACCTAGTGCCTTCTCTTTAAGAAAAAGGGAATCTGAAGACTAAACCACCTCCTCCCTCAATATCAGCAACAAGGGTATCCCGAGACTAAACTGCCTCAACCCTCAATAGTAACAAGGGTATCCTAAGGCTAAACCACCTCAACCCTTAATACCATTAACAAGGGCATCCAAAGACTAAACTTCCTTAACCCTTAATAGCAACAATGTTATCCCAGGGCTAAACCACCTCAGCCCTCAATATCAATAATAAGGGCATCCAGAGACTAAATCACCTCAAAAAAAATAGCGACAACAAGGTCCAAGAGGGTCCCATACTTGTTTTTCCCATCACATTGTACAACACATACACATACACAGTGTACAACACAACACATACACCTATACCCAATGTACAACACAACACATACACCTAAACCCAGTGTACCACATGACACATACACCTATGCTCAGTGTACAACATGACACACACACATACACCCGGTATGCAACACGACACATACACCTATACCTGGTGTATAATACGACACATACACCTACACCTGGTGTACAACACGACACATATACCAACACTCGGTGTACAACATGACACATACAACTATACCTGGTGTAGAAGACGACACATACACCTACACCTAGTGTACAACACGACACATACACCAACACCTAGTGTACAACACAACGCATATATGTACACATCATACAATACCATGAATATGAATTTCATGGTACAATGACTACACAATACCCATAACAAAGTACCACAAGTACATAAAACTACATGCATAACATGCACACGATACGTCATGTATATAGCACCACTTGCATAATGTGTACACAAGGCCACCTGTACCCAACACAACCTACACGAGGTGTACACAACAACACATGTACAAAGCACCACCTACGCAATGTGTACGCATCACCACATGAACCCAACACAATAGGTACTCCATGTACAGAACACCACATGCAAAGGTCACAACATGTACAACATGCACACAACACCACATATACAACATGTACATAGCACTATATATACACGATACCGCATATGCAACATGCACACAGTACCATATGTACACAACACTGTGTGTAAAACATGTACACAAAAATAGTACTAGACATCTAGAGACCACACCATCTCTACCACGTAACCTTACTTCTAGTGTCTTGTCCATGCTTATCCGAGCATGCCACAAATCGCACTGCTTTCATTTCGTTGACATTAGGGGAATTTTGAGGTCTAAAATGGGCCTCCTAAGAAAAATGTACAACCAAAATAAACTTTATAAGAAACAATAGGATTCAAGATGATGATGTCAACCGTGGGGGATGATTCACTGTTTTTGGAGTAAAAAAATAAAAAGATTAAAAAATAATAAAATAATAAAACTACTTTTTCAACACGTATTTTCAACTTATATCCCTAAGGTTTTACTCAAATTTAGAGCAAGAGTACTCGTTCGATACAAAATTTAATTTCTCATCCAAAGAGTACCCATGTTGCATACTTTCAATGGACCTTGCTACACAAAAAATGAGAAATACATGAAAAAAGCGTGTTTGCAATCATGTTTTTCATGTATTTATCATTTTTTGTGTTGCAGGATCCATTGAAAGTATGCAAAATGGGTACTCCTTAGATGAGGAATCAAATTATGCATCTAGCAGGTGCTTCTGCTCAAAATTTGAGTAAACCCGTAGGGAGATAAGTTGAAAATACGAGTTGAATAAATAGTTTTTTTTTTTTTTCCCTCTAAAATTTGATGATGTAATCTAATCTTATTTTATTATTTCCACTATTATTTTATAATTTCCTTAGGAGGCCCATTTTAGACCTCAAAACTCCACATAATGTGTATCATTCAACGTTACCTATCCATAACATAAACATATGCATAATACAAGCACATAATACCAAATCATGTCCACATGATATTGACCTCATAAATCTGTGAGGGATATTGTTCCCACTTGATTCCTCCTAAACCAGGAACCTCTTCATGCCATTCACCTACATAAGCAATCAATGCTCTACAAGAACGATCTCTGACAACCCTTTCAAACAATGACATATATATATATATATATATATATATATATATATATATATATATATATATATATATATTAGCATAAAATGATCATCATCCTTGATGACCCTGTTAGAGTCAGTCTTGTCAATCCTCCATTGGAGATCAAAACTCTTTCTGCATTTCATTTTTAGGTGTCCCGCTCCATTCACTTAGCTGCATTCCACTAGGGGCATGCCATAAATCGGATGGAAGAGTCTTGTTAGTCATTACCCCTCATGCTTTGTACTTGTTGGCTCAGCTTCGTTCATCAAAGTTCATTAAATGACAATCAATATTTGGTTTTCTGATGAGGCAAAAAATCATATCAGTCATAGGTCCAATGTTTCATAAGTCATGTTTTCAAACTTCCCAATAATGCCAGCAGGCCAGAGGGAGGTTCAACAAGTTTCATCTCTGGATTTTCATCATCCATAATGCTCAAGGGTGATTCCTCTTCAAAACTCTGTTTTGAAGAGGAAATCGTCAAATTAATGTTTATGATAAATATGTAAAGTTCTCCAACATGAAGTACTTCAAAAGCTGGTTTTGATCGTCCTTTTCCAAATTCCAGGTTGGCTACCCCTGCAAAAAGAAAAAAAAAAATTGCCAAAAATTTCATCGTTTTAGTAAAAAATCCAAAAGGGAATGTGAAATACAGAGTTGTATTGAATTGTGGAAAAAGTGCCAAAACAAAACATTGCAAAAGTGGGTTTTGAAGAAACAAAAATCAAAACCGTGTCTCCATGTCTTTATATATATTTTCTCATAAGAATCAAAGTCATTTTACATGCCAAGGTCGGAGAGAAGCACTTCAAAGCGAATTGGGTGAGCCAGCGCACGTTTTGGGCAAAGTTGGAGGTGTTTTGACAGGCGCGGCGCATACAGTGGGTGGCGCAGTGCACTGGGCCAGCGCAGCACATTGGGCGCGATCCTCTAGTGCAAATTTTAACGGGCACGACGCACTAGTAGCGCGCGGCGCATAGAAAGGGCGGTGCGGTGCATACAGTCTAACTCCCAAAAAACGCCCGAAAATCCTCTAAATCGCCATTGAATTGCTTGGACGTGCCAGGTAGGGTCAACATCTCGGTGGTTCATCCATTTTTGTGTGTTGTGTGATGGTGGTTTATGGTTCCAAAGGTTTGAAATACAATTTCCAAACCCTACCTCTAAAAATCCTTATGTCAATTGCTGTTAAGGGTTGCAAATTCATCATTTTGTTACCAAGTTTCCCCTTCCATCCCATCTGTCCCTTTGTCCTCCATTCCCTTTTTCCTTATACCACATCCCTTTGAATGTCATTGCTCCCCATCCCCTAAATTTACTAAACTCTTATCCCCAATTCCCTTTCAACGATTGCCCATGTAAAAATCCCAAACCCTACCCTATGCAAAGTTCCCAAACCATCCTACACTGCCCTAAATAAAATCTATCCTAACACTCCTAATCCCTCCATATTTTCCCTCCCTAACAGTCCCTATTACATTGCTCCCTTGGTTACAGATTTCAGACATATCACAACATCAGTCCAACACAGTCTTGCGACCAGCATTCATTTCTCCAAGCAGTTTTCACAGCATCAATTATGTCATCTGATCATTCATCTGACTATGAGGTGGAAAATCATAGTGACTCACCCATGGAAGAACGTGCACCTCGGAGGCCTCACAAAAGTGGCAGACATGTTAGAGAAGAACTGACTACCCTCACAGAATTGCAGGCCTGCCCTTTTGCTGTCTCTTTTTTTCGGTTTCAGTCATGCTATGAGTTTTGTGAAAAGGTTGCAAATGTTCAATTCCACCATGAGTTGGCTCACCTATTTGTTCTACATTTGCATGGTGCTCAAGTTACTTTGGTCGGTGTTACTTTCACACTTACACCGGACTCTATTTCAATAGCTACCGGCATGCCTAATATTGGAGAGCCATGGAACAAGAGACAAAACGTAGACCGACAACATTATGAGCCATATGTTAAACGTAGTTTCTTGAGGCAGCTGAAGAGGGTGTTTCCCTTCCGATATCTTAAAGATGAATATGCCCCTCTAATGAAGTTAATTATAAAGTATTTCAATTGTGATCCACCATTGAGAGCCATGGAACAAGAGACAAAAAGTAGACCGACAACATTATGAGCCATATGTTAAACGTAGTTTCTTGAGGCAGCTGAAGAGGGTGTTTCCCTTCCGATATCTTAAAGATGAATATGCCCCTCTAATGAAGTTAATTATATGCTTATCACATCAGGTTGCTCATGCATTTCACCCAAGTACGCATGATGAACATCCCATATTTCATATGCCGAAACATAGAGAGGATGACCACCCTTGTGCAACACAAGACCCCTAAGCAACAGTTCAACAACATTTCTCATTTTGCTCTCATCAAGATTTTGGTGGTGCATCAGCTTGATTTACAGGGTATCACTTGGGATGATTTCATCTCTCGTGACTTCTTCTGAGCTTCACAGGGACCTTCAGAGACTCGATTTGAGATAGGGGAACCTTCTCATCAGTATGAGCACCATGAGACCGCTAGTGTGCCTGTATTCGTCACATATCAGAGGGGCGCTAGACATTTGTTTGCAGCAGCAAAGCGAGTGTTATCTCCACCCGGGGTGGAAGGGGCCTCGCTTCCAACATCAGCATTAAAGGTACATAATAGAGGTAAGGAGCCAATGCATGATGAGGGGCCATCAGGTGAACGAAAGACCGACTTCGTTCTCCTTCATGATGACGATACAAATATGGATCCGAAAAGTGCACAGCTTAAAGAGATCATCTAGGAGCAGAAAACAGAGATCCAAGCCTTATCCCTTGACATGGAAAGAGCCAAATGGAATATGAAATATCTAGAGCAAAGGAACAAACAACTTAAGGATCGGCAAGCTGAGATAGAATTGCAACTGATCAAGGAAAACCGGCGACACATCATGGCAGCACAAGGTAGACCTATGGAGCAAAGAGATGAGGACCGGGAGTATGTTTTAGAGAAAGTGAACATTCACTTGGAGCAACTATTGGAGAAGGCTAATAGGGAAAAAGCAATGCTGAGGCACATGACTCACCATTACATGGCCAGAAACATGAGCTCCAAAGCGAGAATCAGGAGCCTAAAGGCGAAATTGAGGAAGGTGACAAAAACACAAAAGAGGCAAAAAGAGCAATATCGGCTCTGAATCTTGGCCGAAGCTTATTTGGTCCAGCATGACATGTGATAGAGTAGGTATAGCCCAAATTTCAAGAAATTTGGAGCACATTTTGAAATTTTGAAATTTTTTGCACAAAAACAGGGTTTTTCTCCCTGTGCGCCGTGCCACCTGGCGCGCGCTTTTTCTAGGGACCTAAAAATGACAAAAAGTTTATATTTTTGGATTTTCCATGGAAAATCATGACTGTTGGTGCATGGCCAAGAAGCTTGGGCAAGTTTTGAGTCCTCGGGAGGTCAAAAACACCCAAAAAATGACCTCTCTGCCCCTATTTTGACACATAGGAAGCAGTCTTGGGAGATTGCAGTTTTGGAGGGGCAAATGACATCCAAATTGAAAAATTTCACTTGGGTTAGAAATTAGACAGGCAGGGATTTCCAGCAAGCACACTTGGGCTCAATTTGGACTTTAGGAAGTGCCCCAAAACCCACTCCAAAGTGGCGCAATGCATACATCTTTTGGCGCGGCACACAAAGACCCAAAGCCAAATCACTTCCGCTCTGCAAGAATTCGATTTGCAATTTTCTCCAAGTGGGGCCGCTTATTAACAATACATTTTTCTGGGCATGAAAGGCAATGTTCAAAAACATTTTCATTAAACGTTAACTTCTATTTAGGTGGCAAAAGGAAGGCGAACAGTCACCCAGAAGATCTATGCTACATTTTGTTTTTTTATTTTTTTTATTTGGTCATCAGAGAAATTAAAGTGAATCATTGTTTCCGTTACTGATGGTTGGCTTTTCATTTCCAGTTTGTAATGATTGAAAAAACTCCCCAACTTTGGGTCGATCCACTTTCTGATAGTGAAGCTTATTTATTATATGAAAAACCATCTGCAAATGGTTGGTTGAAATTTCTGGGAAACGGTGGGAGGGAAACTCAGTTACTCACTGTACATTTTGACAGAGAATTAATGAAAGGTTGCAGCTCTGTTTCATGAGATTCCTGTGGCATGAGTTTAGCAAATGTATTTTCTTTCTGTTTCATATGTATTTCGTTATGTTTCACAGTTCATTAAAAATCGTTTTCAGTTGAAAGCTTTTAAGTAAGAGAAGGTAGAATTTAGTTTACTGCTCTGCCTTGGGAAAGTTTTCACGCTCTATGTTTTCTTCTATTGAAAAGGATTCATGTATCTATGCCCTTTTCACCCTTTTAAACAATCTGTCCACTCCATATTATTTCAAATCTAATTGCTAGACTTTCTGCCTGTCTTGCCTCACGAAATAATCTATGCCTTTGAGTTAAATTCTCTACTCATGCTATTCCTTGGTCCCATACAGCCCAGAAAACTCAGTCATTTCATCAAAATACATCTTTCATATCTATTTACCTAGCCTAAAATCAGTATCCATTTTAAGTCATTCTCAGACCTTATTCGTTTACTTTTTACTGAGCGTGACCCGGAGAGAGCCCTCTCCTGTCCTCGTAGGGCTAGCTACGAGGCTAAGCGTGGTTTTTGGTTACCCTAAATTTTTCCTTCCTTCAGCCTAAGGTAGATTTAGGTCCTAACATAGTGGCGACTCTGCTGGGGATGAAATTCTTTGTTTGTTAGTCTTCTTCTTTGCGTAAACCTATAAACACCCCAGTATTTCTGATAATTCTAAACTTCCAAATGATAAGTTTAGGATTTGATAGGTTGAGTAAGTTGTTCATGTCCTTTTGATTTTTTGAAAATAGCACGCTGGCTTCAAGAAGATATACCAGAGCTAATCCAGACCCAGATCCTCCTCATATCTACGAAAATCACAATTTGATTCCAAGACTTCTTCGTCAAGAGAGCTTTATAACTCCCGTATTCAAATCCCATTCATGTCCTGACATTTTTGAGTATCTTGAAGAGCTTTATTTTGATGAGCAGTTTGAGATATCATTGTTCGAGACCAAATCCGAAAGGGCTGTTGATTCTACTGTCCCCAATCCGCAGTTTCTTGTAGACCTAGAAACTAAAAGAGCTAACCGGTCAATTGATAATTACATTGAGACACAGCTTCAAACTGCAATTGTTAATTCCCTACAAACTGCACACATTCCTCCAACACCCCCAATATCAAATCCACCAAGAGTGATGGCTGCTCGTTTTGCACCTCTTGTGCTGCCTCAAGTTTTAGATGACATGCCCACAGATTTCCAAAGCAAAATCCCTTTGTTTGATGGCGCTCCTAACAGCATTACCGCTCAGCAACATGTGGACAGAATGGCAGATTTCTGTGACCTTCATGAGATCGATGCAGAGAATGTGACAATGAGACTCTTTGTAGAGACATTTGTAGGTGAACTTAGGAAATGGTTCAGAGGTTTGCCGGCTGCACGTATCGCTACCTTGGCTGACCTGCAAAGACAATTTTTAGACCACTGGGAAGTGAAAAAGAATCCTCTTCAAATTCTGGCTGAATATGAACAAATCAAACGAAACGCTGGTGAGTCGGTCCAAGACTACTCCATTAGATTCAATTCTGTTTATAATGAAATACCCTATCATCTAAGACCACCTATTGGGCTAGCCATGATGAAGTTTCCAGATGGTTTTGATGCTGACATGGCTTATCAACTAAGAGAGAGAGAGCCGGCCACAATGGAAGACATGCAAAAGATCACGGTCAGCGTGGAAGCAAATCTGATACCAAATTTTGGTATCAGAGCCATAACCCGTTCCTTGGAACTATAACCTTGACAAAATACATTCTATAGATAGAATCTGAAGAAAGCCAGGAAACCTTCGAAAAGCATCTTTGTTTTACATTGTGCTGAGTAGATAAAAGCTCCTTCAGTCGATTTCTGGAATAGTTTGTATCAGTCCATTATGGCTAGATTTTTGAGATCTTTTTCTACGATTGACAAAAGATCAATATCTGAAGTAGAAAGTAGATCTGTTGAGTCAGACGTAAATGAACATGAACAAGTAGAAGACCCTGAAAGTTGGAACCCTCCTGCTTTGGATACAAAAGAAGTCTATCCAGTCCCTATCATGTTCAAACTCTCAAAGAAATATTATTTTAAAGAAGTAGAGATCAAACTTAGAATTAAAGGTCCATTTGTAAGTGGGAATATTTAGATGGCATCGAGCTGGCAGTACAGAGAGCGCCTGTAACCTGGAACGCCTTTAAAGATTCGTTTCTTGATATTGAAGTAAGTGCTCTTCCTTTTTTGAATAAATGGGAAAAGCAAGAACAAAAGCAAGAATTGATGTATACCTCACAACAACCGGGCCTCCATAAAATCAAAACGAATATTTGCCAAGGAGAATCATCGTCAGTAGCATCTCGCCGGACAAAAATAATGTAGCCGAAAGAAAAAGATGAAATGACAGATGCGCAAGATCCAAATGAAGGAATAGATGAACAATATGACCGACTAATGAAAAGACACCACCGCCAGATAATAGATGAGTACGAACCATCTCCCGGATCATCTGAAGAAGACCTATGGGAGACTAGAAGCCCAACGGGCCCTTGGTAGAATCTTTGTTAGCAATGTGATAATATTGATCACATGTTGTGACAAGATTCCTTTGTACAAAAAAAGTTGAGTAGACACCGTCGGTGGAAAAAGATACCGACAAGACCCTCAATGATTTCTTTTAACGTCATTGCTAAGATATGATTAGATGCTTAGAGAGTCTATATAAGAAAGGGTCTGCAGACCATTGTGATCATTCTGGTCATTTGAGTCATTTGCTCCTTTGTGATCATTCAGTCTGAGACACTCTGTTGTAATAAGCTGTGTGTATTACTATTCTGCTTTTATTAATATTGAAGCCTACTGGGCCGCCTGTTTGAGGACAGTTCCTGTAATCCGAAAGAGGTTTGAGATGTAAGGCGCTTGAGTGAAGACCTGTGGAGAGAGGTCGTGTGGAGACTCGCGCATGGTCGCCTAAGGGTTGGATATCTGTTTCAAATCTGTTGTCTGGGAAGCAACAATTTTAATTAGAAGTAAGTCCTGCATGCACTAAGCTTCATCATTTATATTCAGTCTCTATATTTCTGTATGAGCTTTTGAATGGTCAGAGTCAATTTTTTAGAGCAAAAGTAGAAAAGAAGGTCACAGTAAAGGAAGAGTCTTCCTCGATGGATCAATTAATCAGGAAGGTAGAGCAGATGCTTGAAATGGTGAAACTCGACAAACCTGAGCCACAAGTTAGAAATCCTAACTTCCATGGCCAGCAACAGCCACAATATAGAATAAGGTAGAGAGATCAACGAGCCCAAGATCAGATAGCACAGCAGCCAGTACAGCCACCTCTGCAGCAAAATTTTGTGCATGGACCAGAGTCTGATGAGGAAGGGAAGGTAATAGGGGAAGAGAACCACTTCTTTACTCCTGATGATTTTCCTATTTACATTACTGAAGAGGAGGAGTATGCAGAAAGTTCAGCTGCACACAAAGACGCAGATTTCATTCTAGCAAGTGACACAGTTTTGGAAGAAGAATCAGATGAGTATCAAAGAGGCTATATGAATGCTCTGTCCACTCAGCAGTGACAATATTCACTTAGAAACAGAGATGTGCCGGTTAACCCAATTCAGAAGAGGAAGGAAGTTTCAGCATCAAAGAATGATTCATCAGTTGCACAAAAGAAAGGCAAAGAGGCACTTGATCCTGATAGCAGAAAATCACCATCAGCAGAAAAATAAAATCAGCAAATTGTATCAAGAGAAAAGGAAAAGAAAGAAGTCCCAGTCAAAGAGGTAGAAAAGACTTCCGCTTTTAGTCTAGAGAATGAAATTTCTAAATTGAAGGTATCCATTCCCTTGACTGAAATAATGAGGAACAACATTTATAGAGGGCAAGTGTCTAAAATTTTGAATTTTGATCCAATGTCTGATATGGTGAATGTCGAAGATGATCAACTCGAAATGATTTTTGGGCCAGCGTTGAATGGTGAGTCTCCAGATAGTGATGTGCCACCTTTTTATATCAGTTTAAGATTGCATGATTTTGTGTTACATAATGCCATGTTCGATTCTAGAGCTTCTCACAATCTCATGCCCAAGGCTATCATGGATAAGCTGGGTTTGGACGTCACCTAGAAATACCATGATCTCTATTCGTTTGATTCCAGTAGAGTAAGATGTATCGGGCTCATCAAAGACTTGGTTGTGAGTTTGGATCAAATCCCAATGAAGAATGTTTTAATGGATATTGTTGTAGCGGATATTCCTCCCAGGTTCAACATGCTTCTTTCCAGGTCTTGGGCAACAAAATTGAAAGGGACACTACAACTAGATTTCTCCTATGCAACGATTCCTGTGTTTGGCCAAATGAGGAAACTGTATCGGGAACAAAAAATTAAATACATGATTACAAGCAAGGAGAAACCAATTAATCATCTGATTAATTATGTACATATAGACCTAGAGTCTTTTGTTTTGTATTCAGATAGTTTTAATGATATTGATAGTCAGTTAGTAGAAGTATAAAGTATTCCAGAAATAGCAGAAAATTTCAGAGAACTTTTGAAGAAAGAAGGACGAGAACAGTGAGATGTCGTTGAGAAATCAGCTGAAGGTAACAGACAGCAAGTAGGAAAAACAGAGCCAGCAAAATTTTAGCACTTGGAAGAAGAGGAAGAAGGTTTGTGGACCATGGATTTCAACGGTGCAGTGGGAAATGATGGTACTGGAATTGGTATTTGGGTACATAGTCCTTTCTCCTCCCCGAACAAGGTGTCTAGTAATGTGTGGGTATGCTCTTACAAATTAGCTTTTGATTGTTCAAACAATGAGGCTGAGTATGAAGCTCTTATTGCTGGCCTAAAAATTCTAAGAAAGCTGAATGCTAAGAGGATTGCAGTATATGGCGACTCTGAATTGGTGATTAAGCAAGTCAGAGGCGAATATCAAGCAAAGTATCCTCAGATGCGGGCTTACCGGAATGAGTTCTAGACATCCTGAAATTATTTTTAGAATATACCTTGACATGTTTGCCTCGTATTCAAAATAGCATTGTTGATGCTCTTGCTAAGGCGGCAAGTAGTTTGAAGATTCCAATGAACTCCAGTAATAAATTTGAAATCCATGTCAAGCATTTTCCGACTGTCCCCGACAATCAGAGATATTGGCAAGTTTTCCAAGATGATGAGGAGATTGATGATTTTCTGCAAAACAAAGGTAAGTTCAAAGAGACCTCAATTGATGTAGAAAATGATGATGGTAAAGATGAGGTGCAGATCAATCAAATGGACGTGTTGCAACTAAAGGATAACATTATTCCTAAAGGCTTGATACCTTTAGAAGAACTCTTTGATCAAGATGACATAGCCCGCAAACCAACATTGCAGCCAACAAAGAAGGGTGTTGAAGAGGTCAATATCGGAACCACTGCTAATCCTAAAATGGTAAAACTGTCTAAAGCATTGCCACAAAAGATAAAAGCCAAATATATCAGTTTGTTGTCTTCATTTGTTGATGTGTTTGCTTGGGACTATTCTGACTTGAAGACATACAATACCAATATAATTTAGCACACTATACCCATTAAGCCTAATCAGAAACCTTTCAGACAGAAGTTGAGAAGGCTAAATCCAAAACTGCTAGCATCAATTGAAAAGGAGATAAACAGGTTGTACAAATCTAGAATCATTGTTCCCATCAGATTTTCGGACTGGATCTCTAATTCGGTGCTTGTACGGAAGAAGACAGGTGAGATTCGCTTGTGCATTGATTTTAGGAATCTCAATAAAGTTTCATTGAAAGGTAACTATCCACTGCCCACAATGGATCATATACTTCAGCGAGTAGTTGGAGCATATCGTATGTCACTACTCGATGGTTATTCTTGATATAACCAAATTTCTGTCCACGAAGATGACCGAGACAAGACAGTGTTCACCACTCCGTTGGGAACTTTTCATTACACTAAAATGCCTTTTGGTTTGAAAAACGCGGGTGCCACCTTTCAGTGGGCAATGGACTTGGCTTTTGCAAATGAGAAGGATGTCTTTTTGGTTGTATACCTTGATGATCTGATGGTTTTTTCCAAATCTGATGAAGAACACATGTATCATCTGAAAACTGTTTTTCAAAAGTGCAGAAAATATGGTCTATCGCTGAATCGAAAAAAGAGCTTGTTTTCCATGGAGGAGGGCAAACTACTTGGGCACATTATCTCAAAAGATGGCATTCGTATTGATCCATCATGTGTACAAGCGATCCAGCAAATCGATCTACCCCTGAATAAGAAGGAGATTCAATCTTTCAATGGTAAAATGAATTTTTTACGCCGCTTTGTACCTAATATTGCTGAACACCTAAGAGAGATTACAAACATGTTGAAGAAGGACAACCAAGTGAAGTGGATGGAAGAGGCTGTAAAATCTTTTAATTTAGTCAAATTGGCTCTTTCTTTAGCTCCAATCTAATCAGCTAGGAATACACTCAGGATTTTATATTGTTTTCATTCGCTTCGGAGCATACTATGGCAGCCGTGTTGATGCAGAAAAGAGATGATCACGAAAGACCAATTGCTTTCTTTAGCCGAGCTATAAGAGATGCAACCTTAAAGTACAACATCATTGAGAAACAAGCCATCGCACTTGTGAAAGCATTGAAAGATTTTCTGGTATACATTTTGCATTCTCATATTTTGGCTTATGTTCCTAACACTGCTGTCAAAGATGTTTTAGTGCAGACAAATCCGGAAGGAAGATGAGGCAAGTGGGTTTCAGCTTTGTTGGAGTATGATGTGGAAATAAAGCCCACAAAGCTTGTAAAAGGATAGGGATTGGCAAAGCTAATGGCCGAATCAAACTTGCATGCCTTAGACATAAATCTGATTGCTGCTATGTCCGATGAGAGTGAGGAAGGTTCATCAATTCAGGTATCTGAAATGTTTGCTCTTTCTTTGTGGTATTCAGATATCATATATGTGCTTCAAAATTTGTCGCCACCACCCGGCATGACTAGAAACAAAGCTAGAACTCTCAAATTAAAGGCTGCCAAGTTTTTCATTCTAAATTCTGCACTTTATTGGAAAGATCTCAGTGGCGTTCTTTTGAATTGTTTGGTGGAAGAAGAAGCAATGCAGGTCATGGAGGATTTCCACGAAGGAGATTGTGGTGGTCACCTTTTCTGGAAATCAATAGCAAATAAAGTTCTAAGAGCGGGATACTATTGCTGAAATTCATCCCGCTTCTTCCGGTCAGCATCGGTGGATTCTCACGGCAACAGATTACTTCATGAAATGGATCGAAGCAATTCCCACCAGACAAGCTATAGATGCGGTAATTATTTCATTCCTTGAAAATAACATCTTGTCTCGCTTTGGTTGCCCGAATAAGTTAATCACTAATAACACAACAGCTTTCAAATCAAAAAGGATGGTAGAGTTTTGTCATAAATATCACATCATTTTGGGTCACTCAATTGCCTATCATTTGCAAGGCAATGGGTTGGTGGAGTCTTCTAACAAATCTTTGGTCAACATCGTTAAGAAGCTGCTGGAAATCAACAAGAAGAGCTGGCATAAGAAGTTGGTCAATGCACTTTGGGCAGATCGGGCCAGTCAGAAGAAATCCATTGGTATGTCCCCCTTTGAGCTTGTGTATGGAGTTGATACATTATTTCCTACATTTCTCACAGCCCCGATAGTCAAACTTCTTCAGGAAGCCGGCAGTGAAGATGATCCTATGTAGAGAAGTTTGAATCAAATGATTCATTTGCAGCAGACCAGAGAAGAAGTTTTCCAAAACACATCCAAGTTGCAGGAGAAGATTAAGAAAATTTATGACAAAAAAGCAAAGGTGGACAAATTTTAGTTGGATGATGTGGTGCTGAAGTGGGATGCAAGGAATGAGGCAAAGGGTAAGCATGGTAAATTTGAGAATCTTTGGAAAGGCCCCTTCAAGATTGCAGCATATCGGGGGTAGAATGCATTTCTTCTGAAAGAAATGAATGGGGAAGATTGCGTAGGAGGGCTGATCAATCGTCGGCTGCTCAAGCGGTAGCATTTCTGAAAATTTTTCTGCTGTTTCCATTGTCATTGTAAATACCATTTTATTTTTGTGTTAGTTTGAGTTCGTCAAGTCAGTCTTTGAGTCATTTTAAGTTCAAATTTGAGTCAATTTGAGTCAAGTTTCATGTTAATAAATGAGTCAAGAGTTTTGTGTCGTTTTTTGAAATAATGACTCCATAGCCCAATGGACGAAGGCACTGTCTAGCTCCTCTAGAGATCTGCCGTTCTTGGCACCTCCAAGGAGCTACCATCCCCATTGGAGCCATTGTTAGAGTCGGTCTTGTCAGTCCTCCATCGGAGATCAAAACTCTTTCTGCATTTCATTTTTAGGTGTCCCGCTCCATTCACTCAGCTTCATTCCACTAGGGGCATGCCATAAATCAGATGGAAGAGTCTTGTCAGTCATTACCCCTCATGCTTTGTACCTGCTGGCTCAGCTCCATTCATCAAAGTTCATTAAATGACAGTCAATATTTGGTTTTCTGATGAGGCCAAAAATCATGTCAGTCATAGGTCCAGGGTTTCATAACTCATGTTTTCAAAGTTCCCAATAATGCCAACAGACTAGAGGGAGGTTCAACAAGTTTCATCTCCAGATTTTCATCATCCATAATGCTCAAGGGTGATTCCTCTTCAAAACTCTGTTTTGAAGAGGAAATCGTCAAATTAATGTTTATGATAAATATGTAAAGTTCTCCAACATGAAGTACTTCAAAAGCTAGCTCTGATCATCCTTTGCCAAATTCCAGGTCGGCTACCCTTGCAAAAAAAAAAAAAATTGCCAAAAATTTCATCGTTTTAGTCAAAAAGCCAAAAGTGAATGTGAAATACAGAGTTGTATTAAACTGTGGAAAAAGTGCCAAAACAAAACATTGCAAAAGTGGGTTTTGAAGAAACAAAAATCAAAACCATGTCTCCATGTTTTTATATAGATTTTCTCATAAGAATCAAAGTCTTTTTACATGCCAAGGTCAGACAGAAGCACTTCAAAGCGAATTGGGTGAGCCAGCGCACGTTTTGGGAAAAGTTGGAGGTATCTTGATAGGCGCGGAGCATACAGTGGGTGGCGCGGCGCACTGGGCCAACGCGGTGCATTGGGCGCGATCCTCTAGTGCAAATTTTAATGGGTGTGGTGCACCGGTAGCGTGCAGTGCATAGAAAGGGCGGTGTGGCGCATACAGTCTAACTCCCAAAAAACTCCCGAAAATCCTCCAAATCGCCATTGAATTGCTTGGACGTGCCAGGTAGGGTCGACATATCGGTGGTTCATCCATTTTTGTGTGTTTTGTGATGGTGGTTTATGGTTCCAAATGTTTGAAACAAAATTTCCAAACCCTACCTCTAAAAATCCTTATGTCAATTGTTGTTAAGGGTTACAAATTCATCATTTTGTTACTAAGTTTCCCCTTCCATCCCATCTGTCCCTTTGTCCTCCATTTCATTTTTCCTTATACCATATCTCTTTGAATGTCATTGCCCCCCATCCCCTAAATTTACTAATCCCTTATCCCCAATTCCCTTTCAACCATTTCCCATGTAAAAACCCCAAACCCTACCCTATGCAAAGTTCCCAAACCCTCCTACACTGCCCTAAATAAAATCTATCCTAACATTCCTAATCCCTTCTTATTTTCCCTCCCTAACAGTCCTTGTTACATTGCTCCCTTGGTTACATATTTCAAACATATCACAATAGCAGTCCAACACAGTCTTGTGACCAGCATTCATTTCTCCAAGCAGTTTTCACAGCATCAATTATGTCATTTGATCATTCATCCGACTATGAGGTGGAAACTCATAGTGACTCACCCACGAAAGAACGTGCACCCCGGAGGCCTCACAAAAGTGGCAGGCATGTTAGAGAAGAACCGACTACCCTCACAGAATTGCAGGCCTGCCCTTTTGCTATCTCTTGTTTTCGGTTTTAGTCATGCCATGAGTTTTGTGAAAAGGTTGCAAATGTTCAATTCCACCATGAGTTGTCTCGCCTATTTTTTCTACATTTGCATGGTGCTCAAGTTACTTTGGCCGGTGTTACTTTCACACTTACACCGGATTCTATTTCATTAGCTACCGGCATGCCTAATATTGGAGAGCCATGGAACAAGAGACAAAAAGTAGACCGACAACAATATGAGCCATATGTTAAACCTAGTTTCTTGAGGCAGCTGAAGAGGGTGTTTCCCTTCCAATATCTTAAAGATGAATATGCCCCTCTAATGAAGTTAATTATGAAGTATTTCAGTTGTGAAGGCCGTTTCTCCTGGTTATATGCTTATCACATTTGGTTGCTCATGCATTTCACCCAGCTAGGCATGATGAACATCCCATATTTCATATGCCGAAACGTAGAGAGGATGACTGCCCTTGTGCAACACAAAACCCCTGAGCAGCAGTTCAACAGCATTTGTCATTTTGCTCTCATCAAGATTTTGGTGGTGCATTAGCTTGATTTACAGGGTATCACTTGGGATGATTTCATCTCTAGTGACTTCTTCCGAGCTTCACAGGGACCTTCAGAGACTAGATTTGAGACATGGGAACCTTCTCATCAGTATGAGCACCATGAGACCACTAGTGTGCCGATATTCGTCACATATCAGAGGGGCGCTAGACATTTGTTTGCAGCAGCAAAGCGAGTGTTATCTATACCCGGGGTGGAAGGGGCCTTGCTTCCGACATCAGCACTAAAGGTACAGGATAGAGGTAAGGAGCCAATGCAAGATGAGGGGCCATCAGGTGAATGAAAGACCGACTTCGTTCTCCTTCATGATGACGATACAGATACGGATCCGCAAAGTGCACAGCTTAAAGAGATCATCCAGGAGCAGCAAACAGAGATCCAAGCCTTATCCCTTGACTTGGAAAGAGCCAAATGGAATATGAAATATCTGGAGCAGAGGAACAAACAACTTGAGGATCGGCAAGCTGAGATAGAGTTGCAACTGATCAAGGAAAACTGGCAACACATTATGGCAGCACAAGGTAGACCTATGGAGCAAAGAGATGAGGACTGGGAGTATGTTTTAGAGAAAGTGAACATTAAATTGGAGTAGCTGTTGGAGAATTCTAATAGGGAAAAAGAAATGCTGAGGTGCATGACTCACCATTACATGGCCCGAAACATGAGCTCCAAAGCGAGAATCAGGAGCCTAAAAGAGATATTGAGGAAGGTGACAAAAAGACAAAAGAGGCAAAAAGAGCAAGATCGGCTCTGAATCTTGGCCAAAGCTTCCTTGATCTAGCATGACATGTGATAGAGCAGGTACATCCCAAATTTCAATAAATTTGGAGCACATTTTTGCATTTTGAATTTTTTTGCACAAAAACAGGGTTTTTCTCCCTGTGCGTCGCACCACCCGGCACGTGCTTTTGCTAGGGACCTCCAAATGACAAAAAGTTTATATTTCTAGATTTTCCATGGAAAATCATGAGTACTGGTGCATGGCAAAGAATTTTGGAAAGTTTTGAGTCCTCAAGAGGTCAAAAACGACCAAAAAATGACCTCTCTGCCCCTATTTTGACACACAGGAAGCAGTCTTGGGAGATTGCAGTTTTGGAGTGGCAAATGACATCAAAATTGAAAATTTTCACTTGGGTTGGAAATTAGATAGGTAGGGCTTTCCAAAAATCACACTTGGGCTCAATTTGGACTTCAGGAAGTGCCTCAAAATCCACTCCAATGTGGCGCGACGCATACATCTTTTGGCGGGCGCACAGAGACCCAAAGGCCAAATCACTCCCGCTCCGCGAGAATTCAATTTGCAATTTTCTCCAAGTGGGCCTGCTTATTAACAATACATTTTTTCGGGCATCAAAGGCAAAGTTCAAAAACATTTTCATTAAAGGTTAACTTCTATTTAGGTGGCAAAAGGAAGGCGAGCAGTCAACCAGAAGATCTACGCTACATTTTGTTTTTTGTTTTTTATTTATTTATTTGGTCATCAGAGAAATTAAAGTGAATCACTATTTCTGTTACTGATGGTTGGCTTTTCATTAACGGTTTGTAATGATTGAAAAAGCTTCCCAACTTTGGGTCGATACACTTTCTGATATTGAAGCGTATTTATTGTATGAAAAACCATTTGCAAATGGTTGGTTGAAATTTCTAGGAAACAGTGGGAGAGAAACTCAGTTACTCACTGTACATTTTGACAGATAATTAATGAAAGGTTGCAGCTCTATTTCATGAGATTCCTATGGCGTGAGTTTAACAAATGTATTTTCTTTCTGTTTCATATGCATTTTGTTATGTTTCATAGTTCATTAAAAATCATTTCCAGTTGAATGCTTTTATGTAAGAGAAGGTAGAATTTAGTTTACTGCTCTGCCTTGGGAAAGTTTTCACGTTCTATGTTTTCTTCTGCTGAAAAGGATTCATGTATTTATGCCCTTTTCACCCTTTTAAACAATCTGTCCACTCCATATTATTTCAAATCTAATTTCTAGACTTTCTGCCTGTCTTGCCTCACGAAATAATCTATGCCTTTGAGTTAAATTCTCTGCTCATGTTGTTCCTTGGTCCCATACAACCCAGAAAACTTAGTCATTTCATCAAAATACCTCTTTCATATCTATTTATCTAGCCTAAAATTAGTATCCATTTTAAGTCATTCTCAGACCCTATTCGTTTACTTTTTACTTAGTGTGACCCGGAGAGAGCCCTCTCCTATCCTCGTAGGGCTAGCTACGAGGCTGAGCGTGGTTTGTGGTTACCCTGAATTTTGCCTTCCTTCTGCCTAAGGCAGATTTAGGTCCTAATAGACCTTGTCAAAAAAAGACATACGTACATGCATATATACATATATAGACATCAACATAATCGTAATCACAACATAATTACTAGATATCATAACGTCAAGGTTAAGAGAACCCCCTTTATCCATGCATAACATGCATAAGATTGAGAACAACGGTTCCCAACATAACCAAGGCATTTGATGCCTCAATCCATTCACCTTACCTTTCTTGGTTACCTTTCTCATGACTATCTTGCCACTTTCCATTTACACCATTGGGCCCAACCAATCCAACTAGCTACCATATCCTTACCTTCAGATGCCCTTATACATGCATTGAGTTTCATTTGGGTATTAGATTACTTGTTGGGTACCACACAACTCTCCCCAAGCTCCATTAAATTCTTCCTCCCCAACCAATTCCCAGATCCCTCAAAACATAAAAGGAAAGAACAAAAAGAAACCAAGAAGAAAACCTTGAACACATAGTAGCAATACGAAAGCACAACAAAGTGGCATGGACATGTAAGAGACAAAAAAATATGCAAATTAAATACAACCAAATCACAAGGGACAAAAATCATGAAACTAGAAATGAACATCATGACTCAATCCCCATGGGTTCCCAATACTTCCAAAGGAAATCTCAACACAAGCCTTCTTCAAATTTTCATGGTAATATAATTTTGCATCCAATTCCCTACATAATACTAACATAAACACATAATTGTCAGTGCATAAGTAAACATAACAATTCTCCAGTTACCTTATCTTGATTTACCAAGCATGGTTCCTTATAACTAAACACATACATATATCATCACTAAAGGGACTCTAGTTCCTCGACAAATCAAGCCATAACTAGAAACCAAATATTATACCTATCAAATACGTTTTCATGAATATATCACATATCTACACAATGTCACACATAATCAAGGTTAAGAAGACTTCATGTATTCATGCAAGCACTCATTCATTTGGAATTGTGGTATCCAAACATAGCCCAACGAATTCTCGCCCAATTATTTTCTTTTTCCTTTTATCTCGTTGAAATTGAGTCTTATTACATTATATCACATCACCCATATGTTAGTTATATAAACAAATTAATGTTTACCTTGTCATGCTATTACCATGCATGTTGACCTGCAACTGCTCACACATGTCAGTCACACATTCCAGAGATCAAGACATCACGTCTATTAATTTGAAATCAACCTTTACCAATACTAACAACCATATCATAATTGAAAATTAAATTACAATCATTAGTCATAATACTACCACTAATACCTACTTGCACTCAAATACATATCAACTATCTTAGCACATAAATTGTTAGTACCACCGTCTTAAAACAAGATCATTCCTCGATGCGATCTAATAAACGCATACTCATATCATACACTTACTCAAACATTAAGAAAAATTATAAACATACCATGTTAGATAAACTAAATAGAATCATAATCAAACTCATACCTCAATGTATCTCAGGGGAGGCTATCACCTCTGCACAAGTCAGTCCATATTAGTACAACACAATATCACAAATATATTGACTCATACCTAAATGTCATAGCCATAACCATCTACAAAGAAAAAATCCATATTAACATCATACATATAAAATCAATATATTAAATTCAAAGATCATAATCATCATGCATATGACCACAATGCATATAACAACAAGTTACTATCATTCATGACTAGCCGACACATGTGCATATGACCGCACTAATAAGTTAAAATGTATCATGCATGTAGACAACAACAATAGAATGATAGGCATATACATAACCATAATTCATATAATAATCACTAACCAACATACCTGTAAACCCAACATACAAACTTTTATGACGATGTGCTCTGACCCTAAGGTTTAGTGTTGTAACCTTGCTAAGATATCTTCATCTCCTACTCTATCTTAGCCAACACATTAGCATCATGATGACATAAACTGTGACAATGACTACCATGATGCATGTCTAATATACTATGCATGCATAAACATAACCATGACAATGTGTGCATAACAACATGCATCTGGCCAATCTAGTCCAAGTGTTTAACCATGCTCTAATACCGCTCTTTAACAGCCTCCTCCCAAATTTACCCACTTTCATTGGTTTTCCCCAAGTAAACATGAGTTGAGGGTCATTATGATAAGACTCAACCTCCTATATGACCTTAAGGAAATGGAGTCAAAAACTTAAGGCCTTACTGGCTTCCCTCAGGTGTTACAAGAACTACAGGAGTTACCCAAACCCTCTAAGTGTCTAACCCATGAGATAACTCTCTTTTTTACTGACTTCGACTCTCACTATATTTCTTTACAAGTCCTCTAAGTGTCTGTAACCCTCTAGTCGCTCCCATAGGCCTGCCTCCGAGTGGTTGTTGACTTTTCCAGTTAGTTTTGTGCCAACGACCCCAAATTCTGAGCCACTTTTTCAGGGCGAGTGTCTAGACCACTACCTAGAACTTGATGATACTTTCCAAGACAATAAATGACACAGATAAAAAATCATATAATAGAAAACTTGATCAAGGAATTTACCTAACTAAGCTTAACCATGACATACATTTTGTCAAACACATTTATGAACATGTAATCTACAGGCCATGAATGCATATCTGAACATACAAATGTAAAATTTATCTGAGGTTTACCAAGAACGTCTAATGCCTTCTCACAATATATGCAATAATACCAATTAGGTCATGCATTCATTAACCAGTCATTTATCAACCAAACATGATAGGCCATAACTTAGATTTGTCATAAAACCATGCTTATAACCAACATATAACCAGGTAATTAACTATGATAGAACAACCATTAAAGCTACATGATAACAAGTATATTTACTCATAATATATAAGAGAAATTTGTGTCTTACAAACATGTGAAAAATCTGACCAAGTAAGGGGCTTCTATGTACCATCCAACCATAGATTGGGTAGTCTAACCATATCTTTCCTTCAACAAATCACCCTCGTTTCATATTCCAAGTGTGAGTGTGGGATCTCATGGGCTAAACCAATCCATAAATAACCAAGGGAATCCACAAGTTAAGCCACCTCCACCCTCACTATACCATGATCTCACCTAAATCGGTCTCGAGATCACAAAACCAAACTGAGCTTGGATGCCTTAGAATTCCTTCACCACCCCTTGAGGAATTTTTCTTGTTGGCATTATGATTCAGGTTTGGTGCTATGGCACAGGTGTTGTACTTGATGGAAACTCACTCAAGTGGCAAAACTCTATTCAGGCTCTCAAAATGATGGAAAATAAGGGGTTCGTAGGTACACCATTCAAAAGGTGCGGGCCGACAGGCACGCCATTCAAAAGGTGCGGTCATGTCCGCAGGTTATCCGAACATAAGGTGTGGACCCCAGTTCACTCACTCCAATGCAGAGAAGCATGCAGACGTCGGGTTTCTTATGTTTGTCCCTTGGTATTTAGCCCATCGTTCATGATCCTATGGTTTTGGTCTATGGTATAGGATCTAAATTATTGAACCCCAGTTTGGATCCCTTGTATTGGTTTTCGATGGTTTTCTCCCATGGTTTGAATAAGGGCTTGCTTATAAAAAGGAAAGGAGATCACTTGGCTAGACACTTGTGAAATTTGAATATCTTAAGATCTGAAATTTTGGGTAATCGGTTTAAAAAGCTAGATATAAATGAAGGTGAAATTTGTAAAGTGTAAGGTGGATATGTTGATAGGTCATGATCTCTTGGGCGTGTGATCAGATCTGTGGGTCTGACAGTCAGTGGTACATTGGAGGACTGTTAATTTGGCTCTATTTGGAGGTCCGTAGGCAATCCACAGCTCAGGTGCGGAGGTACGCAGGGCAGCAGAAGGCACAGTGTGGAGGTACACAGCGCAGCCGAAGGCACAGGTGCAGAGGTACACAGCATGACAGAAGGAGCAGGTGCGTGGGTACACAGAGAAACAGAAGGATCAGGTGCGGAGGTACGCTGTCGGGCAAACAATGCAGGTGCGGATCTGGACAAAGGTACGTAGTTCAGCAGAAGGGCTGGGTGCGGAGGTACACAGAGCACAAGAACGACCAGGTGCAAATCTGCGCAGGCTAGACACAGAAGAACTGTGGATATTTGCAGGCTTCTATTGGTGAAGTTGTGGACCCCTTTTGAAATAATTATTGGCTGCCTTTTATCTATTGTTGTAGAGTTCTGGGTTTAGATCACTGGTATAGCTTTTCTGTTTACAACATTCTGAGAAGTTGGGTGATTCATTGGTTGATTGTATAAGGAGATTGGTTGATTCACATGTACTTGATGATTATTTGATGGATCCAGTCTGAAAATTAATGAAACGTGGTCCTTAAAGAAATAGAATAGCTAAGGGGGTTGTAGCTCCCTTCCAGGAGAGACTGGAAAATGATAGAGGGTTGTAGCTCTCTGCAGGTTGCAGCCTGCATACTGGTAAAGGACTGCACCAGTACAAAATCATTATAAAAGAAGTTTCTAATTGAAAGAAGATAGAGACATATTGTAGCAGGTGGTTTTCACCCACATTGGGTTTCCACCTTATATATGGTGTTCTTTGGTGTGATTATCTGTTTTTCCTGTTCTTGCTCATTATTATATGGTACTGACATACAAACTAATGATCAATATCTAAAGAATAAATTAAAGTATAAATCTGGAAGATATATTGAAAAGAATTTGATAATACTGATTCACCCCCCCTCTCACTATTATTTCCAACAATTGGTATCAGAGCAGGTCCTTCTGAAGAAGCTTGATTGCTTGAAGGAAGATCTATCATCATGAGCAACTATGAGAGGGAAGCATCAATCAGGCCACCGATTTTTGATGGGACAAACTTTGTATATTGGAAGGTAAGAGTTACTGCCTATCTTCAATCACTTGGTACAGAAGTCTGGGATATCATAGATACAGGGTACACGTTTCCTTCAGCAACTCCTACAGATCCGACTGAGAAGGAGAAATATGAAACAAATGCAAAAGCAGTGAATACCCTATTAGGATGCCTATCTCAATCAGAATTTGTCGAGGTAATGCAGTATAAATCCGCAAAAGAAATATGGGACAAGATTGTTCTGAGCTATGAAGGAGATGAATAGGTAAAATGAGCAAAACTTCAAACCCTTAGGATTCAATATGAAAATCTCAGAATGCACGATGATGAAAGTGCGTCTAACTATTTCCTTCATGTAGATGAGATTGCTAATTGTATGAAAAATTTGGGTGAAGAAATAAAAGAGGTTGTTGTGGTTGAAAAAGTTCTAAGATCTTTGTCCCCTAGGTTTGAATCTAAAGTTTCTGCAATAGAAGAAAAGGAGAATCTTCGAAACCTTACTATGTCACAGCTACACGGGATTCTAACTACTTATGAAATGAGGAAAGGAGGACCATCAGACAAGAGAGAAGTATCTTTCAAGGCTTCAGGCAAAGGAGACTATTATGAGTTAGGACATGCGTCAGAAGAGGAAGAAGAATCAAATTTTGTCAAAAACCTTCAACGGGGTACTGGAATATTCATAGGTAAGTTACCTTTCAAATGTTTTGCTTGTGGGAGAGTCAGTCACTATGCTGCCAAATGTCCTCATAAGGATAAAACTGACAAAGGGAAGGAACCTGTTAGATGGAACAAGAAACAGAATGTAACTAAGAAAAGTTACTACACTCATGAAGATAGTGATGGTCTTTCAAATAGTGATGAAGATGAACGAGGTAATAACTATAAACTTTTAATGGCTTTTGAAGATGATGATTACATGGATGCTATAGATGTGGATGGCTTTTATGAAGAGATTTCTAGACTCAAAACATGTTTAGAAGAAAAGAAAGTGATCATTGATACTCTGCAATTCCAACTTGATGAAAAAGAAAAATCTCTTGAGAAGTTAGAATGTGAAATTGTTGGCCTTAGAAAAGAAATTGAGAAAACAAAGGCTCTTAATCTTAAATTTGTTAAAGGATCTGAAACTCTGGATGAGATTATCAATGTACAACGTTCTCCACTAATCAAGACAGGTCTGGGGTATAATGGAGAAGCATCTCAAGCATCCACCTCAAAGAATTATCTCAATGCAGCAAGGAGGAATGAGCAAAAGCCCAATGGAGATCACCAGGTAAACAGGGACGAATTACATCAAGAATAAACAAAGACTACCAGGTAAATCAGGGGCAATCCACCTTAAGGATGAACAAAAGCTACAACCAGCCACAGGTAAAATCTTCTCAATTTTCCTCAAGAATGGATGACAATAGAAGCTACAATCATTTGGCAGGTAGATTTGATAATTGCAGAAGTTTCTTCAATGGCCAATGTTTCTCTTGCCATAACTTTGGAAACAAAGTAGCTCAATGTGTTGCCTATAAAACAATCATGACTAGAGAAGCTCAAAAACAAAGAAGTATGACTGGGATCACGAAAAGGACCTATAACAACTTTTCGGCCCTTGAAATTGAATGTTCTATTTGTAATAACTTTGGTCATGAAGATTATGAATGCAGGAGTAGGTTTTGGCAGACAAAGGAACAAGCCTCAAGTACCAGAACATGGAGAATAAAGGAACCACAACCAGAAAGATGTGGGATAGCTTTTTATGCAGAAGGATAGGAAAATCAATGGTACATCGACAGCAGATGTTCGAAGCATATGACAGGTGATAAAGAAAAACTTGAATCATATAGTGCTTTAGAAAAGGGAAAGAAAGTTTCTTTTGGAAATGATACCCCTGCAGTCATAAAAGGAAGAGGCAATGCTCAGTTGAAAGAAAAGGTCAAAGCTGGAAATGTTTTGTATGTTGATGGCTTGAAGCATAATCTACTGAGTGTCAGTTAGATGTGCGATCAAGGAACCAAGGTAATATTTCGATCAAATGGATGTAGTGTTCATGATATTGATACAGGAAAAACAATGATCAAAGGCAGAAGAACTCCAAATAATTTATACATATTTGAAGAAGGACAACGACAATGCTATTTGAGCAAGGATGATGAACACTGGTTATGGCACCGGAGGTTGGGGCATCTAAGCTTTTCACAAATAAGGAAAGCATGCAAATACCAGGCAGTTTGTGGTCTTCCAGATATCAAAATTCCAGACAACACCATATGCAAATCATGTCAGTTTGGTAAGCAAACCAGAACTAACTTCCCTGAGAAGGAAGGATCAGCCAACAGGCCACTTGAACTAGTCCATACAGATGTGTGTGGTCCATTTAGGACAAGGTCACCTCAAGGAGAAGAATACTTTATATTATTCATTGATGACTTCTCCAGGATGGTTTGGTCAGGATTTATGAAACACAAAGACGAAGCATTCGAAAAATTCAAATCTTTCAAAGCCTTGGCTGAAAATGAATCAAATCACAAAATTAAGTGCCTCAGGTCTGACAGAGGTGGGGAGTTTACCTCAAATGAATTTTTTGATTTCTATGAAGAACATGGAATAAGAAGGGAATTCTCTACAGCTAGGACTCCTCAACAAAATGGAGTGGTGGAAAGGATGAACAGAACGGTTCAACAAATGGCTTGTGCTATGCTTGATGAGTCTGGAACTTTTACAACCTTCTGGGGTGAAGCTACATTTGCTGCGGTTGTTATTCTTAACAAAACAAATGTCCGAGTGAACATCACTCAAACTCCTCATGAGCTCTAGTATGGTGAGACTCCTTCGGTAAAGCATTTCAAAATTTTTGGAAGCAAATGCTATATTAAGAATAATGATGAACAACTTGGCAAAATTGAACCTAAAGCAGATGAAGGCATTCTCCTTGGTTATTCTCCCCATAGCAAAGCATATAAGTGTTACAATAAAAGCTTGGAAGAATTGTTGACAGCATTGATGTGGTGGTTGATGAAAAAGGAAACACTCCTAGGCAAGTAAATTATGAAAATATCAAAGAGGATGAAGACTACCCTCCAAATCAGACTGAAGATGAAGAAGAACCTCAAGAGGCACCAGAGGAACAGAAAAGGATAGAAGAGAAGACTCCATCCAGGTATGTTCAAAAGAATCATCCAGAATCTCAAATCTTGGGGAAAAAGGAGGCAGGCGTACAAACAAGAAGAACAATTGCAGAAGCTTCAAGCTATTTGGCATTACTCTCCTCCACTGAACCACAAAATGTAAGATAGGCATGCAAATATGAATGTTGGGTCAAGGCAATGGATGAAGAACTTGAGCAGATCGAAAAGAACAACACTTGGGAGTTGGTTCCTAGACCAAAAGATAAGAATGTCATAGGGACAAAATGGATCTTCAAAAATAAGTTGAATGAAAATGGGGAAGTAATTAGAAACAAGGCCAGACTTGTTTGTAAAGGGTATGCCCAACAAGAAGGAATAGATTTTGAAGAAACTTTTGCTCCTGTTGCAAGACTTGAGGCCATCTGAATGTTCCTTGCTCTCTCAAGCTTTCAGAAGTTCAAAGTATTTCAAATGGATGTGAAATCAGCCTTTCTGAATGGAGAGTTAGAAGAAGAAGTATACATTGAGCAGCCAGATGGTTTCATTCTTGGGAATGATCCAAATCTTGTATGCAGACTGAAAAAGGCTCTTTATGGCCTTAAACAGGCTCCAAGGGCTTGGTACTACCGTTTGGACAAATATATTCATCAACAAGGTTTTTCAAAAGGATCAGCAGATAGCAATCTTTATATAAAAATTGAAAATGACAAATTGCTAATACTTGTGGTGTATGTAGATGATATTATCTTTGGCAGCAATGAAGAAGCTATGAGTCAAAGTTTTTCCTTGGTGATGCAGAAAGAATTCGAAATGTCCTTGCTTGGAGAGCTAACATATTTTCTTGGATTGCAAATCCAACAAAATGAAGACGATATCTTTTTGCCTCAAACCAAGTATCTCAAGTAGATCTTGAAGAAATATGGCATGGAAGATGCAAAACCAGTATGTACCCCCATGGTTACAGGATGCGGCCTCAATGCAAATGATGAATCAGCAGCAGTGCATCAGCCAACCTATAGATCTATCATTGGAAGTCTACTTTATTTGATAGGTACCCGACCAGACATCATGCATGCAGTGGGAATAGTTGGAAGATTTTAGGCAAATCCAAAGGAAACTCATCTTCAGGCAGTGAAGAGAATTTTCAAGTATCTTCAAGGAACTCAAAACTATGGCTCATGGTATCCTAGAGATACAGATCTCACACTTCATGCTTATACAAATGCAGATTGGGCCAGAAGCGTGGATGACAGGAAGAGCACAAGTGGTGGTGCATTCTTTATGGGTTCCATATTAGTATCTTGGTTCAGCAAGAAACAAAATTCGATTGCTTTATCTACAATTGAAGCAGAATATGTAGCTGCTGCATCTTGCTGCACTCAACTCCTTTGGATGATGCAGACCTTGTAGGATTTTAAAATCACTTGTACACCACCTATCTCCATCCTATGTGATAATACAAGTGCTATTAGCATTTCAAAGAACCCAGTCATGCATTCAAAGACCAAGCATATACCTATCAAATATCATTTTCTTCAAGAACAAGTGCTTGAACAAAAGGCCAAGTTGGAGTATGTTCCTTCTAAGGAACAAGTTGCTGATATACTCACCAAACCATTACCTAGGGAGACCTTTGAATACCTCAGGCAAAAGCTAGGGGTAGTTGATGCATCATCTTGTTGTTGAATCTCATCTGTTTGAGAGATTGTTGGTTGTACGTGAGTTTCATATGGGGTATACATGTACATTTGCTAGGTTATGGATTGGTCGAAGATTGAATGGCACAGGTTCAGGGGGAGCATATATTCTTCTATTAATGCATTGTTGGCATTATGATAGAAGGTCTTGGAGGAGAATGTACAGAAGGAGAACATGGATGATGATCTGAATATTGCTGCTAATATGTCTCTATCTATCTTGTCAAGGTCATGTATGGTGTATAGTAGATTATGGTTCTTCTTGAAGAATTTTTCTTTTGCAAATCTGGTCTATAGTCAGGGGGAGCTCATTCAGAAATTTCAGTAGGCACTCAGGGGGAGTATGGACAGAAAAGGAAGAGAATATCTTGGTCCGCCCTTTGCCCTTGATGTCAAAAGGGGAGAATGACTTTGAGGATCTTGGGGTTGCCATCAAGTCCAAAGGGGGAGATTCTTGGAATTAAGATTCAGGTTTGGCACTATGGCACAGGTGTTGTACTTGATGACAACTCACTCAAGTGGCAAAACTCTGTTCAGGCTCTCAAAATGATGGAAAATAAGGGGTTCGCAGGTACACTATTCAAAAGGTGCAGGCCCGCAGGCACGCCGTTCAAAAGGTGTAGTCATGTCCGCAGGTTATCCGAACAGAAGGTGCGGACCCTAGTTCACTCACTCCAATGCAGAGAAGCGCACACACGTGGGGTTTCTTATGTTTGGCCCTTGGTATTTAGCCCGTCGTTCATGATCCTATGGTTTTGGTCCGTGGTATAGGATCTAAATTATTGAACCCTGGTTTGGATCCCTTGTATTGGTTTTCGATGGTTTTGTCCCATGGTTTGAATAAGGGCTTGCCTATAAAAAGGAAAGCAGATCACTTGGCTAGACACTTGTGAAATTTGAATATCTTAAGATTTGAAATTTTGGGTAATCGGTTTAAAAATCTAGATCTAAATCAAGGTGAAATCTGTAAAGTGTAAGGTGGATTTGCTGATAGGTCGTGATCTCTTGGGCGCATGATCAGATCTGTCGATCTGATAGTCGGTGGTACATTGGAGGATTGTTAATTTGGCTCTATTTGGAGGTCCACAGGTGATCCACAGCTCAGGTGCGGAGGTACGCAGGGCAACAGAAGGCACAGTGCAGAGGTACACAGCGCAGCCGAAGGCGAAGGTGCAGAGGTATGCAGCACAACAGAAGGAGGAGGTGCGTGGGTATGCAGAGAAATAGAAGGATCAGGTGTAGAGGTACACTGTCAGGCAAACAGTGCAGGTGCGGATCTGGACAGAGGTACGCAGTTCAGCAGAAGGGCTAGGTGCGGAGGTACGCAGAGCACAAGAACGATCAGGTGTGGATCTGTGCAGGCTAGACACAGAAGAACTGCAGATATTCGCAGGCTTCTATTGGTGAAGTTGCAGACCCCTTTTGAAATAATTATTGGCTGCCTTTCATCTATTGTTGCAGAGTTCTGGGTTTAGATTACTGGTATAGCTTTTCTATTTACAACATTCTGAGAAGTTGGGTGATTCATTGGTTGATTGTATAAGGAGATTGGTTGATTCACATGTACTTGATGATTATTTGATGGATCCAATCTGAAAATTAATGAAACGTGGTCCTTAAAGAAGTAAAAGAGCTAAGGGGGTTGTAGCTCCCTTCCAGGAGAGACTGGAAAATGAGAGAGGGTTGTAGCTCTCTACAGGTTGCAGCCTGCGTACTGGTAAAGGACTGCAACAGTACAAAATCATTCTAAAAGAAGTTTCTAATTGAAAGAAGAGAGAGACATATTGCAGTAGGTGGTTTTCACCCACATTGGGTTTCCACCTTATATCTAGTGTTCTTTGGTGTGATTATCTGCTTTTCCTGTTCTTGCTCATTATTATATGGTACTGACATACAAACTAATGATAAATATCTGATTAATAAATTAAAGTATAAATCTGGAAGATATATTGAAAAGAATTTGATAATACTGATTCACCCCCCCCAGTATTATTTCCAACATTTCTGTCTCCACCCACCTGTTGAGGGGTTCCCAGAGAAAACCATTTCCACCCCCAACCCTTGGGATTTTCTTGAGACCACCTCACCCGAGTCCAAAACCTTCTAGAAATCCAAATCCCAACTAAGAAAGAATCTCATCACGCCATGGTTATCCCAAAATGGCAAGGCAAGCCTAAAACCACTATCAAAACCCAGAAAAACCCATTCCAATGACAACGAATTAACCAAATACACACATTCATATACCATGCATGCGAAAATCATCTAGGAAATCATACATGAAACCTATTACATGTAAGTACTCTCGCTAAAGCTACTTGACCCAACATTTCCTTGCTTTATCCTTGCTTTCATTTTCATTCCTTATCCTTCCTTCTCTTACCTACTTTCCTTCTCCTCTTAGTGCTATTCTCCTCAGACTAAATCCAAAACTAAACTGTTAAATAAAAATGTCATGACCTAATCCTCAAAAGCCTTTTTATTATTAAGGCCTCTATTTTTCTTCATTTTCATTAATTTTCCCTCAATTTCCTCCTCACGTGCAACATGTGACCTTTCACCTCCATTTTTTCCTATTTTCCTTTAGTTTCATAAATAAATGCCAATAATTCCTTTTTGGCTTTTCAAAGCTTTTTCCATTTCCTTTTCTAATTTCCCTTAGCCATTATAAACAACATGTGATGATCACTAGAATACTTTACCCAATATTCATCTTGGAATATGTGTCCCATGATCGTGGTCTTATTTCCTTTATTAACCTTTATTACATGAACTTTTAACCTGAGGTTGTTACAATCTATTCCATGAAGCCTTGAAACAACACATTTTGTCTCTGATTGTCTTTTTTATAGCTTCTATAAACATTCTCACTAAATGCAAGTCAAACTATGCCTCTCTGCTACTAATATTGGCCTCTCCATGCACCTCTTTATTCTCTATTGTTTTCCATTACCTCTGAGCATTGTGAAATTGTTTCAATAACTTAACCTTTGTATACTCATTTAATCTAATCTCTGGTTCCTGCATACATAACTCTGATATATCTTTGATATTCTATGTGAACATCTAAAACTATATCATTTCTCTCTCAATTCCTTTTCAATAACATTCTCTCACACTCACAAAAGAACTAACCAAATAATCTCATAGCTCCCTCCAATTTGTAATTTTCTAAGATGGTTAACTCAAAAAATGCTACAGGTGATGGAGCATTCAATGACATTTTTCATACATTTGAATTGATCTGGATTCATATTCCTGACTTGATCTTGACACTAAATTCAGTTAAAGAGAGATACTCTTCACTTTAACCATCTTCTAGAAGTCAGTTAGTCTTTTTCTGGTGTTTTAATCAAAAATATCGAACAAAACAATAATAAAGAATAATAAAACACGTGATATCCATGAGGAATGCAAATATTTTCATGTTTAGGCCATAGCCGCAGTGACAATAACTAACTCCTCGATACTATAGTTGCACCCTCACTATGGGCATCCTGGTTGCTAAGATCCTACAGCTGCACTGTATAGGTCTTACTCCTTGCAAGTGTGTCTTAATTTGGGCTAGGCCTTATCCTCTCAGTCCAGATTTAGAGCTCAACTTCAGGAGGATGTTCAAGATAGTATGACAACCTTTCCCAAGAAATTTTCCACCATGACACACCCTAACATCCTTCAAAAAAGATGCTTTAAGGCTCAGTACAAATCATAGAACTGATGAGTGCGGGACCAAACTCATGAGTGTAATATCTTAATTAGGTGCGTCAACTTATAGGTGAGCTCTTCCAAAACTTGTCCAACATCTACATTAGATGTTAAGGCTCTATGTCACATCAACAAATAGGCTAACACAATAACCATGTGCCACCACTAGATTGACCTGAATTCCAACAATCCAAGAGTTGAAATCAATTCCAATAAGTGATCAATTGTTCCTTAGGAACCTACACACATTTAACACCTATGCACAACTTTGTAGGAATAACTCTATAGCACATCAATCAGCCCACTAATCTATCAATGCCAACATAGTTGGCTCACTAAACTAGGTTGACATTAATGCAACATGGTTGACATCGATGCTAACATAAGCCAACTACAACCATAAAATCCATAATTCCAAAAATCTCCCACTTTGGAATTAATGGAAACCACACACACCCTCCAGACCTACAATCTTCTCTTCTCTCTCTCCCCCTTTGACATCAATGGGAAAGGGTCAACTCTTCTAGTAAGGAAACAATAGCGTTGTAACATAAGGCCAAGAACTAGACCATATAATCTCTACATGGATGAATAATAATGCATATCAACAAATATCCATGCTTTTCACAAGAACAAAAACAAGCAACATATCAAACCAACCATAAAACAGACTCCTCTTAGCATCACCTCAAACTAATAAATCTCTAGAAACAACCACAATATATAAAGTAATAGACACGTGAGGAAACAACCCATACTCTCCATAGTAGAAGACACATGAAAATAGCACAATATGTTGGATCAATGCTTCTACAACAATCACAAACCGTCTCTGAAAGAATGTATCCAATAGAAACATCAATGGCTAATCATTAACCTCTTTGCTCATATAATGAGGTCAAAAAACCCAAATTTCATTGCATAGCATGAGGCACATCATAAACACCTCCAAGTCGACCATAATTTCAACAATGGATGGTTAAACTAAATAAGAACATATAGAATGCTCCCCCTGAACACATGTCATCTCCAACATCATCTTTAAACTATAGTGAAATGCTTCCCCTATCATCATTTCTTCCTTGCCACAAGGAATAAGTACAAAGTGGACCAAGACTCCATAAGACCATGACTATCTAACATATAACATTGAAAATACATGGTTGTAGTAGTGACACAATACCTCGTACATGACTATAATATGTGTTGGAACCTCTGACCAAGAGGGCCAGAAAAAAAAAAAAAAAAAACTAATTACATCCATGAGAATTCCTTGCAAGAAAACACCCTGTACATGGAAAACAACACATTAAACTAGAAAGATTCTTAATGTTACATATGGCTACAAACCCACAAAAAACTACTACAAATATTAAACAACTAAGTGAACATTGCAATAATTCCTGCATATATGGAAATGCACAACTGAACCTAGAACCAAAAAATAACATACAAAAAATTGTTGCCAATAAAAGGAAAACGAACCACATAAGAACTTGCTACAAAAACAAATATGACACAGAAATGTGGATTTTCCATCAATACCAATAGGGATTTACATCAAGATAATTGGCCCTCCCTTCCATGGTAGCAGGGAGGTTGCATTTCTACACCAAGCTCCTCACTCAAACCCCAATACCCTATGCAGATAAGACCAAGAAATAGCCCCCTCAAACTCTCATTTAAATCCTCAAAAATCCCTAAACCTAATAGTGTAGGAGGAATATTTTAAAATTTTCCCTAAAATATCTATTAGCAACTTTTCCCTCCACATCTAAATAAATTTCCATTTCATTTTGTGTCATTAATTTCATTTCATTACATTTCAATTTATATGTCATTTTATCTCATTTTCATGACTTTTGTATTTGAATTTACATAAAACCAACCTAAGTTAAACTGGAGCTCCAACAGGCCCCTAGTATAAAATCCTAGTTTTTTCTCGAGCTAGCTGCAAGTAGACACCACAATGACTTGCTTTATTGTTGTGTTATCCAAGTCATCCTCTGAATCTTGAATGGAAGGCTACTCCCCTTCCTTACTCTACATTGTGCATCCATTTTGAACACTTCTTCCTCTTGGGCGTCCCAACTCCCTTCTTGTAAGACCCCATGTCCATCCTCTTATGCTATCTACTGCAAGATGCATCTACTCCTATTTTTGTTGCTACAAAAACCTCTAAAATTTTGGCCTTCGCAAGTATTACGAGTTGTCACATGTGTTTTCTCTAATTATTCTTGTCCCGTTTAGAAGAAAATCAAAGTGTTGTCTTCTATCATGGAAAGCATCACACATCACATATATGTGGTTTTGGTTTTTTTCAAGGAGTAATCTTGGTGTTAATGAGTCATTATTACCATATAGACATGTATCACGCTCATTCCAAAAGTTTCAAGAACTTTCGCACAAGTGTCATCATTTTCATTGCAACGTGTATTTTTGGTGTCTCACTTGCTGTAAGTTATCACAATGTAGTCGTATTGAGGGCAGTACGTTTTTCTTTTGTTCTGAGTGATCAATGTTGTGTCATCGATTATTCTAATTGTGTGATCATACTTTTTTTTATCATTGTTCACTTTGGTCTCACTAATCCCACACTTAGCCAAATATGGAAAAGTTCATGTCGGAGAAACTTGGCCTCACTCAGCCTCTCTGAGTTGCGCACTGTGCAGTCTCAGTCCTCAAGCTTCAACCGTTCCTCTTGGCATTAGGTAATGCATAGTCCCTTACTTATAGAACTACGCATTTTGTAGTATCAATGCTCAACCATAGCCCTTGAGCTCTAAAACTATGCAACCCCTGCCTCCATCCATCCTCTTTTATGCAGTACATAGTCTAAAGAATCAAACCTCAACCTTGACCTCTTTAATTGTGCAATTGTGAAATCCCTTGGTCTCTATCCCTCTGAAATTGCGTTGTGTGAATCCTCAAGCATCAAGCCCTATGATTGACCTCTTGAGCCCCTCAATGACATAGATGTTCATCCCTAACGTACCTGAACTGTGTACTGTGCAATCTCAAGGCCTAGTATTATCCCCAGACCTATTGAGATGCACAACTATGCAACCCTTGAGCTTGTCTCCTAGCCTATCACCAAGTTCCAACTTAGTCACTGGTCATCATGAAGCATGTTAGACTAGGCTTTTTATTGGATTGATGTCGTCTTGTCATAAGTGGATTGCAATTGCAGGTATTATATCATGTTATGGAATTATCATAATGAAGGATATGGAGAAGGAGGCCTTGCTTGAAGACATATTTGAAGCTGAGAAAACAAGTTGATCAGTCAATAAATACGAAGGGACACTAGATTGTGCTAACAACTAGAGATCAATATTACATTGAAGACTCCTTATCTTCAAGCCATATGGAGGAGGAAGAAGAAGAGCATGTTCCATATCTCAAGAAGACACAAGGAAAGCAATAAAAAAGTGGCTTGACATTGCCATGTCATCATGCAGTCAATGTCATTAGTGTCATGTCATGATTCATCATTTGCCAAATCATTTGTGGATTATGTAAATTAAATATTGGAGAAATGTAATGTGAAGCAGGAGTCCAAGAGTCATCCATAGATTGTGAAAAATTTTAGAGGAGTCAAAGAGTCCTAGATAAGTCAAAAAATCATGAGGATAGTCCAAGAGTCACAAGGGAGTTGAATGGACACCCCTTGTTGGGTTGTGTTATATTCCTTCCACGACTAGCCTATGTAGTTAACCAGGGGGTTAGAAGGGGGACAGAGCCCCCCCTTCATTGCACCGATTGTGTAGCTGGGGAGGGGGGTGTTGCAGGGGTTTTCAAGGGTGCAGGTAACCCCACTCTATGGGGTCCAGGGCGGTGCCTTGGAAAATTTTGTTTTTGGACCCTATATTAGGTTGGGCGGACCTACCTATGGTTTTGTGCATGATTTCTCGCACATGGTTTTGGAGGCGATGGTTTTCAGTCCATGGTATTGGATGCTTTGGCATGTATAAATATGTATTTTAACATTGAAAGGAACATAATGAAAAATCAAGCTGGTAGTCCCGGTTTTGGGATCCAGGGGAAAGTCTCTGTGTATATGTGTTTTATGTGTTATGCTCTCGCAATGTTTATTTTCTGTGTTTTAGAATTCGTATGCAAGTAATTTCTGTACGGGGTTAAAACCTACATTTGGTGTCAGAGCTATTTTTGGCTTCAAGGGGACACCTTTGTTGCCGAGGGGTTTTGCTCGGGCCTATGGTAGACCCTGTTCAATGGGTGATCTGCAAGATATATTCTGGTGGTGAAAGAAGATGGTGAGCAGTGGAAAGATAGAGATCGAGAAATTTAATGGTTAGATTTTTGAGTTGTGGAAACTCAAGATGGAAGATCTATTGGTGGATAAATATTAGTGGATCGCGGTAGATCCAGGTACTAAACCAGCAAGAGTGTCTGATGAAGAATGGAAGAAGTTGGATTGGCAGGCAAAGAGCACAATACGATTATGTGTCTCAGATTCAGTATTGCTAAATGTATCAAGGGAAGCTACGCCGAAGGCTTTGTGGGCCAAGTTAGGGACTTTGTACCAATCTAAGTCTCTGGTGAATAAACTGTTCCTCCAGAAAAAGCTATATAACCTGAGGATGAAAGATGGAGACTCAGTGACAGAGCATCTGAATGCATTTAATACTGAGGTAAGTTAGTTATTATCTATTGATATTAAAATTCCAGATGAAGATAAGTGCATCAGTTTGTTTTGTTCTCTACCAGATTCGTGTGATAGTCTGGTTATTGCAATAGGTAGCAATACAACTGCCTTACAGTTTGATGAAATAGTCTCATCCTTGCTGATGGAGGAGATGAGATAGAAAAATATGGAAAGATAGAATGGTGATGCCTTGTCTATATGAGGACGGTCACATAATAGAAACAAAAATAAGTCATCGAGTGGGAGATCTAAATCTAGAGGGAGATCTAAATCTCCAGGAAAATCTATAAAGGTGGTGTGCTGGAAATGCAGAAAGTAAGGGCACTACAAAAGGGACTGTAAATCTAAAGCTCCTAATAAAGGAAAGGGATCTAATGATGCTCCTTCTACAGAGGCAAAAAACCACCTCAGATGAAGGTGGAGATGTGTACTTGGCTTCTTCAAGTATACATGTAGATCATGAGGCATGGTTGATTGACTCAGGTGCATCCTTTCACTTCACTCCCCATAGAGAGTGGTTCTATGAGTATGAGAAATACGATGGTGGTGATGTCTTCTTAGGGGATGATAAGAAGGCTAGAATCGTTGGTTGCGGAAAAGTAAAGTTGAAGTTGCAAGGTGGAAGGGTTAGAACACTTCCGGGTGTTCTACATATTCCTACATTGGCCAGAAATCTGATTTTTGTAAGCAAGCTGGATGATGCAGGTGTAAAAATAGTGTTTTAGAAGGATACCTGCAAGATGGTTCGGGGAGCACTGGTATTGATGTGGGGAGTTTGGATTGGAACTCTATACAAGCTGCAAGGTAGCACTGTTGTTGATGGGTACAACAGTTCTGTGGTTCTTGAAAGTGGAGCAAAAAATCTAGTGGTATCTAGATAGAAGATCATGCTGTGGCATCAAAGGCTTGGACATATTGGAGAGAAGGGCCTTCGAATACTTCATGGTAAAGGTATGGTAGAAGATATGAGTAATAGCTCTGTGGATTTTGATTTCTGTGAAAAATGTGTATATGGGAAGCAGAATCAGGTGAGTTTCCCCTCTGGTGGTAAGAGGGCGAAACAGATATTAGAGCTTGTGCACAGTGATGTATTTGGACCTATGAAGGTTCCATCACTGGGTAAGTCTATGTAATATATATCATTTATAGATTTCTCAAGGAATACATGGATATATTTCCTTAAGAAGAAATCTGAAGCCTTTGACAGGTTTAAATAATTTAAAGCTCTGGTGGAAAACTAGACAAAGAAGAAGATAAAGGTGTGGAGGAGAGATAACAGTGGAGAGTTTTGCAATAAGGAATTTAAAGTTCTGTAAGAAGTGTGGTATAGCACGATAGAATACTACTGCATATACACCTCAGCAAAATGGAGTTGCAGAAAGAATGAACAAGACGTTGGTGGAAAGGGAAAGAAGCATGCTCAGTGGTTCTGGGTTAGGACAGGAATTCTGGGTAGAGGTGGTGGAGACAGCATGTTACCTGGTCAATAGATCACCTTCATCAGCTTTGGAGGATAAGACTCCACAAGAGGTATGGATTGGTAAGAAACCCTCTCTTTCACATCTGAGGGTATTTAGATGTGATGCATATGTACATGTTCCAAAGGAGAAATGAACCAAGTTGGATAGTAAATTTGAAAAGTGCATCTTTATTGGGTATAAGGATGGTTTAAAGGGTTATAAGCTTTGGAACCTAGTAACAAGGAAGGTTGTGTATGGTCGAGATGTGGTGTTCAAAGAGGTGAAAGATGTTATTAAACATGAAGTCCAACCAAATGAACATGAGAAGATAGAGTTTGAGCTAAAGGAGGAAGAATCAGACTCTATAGCAGAGGAGGAATCAGAAGATGAAGAGCCACAAACTCCGGGTGTGAGAAGATCAGTTCGAGAAAGAAGGAAGCCAGAAAGGTATAGTCCATCTACTTTCTTTTCAAATTTTGCTTTGTCTATTACTGATGATGATCCCAGAACTGTGAAGGAAGCAGTAGATTCAGAGGATGGAAAACTCTGGAAAGAAGCCATAGTTGATGAAATGGCATCTTTGCACAAAAATGAAGCTTGGGATCTGGTGGAGTTGTCGGCTGGAACGCAACCCATTGGCAGCAAATGGGTGTTCAAGAAGAAGACAAATGCAGAAGGAAAGGTGGAGAAATACAAAGCTCGGTTGGTAGCAAAAGGTTATTCCCAGGTGCCAAGAATTGAATTTGGTGATATTTTTTCTCTATTGCCAAGGTAGCTTCTATTAGATTACTTCTATCAGTTTCTGCTGCTTTTGATTTTGAGGTAGAACAGATGGATGTGAAGACAACATTTCTTCATGGGGATCTGGAAGAGGAGATCTACATGAAGCCTCCTGAAGATTTTCCGTGAAGGGTAAGAAAGATTTGGTATGCAAGTTAAAGAAGTCTTTGTATGGGTTAAAACAGTCACCAAGGATGTGGTATCAGAAATTTGATACTTTTATACAGGGACTTGGCTTCACAAGAAGAAAAGTATATCACTGTGTGTATTTTAAATTAATTGGTGACCGTGTTATTTATTTGGTATTGTATGTGGATGATATGTTGTTGGTTGGAAATGACAAAGAAATTATCCAGGATTTGAAGAACCATTTGTCCTCCAAATTCGACATGAAAGATCTTGGTGTTGCAAACTATATTTTGGGCATGGAAATTAAAAGAGATCGAACAAAGAGGAAGCTCTAGTTAAACCAGAGGAAGTATGTCGAGATAATATTGCAGAGGTTTAATATGCAGGATAGTAAACTGGTGAAGGTTCCTATTCGGGTAAGTGAAAATTTATCTGTTGAACAGTGTCCCAAGACACAAGAAGAGGAAGAGGACATGTCCCGTGTTCCATATGCAAGTGCAGTCGATAGCCTGATGTATGCGATGGTCTGTACTAGACTAGACATTGCACATGTAGTGGGAGTATTGAGCAGGTTTATGTCAAACCAGGGAAGGAGCACTGGATAGCAGTGAAGTGGGTTTTCAGGTATTTGCATGGCACTAGTGATTATGGTTTGTGCTACCAAGGAAGACCAGGATTGGACAGAGTGTTGGATATTCATGGCTTTGTTGAAGCAGACTGGGCTGGAGATCTGGATCAGAGAATATCTACAAGTGGCTATGTGTTTAACCTATTTGGAGGTGTAGTCAGTTGGATGAGTAAGAAACAATTTGTAGCGGCACTAACAAATACAGAGGCAGAATACATGGCAGCCACTCATGCAAGCAAGGAAGCAGTTTGGTTGCAAAGCTTGTGTTCAAGTATGGGGTTACTATAGGGAGCTATAAGGATAGACTGTGACAGCCAAAGTGCAATTTTCTTGGCAAAGAACCTTGCATATCATTCAAAGACAAAACACATTGATGTTTAGTATCACTTTGTGAGGGATATGATAGAAGACAAAAAGGTGTTGCTGGTAAAGGTGGACACTTTGAAGAATACTACAGATGCATTGAAAAAATCTGTGAGGTCTAAGAAGTTCTCTTGGTGTAGAGAAACAATGGGTGTTGCAGGGCTAGATAAATGACTAAGCTCTCTTATGGCCCTGTGTGGAAAGAAAACAACAAGTGGGAGAATGTTGGGTTGTGTTATATTCTTTCCACAACTAGCTGACGTAGTTAACTGGGGGGTTAGAAGGGGGGCGGAGCCCCCCTTTCATTGCGCTGATTGCATGGGGGCGGGGGGGGGGGGGGGGAGGTCACAGGGGGTTTGAGGGGTGCAGGTAACCCCACTCTATGGGGTCTGGGGCAGCACCCCGGAAAATTTTGTTTTTGGACCCTAGATTAGGTTTGGCATACCTACCTATGGTTTTTGTGCATGATTTCTTGCACATGGTTTTGGACGTGATGGTTTTCGGTCCATGGTATTGGATGCCTCGACATGTATAAATATGTATTGTAGCATTGAAAGGAACATAATGAAAAATCAAGCTGGTATTCCCTATTTTTGGATCCAGGGGAAAATCTTTGTGTATATGTGTTTTATGTGTTATGCTCTCGCATTGTTTATTTTCTCTGTTTTAGAATTCGTATGCAGGTAATTTCTATATGGGGTTAAAGCCTACACCCCTTTTGTTATATATACACCCTCATAGCTCATGTAAAGGAATTTTCACCTTGGCTCCTCCTACTAGCCATTATAGAGGAAAATAGTTCTTTTGGAGGAGCAAGTGGTTGCTCTAATGCTCCACTATTGTGGTTAGTGGTGTTCACTTTCTTGATGTATCTTGGAACTTTTTCTTAATTCATAAGCTCACTGAGCCAACACATTTTCATGTGTATGTCGTATATATTGTAAGACTATTCTTTGAATGTTTATGTTGTATGTTGTTTTTATCTGTACTAAGGAAATTGAACTATTTCGATGGCTTTGGTACTTATCTTGTTGAAGGTTTGTTGTATGTGTTTTAACAATCATTGCTTCTATGTGAACTATTTCACTAGTTGTCCAATGATTCATTCATATGCAGATGCTCATGTGTATTTACTAGCTTAGTACTATTACTTGTCTTTTAAAGGCTCAAATTTCTCTCCACTTTTGGTAGAAGAACCTCGATAGATTATGTAGCTGAACATTCCATAAGGCATACTCATTTGCTAATCTAAAACCACCTGGGCATTAAACTCTCATGCTAAACATTGTAGCCAAGGCATTTCTCTAAGAATACATTGGAGTTGGGACATATTTTCTGAAGGGATCCCACACCAAATGGTGTAATATCTAATTGGTACTTTTCATTAGGGAGACCCCCTTGCATGTTGGCGGGATACAAAACAGTCAACATTCTAGTGATATAAGGAGATCAACAACCTTTTTATGGTTGATAACTCACCACATCTTAACAAGAAAACTTTTGTGCAAGGCAACAACATTCCCATTTCTACTCCTAATCATACTCCTAAAAACTAATAAATAATTCAGTCTAGCCTGGGACAAGCCTTTGATGTTACTTACGATCAACTCAGGATTATACGACCCATCACTTGTGAGTTTACAAGAGGTCTTGGTCTACTCCCTGTCACTACAATTCTGCCTCATAATCTTGTAAAGAAAGAATTAACTCCGAGTGATGTACTAGTTTCTTTAGTGGAATATTTGGTCATCGTAGCCCTCGAAGAGTTGGTTGAACCTACAGAGAAATGAGGGAATATTCCATCTTTTGAGGAGAATCTAGATAGTGAAGGAGAACATTTTTAGTTTTTTGATGAGGAGCACTTTGATTACATCGTTGATCCTAATGGTGAGAGAGAATCTTATTCAGATTTAGAAGAAGAGGAGGAGGACAAAGAAGAATACATTGCTAATGTATATTTGGATTCGATGGCCCAAGGGCCACTCGCTCTTCTGAACAATCTTCACGAGATGCCCAAATATACATAGTTTTTTTTCAAAGTTCAATCTAGAAAAGAAGACCAATGTTGAAAACCATATAAACGATTTATGCATGCATCTGTGGATGCTTGAGGTATGTTTCGAAGATGTTTTTTATAGATTCTTTCTCTATACTTTAGAAGGAAAAATGTCTATATGGTATCATATTCTTCCATATAATTCAATTCGAAACTAGAGGGAGTTTAAAAATCTATTTCTTGAAAATTTTGCTAACGATAAGACTCTTGCCATGTTATTGAAAGAACTTGGGAATCTGAAACTGGGGGTAAATAAAGAATAAATTATTTTAATCATAGAATTATGTGATTTTTGACCAATTTCCATGTTGATGTGCAACCTCACAATGACATAACTAAATATGATTAAAGATGCTCCTTGTCAACTAACATTTTTGCTTTCGTAAAGAGAGCTACGAAGGAAGCATTGGCCTTAAATTTTGTAGAATATCTTGCTATATAAAAGAACTTGTGATCTATAAAATTCATCGTAGATGATGAGGATTCCAAGGAGTCCAAAGAAGCTAGTAGAAAATGTTAGAAAAGTATGTATTGAGAGCAATGCAACACATAAAATATTTTAGAAATATAAATACAGAAAATGCATAAAACAAGAGAGACACAGATATAGGTGGTTCACCCAATTTGGGCTATGTCCATGGAGAAACAGCCAGTCCTTTCTTTTATATTATCCAACAAACTGAAGAGATACAACCTACAACAAATCCGTTGTAATTCCCTCTTCCCTCTCACACAATCTCCTCTCTCTTTCTCACTCAGAATACATATCTACATAGACGTAATACAATTCCCTCATATATATAGAGAGGGGTTGCCTTCTAGGGAAAAACCCCTAAACTAAACATAACTTCTACCGCTAGATCTCCACCTAATGAATGGCCTGTACTGACTATGAAATTACAACATTTTACAAGGCAAATTTACATCTATTTTTAGCAGCTGCCCCCTGTGGACCCCCCCTGTGGCGTATATTTTACAGGCGGCATTTCCGCCCCATTTTGGATTGTAATCGAATATGACGATACCTTTGAATATAGAAGATAATTAGGCTCCACACCCAACAACAAAATCCAAGCCTCTTCCAGCAAAACAAAAGACAAAGACTCTTTCGATATGGAAGGCTTGACCAAGTATCTGAAGTTTCTTACGAATGAAGTACTAGAATTGAAGAGATGGTCAAGTGAGGCATACACTACCAAAAACAAGTATTCCAGACCATTATTCTTTAAAAGAGACAACAATTCACAACAAGCCAAGTCTGCTAAGAGTTCCAACACAGTGTTCAATATCAAAAGTTTTGGAATCAATAATTTTTGCACTTTTCATAAAGAAAAAAATTCATAAAAGACATGCCCACAGTCAAATCATAAAATGAACACTATGATGTCTAGTCTCATTGATACCTTATTGATGGAAGAACAGCTTGAGTAGAATTAAGAAACAAGAAAAATTTCCACGACTAAAGACATTTGGGGTGTTGGGCATTCAGTAAACATGTTTAGTATTATATACAATGATGGAAAACAATGTTTATCAACTAGCAATGATAGAATATCCTCCCAAGCAGGCATATGATCATTACAATATGAGGAGAAAAGGACTTGTTTCTGAGTAGGAAATTAAGAAGCAGTTGTTGAACAAAATTTTGCCACCTTTCAACCCAGCTTAGAATTCACATAAAAAGTCTGGAGGTTATCCTACTTTAAATAACATTTCCAACAACAATAAGAAAAATTCCACCACTCTTGCTACAACAGACAAAGTTTCACCAATAGACTCATCAGCACAACTTGTTGTGATGGAAAACATTGATTATAATATTGTTGAATACATGAAGAGAGCTCGTGCAAACATTTCATTGTTTGATCTCACATAGATAATGGGCCAACGTGAATTTATCCTCCAGGGCTCTCATTGCACACTCTGGTAAGTAAATAAGTTTCTTCATTATAGATAATTTTTGGTAACTCTCGCGATATCCTCGAATCTAGTGTAAATGTTTTAAATTTAAGTTATAACACTCTCTTCCCACCATTTTTGTTAACATTTGAAATTTTCAATTATAATTTTTACAATGGTTTAGTTGATTCCAGTGCATCCAAAATTTTTATGTCATTTTTGGTTGATAAGAAAATCAATGCACAATGGGATAGAATATATGCACAGATCATACAACTAAACATATCACTTGTCTAGTCTATAAGTGAACTCAAAAAATTTCTTATTCATTTTTCATCTGATAATAGAGTTCATGAGTGCATAAACATCATAGTTGTGGACATTCAAGAAGCCTATGAATGCTTGTTAACCAGATAATTTTCCAGTAACCTTAAAGGATAGTTTGCAACAGGTTGGTCTCATTTATGGCTTCTATACAATGGAAGGAATAATTAGTTTCAAGTTGAGAGTGAGCCCTACATGAAGCATACCATGACACAACTTGAAGAAAAGAATGAACCAATGGGATTTTCAAAAATTATTTTCAGATATTTCTTTATGGAAGTAGATCATGGATGATATCTTGCTCATCCTTCACCATTCCCACTAGATACACAGTTGGAACTCCTTCCTAGAAATCCAACTAGTGATAATGACATTTGTATTATAGATGTAGGTAGTGAAGTATAGGTCGTAACTACAACATTTCTAATATTTTGAATTTGTATTTTTATTGTTTGAAAACACAGGAGGGCTCTGGATCTGGTTGCATTTTATTAGACCCACAACAGAGAAAACACATGATCTCTTTCCGACTGGAATTTGAGTGCACCAACAATATCACAGAATGTGAAGCACTCATCCTGGGTTTGATGAAATCCCTCGACCTCAAATTTACGATTATCAAAGAAATTGATGACACCGAAATCCTCATACAATAGGTACAAATACTATACACTATGTGTCACCTAATATCAAGAGTTATCAACAAGAGGTATGGCATTTGATTTCACAATTCCAAGCTTTAGATATTGTTTTTGTTCCTAGAATACATAACAATGTTGAAAATACATTAGAAAATGTTGTCGCTAGATTGTCACTACTTAGGGATGAATTTTCTACTAAAATTATTTATAAGCCATCCATTCCTGATAATATAACTAACTTTCATGTTTTCAATGACGACCAAGAAATACTAGATTTTTTGGTGAACACTGATGTGTTCAAAGATGTAGCCATCGACGAGGATGAGAATGATAAAGCATTGCAATATTTAGCCCAAGAAAGCAAAGAAAACCCCATGCCCAAGGGCATGGTGTCACTAGTAAAGTTGTATGAGTTGAAAAATATCTTTAAGGGATCGGTGAATGTGAAGACTCACAACTCAACTCTTTCGAAAGAAAAATTTAATATTTGTTATAGACATTTTTGGGCACTGCAACCCCAAGCATAAAATGTCCATAAACCAAGGGCTCTTAAGTCCCTAAAAGTGTTGTTCCAACCCCTAAAGGAACAAGGTCAACTGATTACATCTTCTCCCAGAAGTTCTCCATGAAAAACTACTCAGAACTAGTCAAAACAGGATCATTTCACCTGCTCCATAGGCAAAGTGCGTTGCATCTCACCTAAGTACACTCAGTGGGTGTGTTGCATTTCAAAAAGCCCTTCTATGGGGTGTGATGGGAGAGAAGAGACAAATGGAAGTGTCAATCCGCGAGGTGGAGAAGCATGGAATCTTCCAGAAACTTCTCCTGTGACACTTGCCTTTCTGAATTCGACCAAGGATGAGTAAGAGATCATCAATCTCCAAGTGGAAGCAAGAACTATCAGAGGGAAGACACTAATCAAATCACAAGCTGACTCATCTCCCTTATAGATATCTATATATGGATGCCTCATCCCAGAGATCCAGAGGCTGGAATTTTGCATCTTGTAAGGAATGGTTGTTGGTTTCTTGAGGCAACATCATAGTGTTGGGTGATCTAAGCTTTGCATGAGGTGAAGAAGGGCTTACTTTCTGAGAGGATGATGCTGGGTCAGAACAACTAGTTGTAACTCTCTTGGCTCTTTCTTGATTATCAATAAAGCTATTCAAGTTTTCCTCCATACTCTTGTGTAATCTATGTTTTGTGCATTTGTATGGCCAATTTACATCTGATCCTAGATTGTTTATGATAATAGATCAATGTTCTCGTATAGTGTTATGCTGCTTTGATTCTACAGGTACTCTGTAAAGCTGGGTATACAAGGAAGCAAGTAGCAAAGGACTATCAAAAGAGAGAGGAATCGAGCAAGGAACCAAGTGCAAGACAGAGGTTGGTCTCCTTTATTCTTCTCTCATCTATCTTTCATAAAGGAAAATGAAAGTAGTTTTACTTTGTTTGTTTCTAAGGTAGCTACCACACCTTAGTGGGATTAGCAGTTCTGCATAGACACTTTTCCCTATAACAATCTTGGTACAAAACAATATTCGAATTTTGTCAATATTGGTACTTGTTGCACACCTCAAGAGCGACAGGATTTCATCTACCTTTTCATGGAGTTTCGAGATGTTTTTTCATGGAGATATGTTGATCTAAAAACATATGACACACAAACAATCTAACACAAAATTCCAATCAAGGAAGGGGTCAATCCTTTTGAACAAAAGATGTGCAAATTTCATCAGATGCCTGAACCTATGATTCAAAAAGAGTTTAGGAAATTGTTGGATGCTCAAATCATATTTAAAGTGCGGCATTCAATGTGGGTCTCAAATTTGGTCTCGGTGAGGAAGAAATCTAGGGAAATTCCCATGTGCATGGATTTCCACAGTCTTAATCATGCCTCAAACAAGGAAAGCTATCCAGTGTTTTCAATGGAACAGGTTCTATAGAAAGTGTCGAGGTCTTAATTGTCTTCCTTGCTGGATGGATTGTTGGGCTGCAAATAGGTTCTAGTGTCATATTTTGATAGACATAAAACAACCTTTCAAACCAAGTGGGGTACGTTTTCTCTCAAGAGAATAGTTTTTGGACTTATCAATACAGGTACAACTTCTCAGCATGTGATGGACATCACATTTCATGGTTTTTTTGGTAAGAGCATCATGGCCTATCTTAATTATGTAACGATGTTTTCGAAAAGAAGATCTGACCACTTACGCAATTTAAAGCAATTTTTTTAGCGATGTTGAAAATATGGGATATATCTTAATCCCAAGAAGAGAAATTTCACAGTTTCTTAGGGAAGTTTCTTGGGACATATCATCACTTTTAAGGTCAACCCTAAAAGGGTCAGAACTATTACCTAGATTCCCTTCCTGGTGAACAAGAAATTTATGAAGTCCTTCTTGGGGTAAATTAATTTCCTCCATAAATTCATCTCTGATTATGCATATATAGTGAAACCACTATAGGAGATGATAAATAAGGATGTGATATACAAGTGGGATAAAATGGATAAGGATGCATTCTCTCGTATAAAGAAAGTGATCACACAAGCACCAACACTATACAGTCCAAACTTCATAAAATATTTACTGCTTTACACTTTCACTTCTAATCCTTCTGTTGTGGTCATTCCTATAGAGAAATATGATCAAACTAACGAGCAGCCCATATCATTCATGAGTTTTAGCTTGCAAGGACCTAAACTCAATTATCCCACCATTGATATAGAAGCATATGCAGTTTACAAGGCGGTAAAACTCTTTTAGCCTTATCTTTTGAAAGATAATTTTGTGATCTGTGTGCCACACCCAGTTGTCAGATCGTTGTTTGTTTAATAAGAACTGGGTGAAAGAAGAGCGAACTGGGTGACTAGCTTACAAAATTATGATCTTGATTTCAAACCAACTCACACTATCAAGATCCACGGTCTATGCCAGGTAGCAACAGAAGTGACAAAATAACCAGAAGATGATTCTTCTGGATGGGAGTAGGAGATTGAAATGTACAATATCGAACAAGCTACCCCCAATGACACCCCAATCTCTTGGTATGCAGACGTGCGACAATATCTTGAGGACAATACTCTTCCCTCTCACATATGAGTGAGACAAAAGAGGGAAATCATATTGGAAGCTTTACCTTTTCAATTCATATATGGAGTGCTTTTTACAAAGAACCCTATTAAAGTCCTACTTAGATGCTTGGAAGCACCCTATTCGGAAACGATATTGCATGACATCCATCGCAGACCAGCTAGAGGACATTTTGTGCGTGACACTATAATGTACAAAGTTATGTGAGCTAGTTTGTATTAGCCCACACTTGTCAAATATCCTCACGCTTATGCCCCCAAGTTTTTGTTTTGTTGGGAATGGAATGGGTGAGAAAAGAATCCAGCTGCCCCATAGCAGCACATCAATGTAGAAGAACCTTTTCAACAATGGGGCCTAGATTTTATCAGTAAGATCTTTTCACGCTCATCAAAGCAACACTGTTATAATCTCATTGCTACAGATTACTTCACACAGTGGATATAAATGATTCCCCTAAAGAAAGTGAATGATCAAGAAGTATTCAACTTCCTCAAGAAAAATATTATTACCAGGTTCAGCGTTCTGACTTCACTTATTTTTTATAATGCAACATATTTTTAATCACTAAAATTTTATGATTTTTCATTGGAAATTGGCATTGTATTTAAGCATTCAGCTAAATACTTGTTGGGTTGTGTTATATTCTTTCCACAGCTAGCCCATGTAGTTAACCGGGGGGTTATAAGGCGGGCGAAGCCCCCCCTTTGTTGCACCAATTGCGTAGCAGGGGGAGTCATAGGGGGTTTGAGGGGTGCAGGTAACCCCACTCTATGGGGTCCGGGGCAGCACCCCAGAAAATTTTGGTTTTGGACCCTATATTAGGTTGGGCGGACCTACCTATGGTTTTGTGCATGTTTTTCACACATGGTTTTGGACGCGATGGTTTTCGGTCCATGGTTTTGGACGCGATGGTTTTTGGTCCATGATTTTGGATGCGATGGTTTTCAGTCCATGGTATTGGATGCTTTGGCATGTATAAATATGTATTGTAACATTGAAAGGAACATAATGGAAAATGAAGCTGGTAGTCCCAGTTTTGGGATCCAGGGGAAAATCTTTGTGTATATGTGTTTCATGTGTTATTTGTGTCAAATCGTCTAAAATTCATCTAATTCGGAAACATAATTCCCCTTGATTTTTAGTTGATCGAGTAATCCACAATCTTGGAAGAAAGTCAATTGAAACCCCGTCTTTCGCGGAGGCTTACGAGTCAACCGTCTTTGTCTCCGGAATCGAAACTATTACGGACAAAGCAAACTTGTTTAACTAGTTCCAAATCTCCTGGTAAAGTTAGAACAAGTGTTCCAACAACATTAGAGACTCCAGTTACTCCAAACATTCCTGGTATCCCTGCCTTTACAGAAGAAGTTCAGCAGCCACCGAAGGACAGTAGTACTGATCCTAGTCTGAGGGTAAACACTTGTATTACTGAACCAGTTCCATCTACAACCGGTTCGGAGAGTGTTGTTCCCCAAACATCGGTCGCTGCAGATTCCATACCTTCTTCGGCACCAAAAATATTTTACAGACCTGATGGTCTACCTCTTCCACCTGATCTAATTACTATAGAAGAGATTGTGGAGGATCCTCCATCTAGTACTCCATCGCAATATGGAGTCGGGATCACTTTGTATCCTTCTTCTTCAAAAATTAGTCTACCACCAGCGGAAGCTCCTGTAGAATCGCTAGGTAATCTTTTGGATAGACTAGAAATGTCTGAACAACCATCAACATCTAGGACTGTGTCGTCTGACACAGCAACGACGGAACTTCCTGCTATCACTCCAACAATGTTCGCCGGTATACCATCTATCCCAACTAGCTCTCAATCGCTAGAAGGAGCCCACTCAGGGGCTATTTCGACAGTATGGTCCGTTCTTGTTTGTTCATCTGGAATATTATTCGGAAACTCTTATGTTGAGTCTCAACAAATTGATCCTTTGGGATGTCAATTTGGGCAGTCCGGTCCTCAAGGGCAAACCATTCCTTTAAGTACCAGATTACCACCGTATGGGGGGCAGTATACCCTTTCATTGTCCCCTCCGGGAGGACAGCCATATGGGAGTTCTCAACAAAATTTAGGTTATGCTGGAATTACATCTAGCGGTTGGGTACCGATACTACCTCAACAACCAAGAGTTGTATATTCGATGCAACAATGTTTACCTATGTCAAATATACCAACTACGCCAGCTATTGTGATAGTGTTGCAAGTACAAGCGCTGCCTGTTGTATGCCAACCTCAGGTTTCTCAGGTTGTAATGCAACAGCCTCTTGACCTTGCGACTCAACCACAATCACCAACTGGTGGAATGACACAGGTCCAAATGGGTACAATTACCCCTCATCTTAGTCAAATAGTTAGTATCGGGCAACAACATATGGCTTCACAACCATGGCTGGTGCAATACCAACAACCACAATTCCAACAAGTATACCAAGGATTTGAGCAACAAATCTTTGCAAATAGTGGGCAGCCGTATATTCAAAATGGTCAAAATCAACCATTCTACAATGGTTATGCCCACCAACCTTACCAAAGTTACCAACATCAAATGCATTATGCTGGTATGCAAAGACCAACTGCTCAGGCAATTCCATCTTATCCTAGGTATGCTTCACCTAACCTGCATCAACAGTTAACCTTCGTGGCAACTTTAGAGTTACCTGATTTAAATTGGTTAACAAACGATCCAATCGCTTACGCCCCTTGGTGGCTAGCGATTCCGCATAAACTTCCATCAGATATTCCTAAATTTAATGGAAATCTGGGTGAAGATCCGTCAATTCATGTGATGACCTTTCATCTGTGGTGTTCATCAAACACCCTAAAGAATGATTCGATTAGACTTCACCTTTTTCAGAGGACGTTAACTGGTCCGGCAGCAAAATGGTATATCGAATTGCCCAGAGCTTCGTTTGACAACTTCAGTACCCTAGCCACAACCTTTTTAACCCATTTTCAATTACCGATAAGGTACGAAATAGGAACGGAACTTCTTACCAATTTCAAGCAAATGACGACCACTCACATATCCGATCATATACATGAGTGGCGACGTCGTCGTAGAATGGTAAAAACATATGTTCCTGATCAGCTTTTAGCTGAATGGTTTATTAAGTCATTATTGCCTTCCGTCACAGAAGATGTGGCAAAAGGGGGAGTTGTCACCGAAGAGCAAGTTATCGCCCATGCACAATATTTAGGCTTGATTTACACTCAGTCTGGCACGCTCTACGATAAAATACCTGACGCTCCTAGACCGGAATTCTCGGTCCCTCCTCCTCCTAAATCAAACAATGACTCTCATGCCGACGATGGCGTGATTGGCGCAATAGACACGAAATCGACAAAGGCTACATCTAAAAATGCCTGTAAGATTTCCAGTCAAAATGAAAAAGAAGAACTTCTTGCCTCAGAAGTAAATGTCGTCTCGATAGATAAAGGCAAAGAAACCAAGCAACCAGGAGGCAAGAAGAAAACCAAAGGGAAGAAGAAGAAACAGGAGGAACCATCACCTGAAAAATCTTCTACAAACCCTTCTAGAAATAGGAAACCAAATCGTCCATGCTTTATATGCGATGAGGATCATTGGAAAACAGATTTTCCACACAGAGCTGAGCTTAAAAAATTCTTCAAGAATTCAAAAACCTCGGCAGTATCAACTAATCCGTTTCCGAATCCAGGAACAAATCTGGTTGACAGTGGAAATGCTTCCCCATCTCAAGTGCTGATGTTGTCGGTTTCCAAATAGAAAAATGATGCTTTGATATCGACAAGGAACAAAGATTACGGGAATCCACAGTTGTCGAACAACAAGGATAAAGATCAACCTAGTAGTTCGACAACAACTTCGACAGAAGTTGTGCCACCCATCATTCTCGAACCGACAATAAAACCGCCAAAGGGACTAGTACACAAGTCGACATTTAATCCTCGTGCTAGAGCAGCACAACATTATAATATAGTGGAAGATCTGACCCAATCGCCATCCGCTATGTCGACACTTGAGGTACTGCAAAATTGCCCATCCCAAAAGTAGGCTTTATTATCAGCCATCAGTGGGATAGACCCAAAGGATTCCAATCTTGTGTCCTTTAATCATAAAGGATACGATCCTCAGTTACCAGCTCAACTAGCTTTCCTCATTCAAGTGAAAGCCCTCAACAAAATTGTTCATCGAACAATTATTGATGAGGGGGCATATACATGTATTATGTCGATGAGTTGCTGGAAAATTTTAGGATCTCCTACCTTGTCACGATCTTCGACGACAGTAAAAGCATTTGACAGACGAACATATACCCCATATGGTATTCTATGTAACTTGCAGGTTGAACTAGGAGGGCAAACGGTAGAAATAGATGTTGAAGTAATCGACAGAAACCTTGATTACAACATCCTACTGGGAAGACCGTGGATATATGCTATGGCTGCTGCTGTGTCGACCTATTTTAGGAAGGTTGCATTTCCCTTTTAAGGAGGGATTACAATCGTCGATCAACAAACCATCCTCCCCAATGGTTCTCAAGTTACGGGAAGCATTCCAATGATCCATGGAAGCCCCCATTCACTTCAAAATATCGGAGTAGGCCTACTAAAAGACCCTATATTAATGGGAACTTTTTCCCTTCCACCTCCAATAAATCTGGTGGAAGTAGCATCGGTAGGAACCTGCAATATGATATATTTGATTGAAAAGATCTCAGGAAACGATATAAACATGGATCACACACAGGTATTGCCTCCAAGCCCAATGGAAATATTGTAGCAATCAATGTTCCTAGCATGGGAGGCAAGCCCAAAGCAACGCTCATCAAGCGTTTGGATAGATAGGTCTAAGGAATATAGCACCCCTTCAGATCCTTGGTCGCAAGTGCATTACACCGATGAAGGAATTTTTCAATCAATGGTAATTGAAGGGGCACCATGGGAAGATTACAACCATCGTTCCCTTCTTCCGGATTGTGAAGAAGATACTCCTGATGACCTTAATTATCCCTCAGTTTTTGATTTCCTATCGAATACTGTAAACACGGTGGATTCTGAGCGAAACTTGTCCAACATTGAAGAGACTATCGCCATAAATATCTCGACCAAAACAGATGTTGTAGAGAATATTTATGTTGGCAAATGTTGTTCTCCTTCAGAACTGGAAATATATAACGCTCTTTTTTGAGAATTCAGAGATGTCTTTGCTTGGTCATATAAAGAAATGCCAAGCATTGACTCGAGTATTGTTGAACACGAAATTAAGATGTATCTAGATGTCAAACCAGTACGACAACGGCTACGGAAGGTGCACCCCAAGAAAGCCGCTACCATCAAGGTAGAAGTTGAAAAACTTCTCCATGCTGGTTTCATTTACTCGGTTCCTCTAACTGATTGGGTATCGAACATTGTTCCTATTATGAAAAAACAAGGAACGATTAGAGTGTGCATCGATTATAGGGATGTAAATCAAGCTTGTCCAAAAGACAACTACCCTACACCCTTCATTGACCAGATAATTGATGAGTGCGCCGGATGCGAAATATTTTCATTTATGGATGGATTCTCCGGGTATAATCAAATAAATATCCGCCCACAGGACCAGTCAAAGACTGCATTTATTTGTCCATGGGGCACATTCGCATATCGAAAATTACCCTTTGGTTTAAAGAACACAGGGGCAACATTTCATAGGGAAATGAATTATGCCTTCCAAGACATCAAAAACATCATTCAACCATATCTCGACAACCTTCCAGCTCATTCGCGAAAGCGGACTGATCATCCGCAGCATTTAAGAGTGATATTTCTACGTTGCCGACACTACAAGATACGACTCAATCCACACAAATGTGTGTTCTGTGTCAGTTCTGGTCGTTTACTTGGTTTTGTAGTCTCGAAGGACGGGATTCGTCTCGACCCATGTAAGGTTCAGGCAATCATAAATTTGCCTCCACCTTCGAATTTGCTTCAAATTCAGAAACTCCAAGGGAAAGTAAACTTTCGGAGGAGGTTCATTCCAAATTACGCCGAACTTGCTAAAGGTTATACTCATCTATTGAAAAAAGAAGTGCCCTTCGTCTGGGATCAGGTTGCGCAAGCTTCCTTTGATGCTTTAAAAGAATCCCTAATGAAAGCATCATTAATGTACGCTCCCGATTATCAAAAACACTTTAACCTATATCTTGCTGCAGCGGATGCAACCATCGCAATGGTTTTAGTTCAAGAAGACAACGGAATTGAACATCCTATATATTATTTGAGTAAGAACTTAAATGATATAGAAAGCAAATATTCTTATGTTGAAAAGCTAGCGCTCGCGGTTGTTCAAGCGATATAGAGATTTCGACACTATGTCCTCTTTCGAAAAACTACCATTCTGTCAGATTGCAACCCCATGACTTATTTATTGTCGCGACAGTTGCTTAGGGGCAAATATTCAAAATGGATAGCGATTCTACAAGAGTTTGATCTGGAATTCGTAAAATCCAAGTCAAAAAAAGCCCTGGTTTTCGCAGAATTATTTTGCGATCTCCCATCGTCGTCCAATGATGAAACATCCGAAGAAATGATCATGGATGAAACTTTGTTTCTGATATCTTCAAGAAATCCGTGGTATGGGGATATAATCATTTATCTCCAAACCCAAAAATATAGGCCTAATACCTCCCGCTCTGAACAAAAATGTATTCGATACCAATCAAAAGACTACATGATCGTCGGTGATACACTTTACCGTCGCGGTGTCAATACAGTTCTACGGAGGTGCCTTACCCATGAGGAGGCCGAAAAAGTCCTGAATGATTGCCATTCAGGCGAGTGTGGGGGGCATCAATCCGGTTACCCTACGACACAAAAAGTTTTACGAGCAGGGTACTTTTGGCCAACAATGTTCAAAGATTGCATAACCGCAGTCAGAAGTTGCCATGCCTGTCAAATTTTCGATAGCGAAACCAGAAGACCACCCGCACCTCTGCAGCCAATAGTTTCTGTTGGGCCATTCACCAAATGGGGCATCGATTTCATGACATGTAACCCCACCTCGACTAGGGGGCATGGGTATATCATAGTCGCAGTTGACTATTTTACCAAATGGGCCGAGCTGATGCCTACATTAGATAACACAGGTGAAACAACTGCCCTTTTCTTTTTCAATCATGTAGTCGCCAGATTCGGCGTCCCACAGGCTATAGTCACAGATCATGGATCGCATTTTCGCAATCACATGATGGTCGAATTAGCTTCCAAATTAGGGTTGTCTCATGACAGCTCTACTCCATATTACCCGCAAGCCAACGGACAAGTTGAAGCAATCAACAAGGTCCTGAAGCGCATGCTGCAAAGGATGATTGGAGTTCACAAAAGGAGTTGGCACCTGATCCTGTACTCAGCCTTGTGGGCATACCGAACATCGGTAAGAAATGCAACCGGGTTTACACCTTTCCAACTGGTGTATGGTCTAGAAGCAATTTTACCTGTTCAGTGCGAAATCTCGTCCCTCAAACTCGCAATCGACCTTCTCCCCGGGACTTCAGAAGAGGAGGCTCATTTCTTGGAACTAATCCAATTGGATGAAACCCATCGTGATGCTGCTTTGGCCAACGAAGCCCATAAGAAACAAGTCAAGGTGCAGTTCAACAAGAATGTTAAACCCCGTGTCTTCTCAGAAGGTGACTTGGTCTTGCTTTATGACCAAGAATCTGATAAATTGGGAGCGGGTAAATTCAAGTCTTTATGGATGGGCCCTTATATTGTTAAGAGAGTGTTAGCAAAAGGAGCCTACGAGTTAACAGCTAGAACCCAGGCAGCAGATCGGTGTCAATATGCATAGACCGAGCAGAGGGTGTGCAGACCTCGACATGCAAATGGAAGAACGACCCATTAAGAGGTCAGATCTGGAAGATTGCTTACAGCCAGAGCACACGGAAATCAGTAGCGACACCGGATTAGGCAGATCAAGAACTCTGCTAAAACCCAGGCTTCAGGTAAAAACAACTCGTTTTCATATTTTTATTAAAACCCCTGAGGAGAAATCTTGTTTAATATGGGTACACGCAGAAAGCACCATCATGCAGCTGAAACAGCAAATTTGGGCTTTGACTGGATATCCTGTTCAGATCCAACATTTGGTCAGTGGTAGGTGGTCCCTCCAGGACAGTAGAACCTTGGAAAGCTATGAGATTAGTCCAGAAACAACCATCATTTTAAACCTTAGGCTGAGAAGAGGGGCTCTGCCTCAGGGACAACCAAGTTCCTCATGAGGAGACAAGGGGAAAAAGACAGCACCTCAGCATCAACCCAAGGGAGGTTCCTCCTACAAAAACATTCTTCAGGGTAACAGAGATTCAGGGTCCTCTCCAGATCAAGGCGGATATACACCCAGGCCATACATAGTAGATCAGCTAGGGCAAACTCCAGCCCTTAACTTTGATTCTACAGGGCTTGATGATTTCGTTAAGTCCTATGAAACGCAGGCCCTAATCTGTCCTTTCAACAGCTTTTGGCCAAAACCAATGGATCTATTTCACTGGATTTTCACCAGTTGGACCATGGAATGTGATATACATTTATGCTCCAAGGGGTTTTTTATAGTTAGATTTGAATCCAGGGAAGTCAGAGATACAATCATTAGTGTTGGGCCTTGGTTCTGGGGAACATCGGGGCTGTTCATGGCTCCATGGTTTCCAGATTTCGATCCAAACAAAATGACTGTATCTAAAGTGTCGGTCTGGGTCCGTCTATATAACCTTCCCCTTCACTTTTGGAGTGAACGAGTTTTGGAAGGAATTGGGAACAACATAGGGAAGTATATCAAAACAGATCTGGAAAGGATTGATGAAAGGGTCTATACTTTTGCACGCATTTGTGTGGAAGTAGATCTAAGTAAAGGGCTGCCAGACAACATAAGGCTGATCTACAAACAACAAAATTGGCTGCATGCACTAGACTATGAAAATACTGCTTTCAGATGCAGGCTCTGCAGGCAAATAGGACACCTGCAAAGCACATGTCTAGAAGCCAAGAAAGCAAATAGTAAAAAGAAGTAGAAAGGGAAGCAGAGGAAAGGATGGCAATTCCCCCCCCTCCTAACTCAGAGGACGAAGAATCAGAAGCAGAAGAGGAAGATACCCCCACAGAGAATGCTGAGGTATCCCAAGAAATGGAGACCCAGAAGGAAACCACATCAGATAACAAGGCTTCACAGCTCCACCCAAATCAGGCAAAGAAGGCAAGCGAGGATCAGAGCATGGGAGGGATCAAATGGCATCACCACTCAGATACTTCAGACTCAGACAAGGAAACAGCCTCTCAGAAAGCAGAAACTCAGTTAGTAATAGCTTCGATCGAGCCCACCCAAGGAGAGTGGCGCAAGGTCGAAAAGAAAAAGGGGAGAAAAACTTGAAGTGTGAGTTTTTACTCACTACTGGATCACAGTTTTTTTGCCTCCTCCTTTTTTTCTCTCTTTCCCTTCTTCTTCTTCTAATTGCACGTTAGTTTAGTAACATTGCGTGGGGTGCGAAAGCACTCGAGCCCAATGGGCAACTTATGGAAATGCTTCAATGCATCTGCTAGTGTAACTTTTCATTTTTTAAATAAAAGGTTACCAATTTTTCCACTGGAAAAAAAAAGGAGCCTACGAGTTAATGGATTATGAAGGGATTCCACTGGCACAACCTCATAATGGGTTGTACCTTAAGCGTTACTATGCGTGATTCAGTAAGGTAACCTATATGCTTTTGTTACATTTTTGTTTTCGCTAAAGTATTTGTTTTGGTCAAGTGAATCTGATTTTTTCATTTGTCGCAGATGTTGAACCTATTGGAATCTTTTGTTGGATATGCCGATGGAGCAAGTCGTAGTTCGCAGAACCTATCTTCTGCGGCCTGGGCCATTTTTGACCCAAGCGGCGAGTTAGTAAGTTTCAGAGGGGTATGTATTGGTCGATCAACGAATAACATCGCTGAATATAGCGCGTTGATAGAACTTCTCTCTGATGCCATCACACATGGCATATGCCGACTGGTCGTCAGGCTAGACTCATAGCTTGTCATACTACAACTCACTGGTATCTACTCCGTCCGAAATCCAGCTATCTATCGCATGTTCCTAAGGGTCAAGATTTTGGAAAGGCAATTTGATTTTATTCAATATCAACATATTTCCAGAACCTTAAACACATTAACTGACTCATTGGCAAATTATGTGTTAGATAGACATTTGCAACATTTATAAAAAGAAGCATCTCATCAATATTTGCATCAGGATCATGTAACTTAACCAAAATAAAACTCCAAAAATAAAAAATATATATATAACTGTTTATGGTTTACACATAATGTTCTATAACCAAGACAAAATTGGTCAAATGACCCAAGAATCAAAAGGCTAGGGGGCACCTTAGTCTAATGATGCTGGTGATAACAAGTCACCGCCTGTGCAATCATGCGTAAAAGCCTAGTCCATTGACTTGGCACACCAGTAGTATGTCGCTGCAACCTCAAAGGCAGATCGTTAGTCCTCACATCTGGAATACCGAGAGTGAGGTCCTCGACCTGATCTTGTAATGCTGAAAGAGTCTCGGCCACATCAAGGTTGCGAAGGATAGCCCTTCCCATAGCCTCTCCTACTGGAACGGCAACTGGCACTCTCAGGCGTACTACTGGCTGAACGGGACTAACATCTACATGAGCACATGAGTTTTTATTAGTCTTGATAGAGTAAAGCACAAAGACATTATAAAAGAAAAACGATAAACAGGAATATGGTCAAAGAATTTACCAATGGCGCCCCACTGTTCGCCAGCTGACAGTACCAATTCTGGGTCACCCCGGAAGTCCATACTAGCATATGGATACTCAGAATAAACCATCTACTGATGATCAAACCACCCGAAGAAGGTATCAGAAAAGGATATCTGAGACTGACCAGCATGCCTAGACATATGGTTGACCCATCTCTGCATACGTGGTTCAGTCGGTGGAGGTAAACCAAGTGCAATATACTATGGCTACATCAGTGGTATCTTTTCCAAGGCGAAGGCAGTCAAAATAGAACCATATCCAAAGTTCTTCAATCTCCCACTTTTCACCTTTGTCAACTGTTCTTTCATCACAAGGAGTACTACGTCACACCAGTTGAACACCTTCGGTTCGAGACATTCCAAGGCGTACTGCATATAAGATCGGTTGGCCACATGAAGAGCTGCACCACCAACCATCCTACCAAAAGTGAACAGAATGGTCCTCAAAGACCTGTCAGTGACATATCAGATGATGATCTTGTCATCTTTACTTGGCTGGGATCCCTCTCCGCAATACCTGCGAACATAATCTCTCACAAATTCACCTCCACGGGCCGAACCTGATAAAGAGATGGGGGCACCCCGCCTCGATAAGCCGGTCAAAAAATAGATGTCCACTATAGTCAAGGGGATGGATTTACCCCTAATCTGGAACACCTGGCTGGTAGGATCCCAAGCATCGTGCAAATACTGCAGCAAGTTGATTTGTTGTCTCATGCTAGAGATGCGGAAAAACTTCAACAGGCCACAATTCCGCAGTGCGTTTACTGTAACCGGATCATGTAAAGCAAGCATGTCGTCTTCTTCATGCTCACGTTCTCGCCATGTAATAGTCATCTTACTACAATAAATCTCTGAAAGCAAACAAAAGAAGAGTTAGATCCTGATTTGGTGAGAAACAAGCAAAAATTTCCATTGAAAACTGTGCATAAATTTCCTTCGTTGCGCTCATCGCACCTACAGTAGTGTTCTAGGTGAATTGCATGTCAATTGGCTAGTAGACAAGCTAACATCCAACGCACCTTTCAATACATAAAGGGTGCGATGGAGCCAGGGCGAGTTTTTCAAACCCCAGAGGCTCAGAAAAACCAGAAATCAGGCTCAGAATGCAAAATGGAAAGGATGAAATGAAAGAGCTCAGGTTTAGCTCCTACCTAGTCCAGACGGCACCGAAAATCGTCCACAGAATCTCCTGGAATCAGCTAATGAAAATCAAGGGGGGAAAGCACCTCCAAATCTCCAACAAGCCAAAGTTCAAATGAAATGGTAAAATGAGAGGTAAAAGCACTTTTAAATTACTTTTACGTAATTCGAGTAAAATATTAGTGTCCTAACTCATTTTTTAAACATATATTGTTCATTTCTAACTAGTTTGATGAAGCAATCGAGTATGCAGTACAATCTTTGAAAGAATAAAGCTATTTATGGTAAATTCAAGAAATGACCGTTATGTCGATCAATTTTAACGCGAACTTCATGCTCGTTAAAAATAAACATAAGCAATGAGCAAATGTTTCCCCCAGCATTTAAGCTCAATAAAAAATGAACCAATTCCCGGTAAATAATCATCGTGAATGTAGTACTTCTACCTTTAAAGCCTTGGTCATGTTCCCATCATCACCTCCACTCTGTATTGGCAGATTATTCACCTCCATTTGATTGTTCACCCCTTTTGAGGAATAGCTGCGAAGAGTAATCCTATTAGCCATCCTTGTAACACTGCCATGATTAGAAAATTCCAAACCTTACCTGGAATCAGCTGCTACCCAATTTTATCACTCGTTCCTCAAAAACGAGTCTCCTTTAAGCTCTTTTCAACTGACTCGTAAAATATGAAAAGACTGCCAAGCCATTAGCCCCTCCAGATCGTTAAAGGGACCGGAAGTGCTATCCCTCCTTTAGATTTTAATCTTTTTGGACCTGAGGGATTATTACACAAAAAGATCGAGCGATTGTTTTGTTCGGCTCGTTAAAAGTATCGAAAATTCATCCCTTCTATATTGTTTTATACTTTTTTCGGACTTAAGGGATTAGATGACGAAAAAGGATTTTTGGAGTTTCCTTTATGTCCCTTTTCAGACTCTCTAAAATTGAAAAGGACCGAGCTATCTTTGTCATTAAACTCGTTAAAACCTAATAGCGACAAACTTGTCCATAACAGAAAAGAACAAGTTTCACTATCGCTAGGCTCGTTAAAACATAGCGATGGGTTTGCCTGAAGGGAAAATTATAGAGCAAGCATATGTTATCCTCCTCAAGCTTGAAAAAAATAAAGAGGTACTGGTCAGCAATGACTGGGGAAAAATTGGGAAGAAAACTTGAAGAAACTTTGTTGGTAGCAAGTCGCTCTTGAACATGACACTTTCACTCCGCATCCGAGTCGGGTTGGGTTGTTTCATCCACCGGTCACGTCACCATGGTCACATCACACCATCCACATTTGGGGTTAATGCTACCAATCCATCATGTCAGTGTCGTCGATATGTTCAAGAGAAGTCACTCAGAGAATTCACCTGTGTCTCACCCGCTGCAATACATTTATGGTCCATTCTTTCATGACCGCCACCCTGAACCTTATATCATCAGACCGTTTTCACCTCCATTAAAATCATTTGCTCTGTTCCATGTCATTGATGTGGGATTCATTAAGGCCCTCCTTTGACGGATCGCTTCTTGTTGACATCAACTCATTATCCAAGAAGCCGATCTAGGGACACCCCTTTTAGTACTTTGAAGCTTGGATGCCTCAACGGCAAGTTTCTCACTTCCGGCGACAGGTTTACATCAATGGCCTTCGACCGAAAGATTTTGCGTGGTGTTCGACGCCAAGTCCTTTATTCACACCACGTGAATTGTACTGCAGTACCTTGAGGGTCATTATCATTATCGGTGATTCCTCTCGCGCCTGTTAGCAGCTTACATCATTGGTTGGTAATCAGGCGATGTCTTTCCATGTTCGACTCTAGAACATCTCTCACATGGATCGACTTGTACTTTGAGTGAAGATCGAATGAGATTGAAGACCCCGGATCTAGTTTCATCCATCCGGGCTGTGATATATATTCAGGAAAATAAAGACATCAAATGTACATCATTGCTGCACAGATAATCATCCAATCAAAGGGATGATGGCTCTACTAGAATCATCAGTCTACACTCAGCGATTGTCTGTCCTATGTACATGAAAATGAATTTATAAAGCTAAGCATGGGAACTCCCGCCTCAGCTAGATCATGAAAATATTATGAAGATAATGTATTGTATTGTATCTTATTACAGGTCTCCTTCCAGCTTGAAAGAACTTCGGATCCTCATGATAAAGCATTTCATCTGACATCAAAAAGATTAACGACCTCATGCTTTAGGGGGCAACTGTTATAGACATTTTTGGGCACTGCAACCCCAAGCATAAACTGTCCATAAACAAAGGGCTCCTAAGTCCCTAAAAGTGTTGTTCCAACCCCTAAAGGAACAAGGTCAACTGATTACAGCTTCTCCCAGAAGTTCTCCATGAAAAACTACTCAGAACTGGTCAAAACAAGATCATTTCACCTGCTCCATAGGCCAAGTGCATTGCATCTCACCTAAGTACACTCAGTGGGTGCGTTTCATTTCAAAAAGCCCTTCTATGGGGTGCGATGGGCGAGAAGAGACAAATGGCAGTGTCAATCCGTGAGGTGGAGAAGCATGGAATCTTCCAGAAACTTCTCCTGTGACACTTGCCTTTCTGAATTCGACCAAGGATGAGTAAGAGATCATCAATCTCCAAGTGGAAGCAAGAACTATCAGAGGGAAGACACTAATCAAATCACAAGCTGACTCATCTCCCTTACAGATATCTATATATGGATCCCTCATCCCAGAGATCCAGAGGCTGGAATTTTGCATCTTGTAAGGAATGGTTGTTGGTTTCTTGAGGCAACATCATAGTGTTGGGTGATCTAAGCTTTGCATGAGGTGAAGAAGGGCTTACTTGCTGAGAGGATGATGCTGGGTCAGAACAACTGGTTGTAACTCTCTTGGCTCTTTCTTGATTATCAATAAAGCTATTCAATATTTCCTCCATACTCTTGTGTAATCAATGTTTTGTGCATTTGTATGGTCAATTTACATCTGATCCTAGATTGTTTATGATAATAGATCCATGTTCTCGTATAGTGTTATGCTGCTTTGATTCTACAGGTACTCTGTAAAGCTGGGTATACAAGGAAGCAAGTAGCAAAGGACTATCAGAAGAGAGAGGAATCGAGCAAGGAACCAAGCACAAGACAGAGGTTGGTCTCCTTTATTCTTCTCTCATCTATCTTTCATAAAGGAAAATGAAAGTAGTTTTACTTTGTTTGTTTCTAAGGTAGCTACCACACCTTAGTGGGATTAGCAATTCTGCATAGACACTTTTCCCTGTAACAATCTTGGTACAAAACAATATTTGAATTTTGTCAATATTGGTACTTGTTGCACACCTTAAGAGCGACAGGATTTCATCTACCTTTTCAAGGAGTTTCGAGATGTTTTTTCATGGAGATATGTTGATCTAAAAACATATGACACACAAAAAATCTAACACAAAATTCCAATCAAGGAAGGGGTCAATCCTTTTGAACAAAATATGTGAAAATTTCGTCAGATGCCTAAACCTATGATTCAAAAAGAGTTTAGGAAATTGTTGGATGCTCAATTCATCTTTAAAGTGCGACATTCAATGTGGGTATCAAATTTGGTCTCGGTGAGGAAGAAATCTAGGGGAATTCCCATGTTCATGGATTTCCACAATCTTAATCATGCCTCAAACAAGGAAAACTATCCAGTGCTTTCAATGGAACAGGTTCTATAGAATGTGTCGAGGTCTTAATTGTCTTCCTTGTTGGATGGATTGTTGGGCTACAAATAGGTTCTAGTGTAAGATTTTGATAGACATAAAACAACCTTTCAAACCAAGTGGGGTACGTTTTCTCTCAAGAGAATAGCTTTTGGACTTATCAATACAGGTACAACTTCTCAGCATGTGATGTACATCACATTTCATGGTTTTTTTGGTAAGAGCATCATGGCCTATCTTAATTATGTAACGATGTTTTCGAAAAGAAGATCTGACCACTTATGCCATTTAAAGCAATTTTTTTAGCAATGTTGAAAATATGTGATATATCTTAATCCCAAGAAGAGAAATTTCACAGTTTCTTAGGGAAGTTTCTTGGGACATATCATCACTTTTAAGGTCAACCCTAAAAGGGTCAGAACTATTACCTAGATTCCCTTCCTGGTGAACAAGAAATTTATGAAGTCCTTCTTGGGGTAAATTAATTTCCTCCATAAATTCATCTCTGATTATGCATAGATAGTGAAACCACTATAGGAGATGATAAATAAGGATGTGATATACAAGTGGGATAAAATGGATAAGGATGCATTCTCTCGTATAAAGAAAGCGATCACACAAGCACCAACACTATACAATCCAAACTTCAGAAAATATTTACTGCTTTACACTTTCACTTCTGATACTTCTGTTGTGGTCATTCCTATAGAGAAATATGATCAAACTAACGAGTAGCCCATATCATTCATGAGTTTTAGCTTGCAATGACCTAAACTCAATTATCCCACCATTGATATAGAAGCATATGCAGTTTACAAGGTGGTAAAACACTTTTAGCCTTATCTTTTGAAAGATAATTTTGTGATCTGTGTGCCACACCCAGTTGTCAGATCGTTGTTTGTTTAATAAGAACTGGGTGAAAGAAGAGCAAACTGGGTGACTGGCTTACAAAATTATGATCTTGATTTCAAACCAACTCACACTATCAAGATCCACGGTCTATGCCAGGTAGCAACAGAAGTAACAAAATAACCAGAAGATGATTCTTCTGGATGGGAGTAGGAGATTGAAATGTACAATATTGAACAAGCTACCCCCAATGACACCCCAATCTCTTGGTATGCAGACGTGCAACAATATCTTGAGCACAATACTCTTCCCTCTCACATATGAGTGAGACAGAAGAGGGAAATCATATTGGAAGCTTTACCTTTTCAATTCATATATGGAGTGCTTTTTACAAAGAACCCTAATAGAGTCCTACTCAGATGCTTGGAAGCACCCTATTCGGAAACGATATTGCATGACATCCATCACAGACTAGGTAGAGGACATTTTGTCGGTGACACTATAATGTACAAAGTTATGTGAGCTAGTTCCTATTAGCCCACACTTGTCAAATATCCTCACGCTTATGCCCCCAAGTTTTTGTTTTGTTGGGAATGCAATGGGTGAGAAAAGAATCCAGCTGCCCCATAGCAACACATCAATTAGAAGAACCTTTTCAACAATGGGGCCTAGATTTTATCAGTAAGATCTTTTCACGCTCATCAAAGCAACACTGTTATAATCTCACTGCTATAGATTACTTCACACAGTGGATAGAAATGATTCCCCTAAAGAAAGTGAATGATCAAGAAGTATTCACCTTCCTCAAGAAAAATATTATTACCAGGTTCAGCGTTCCGACTTCACTTTTTATAATGCAACATATTTTTAATCACTAAAATTTTATGATTTTTCATTGGAAAATGGCATTGTATTTAAGCGTTCAGCTAAATACTTGTTGGGTTGTGTTATATTCTTTCCACAACTAGCCCACGTAGTTAACCGGGGGGTTATAAGGGGGGCGAAGCCCCCCCTTTGTTGCACCAATTGCGTAGCGGGGGGAGTCACAGGGGGTTTGAGGGGTGCAGGTAACCCAACTCTATGGGGTCTGGGGCAGCACCCCAGAAAATTTTGGTTTTGGACCCTATATTAGGTTGGGCGGACCTACCTATGGTTTTGTGCATGTTTTTCACACATGGTTTTGGACGCGATGGTTTTCGGTCCATGGTTTTGGACGTGATGGTTTATGGTCCATGATTTTGGATGCGATGGTTTTCAGTCCATGGTATTGGATGCTTTGGCATGTATAAATATGTATTGTAACATTGGAAGGAACATAATGAAAAATCAAGCTGGTAGTCCCAGTTTTGGTATCTAGGGGAAAATCTCTGTGTATATGTGTTTCATGTGTTATGATCTCGCATTGTTTATTTTTTGTTCTTAGAATTCATATGTAGGTACTTTATGTACAGGGTTAAAACCTACAATACTACCCCCATGGAAATGTTCTTGCTGAGCCAACCAATAAGAACTTTATCTACATCATTACAAGATCATCTTCTTTGAACAAAGGAACTGGCACACTTCTTTGGTGAATGCCTTATGGGCTAACTGTGTCATGTCTAAACCTTCTCTGAACACTTCTCCTTACTTCCTGGTGTATTGAAAAGAAGTCATCCTACCTCTAAAAATTTACCTACCTTCCCTTCTACTTTCACAAGAATCCTAGGGTAAGCTTTGTCTCTTTGTTCAAAGTAAGATAAACACTCTCCTTAAGCTACAGGAAGAAAGAAGGAAAGAAAAATAAAAAAATTATCTTCACCACAGTCATATCAAGAGATAGTTTAATAAGATGTCTGCGGGAAAAATGGGATTCAGTGTGAGTGACCTCATATTGAAGTGGGATAAATACCAGGAAGGGAAGGGGAAACACACTAAGTTCCAATCCCTGTGGATTGGACCGTATGTTCTTCATGAGAAGATTGTCCATCACACTTACTATGTCCAATCCTTAGATGGAAAGAATGACTATCTTCCTATAAATGGCCAAGATTTGAAGAAATATTTTCAATAAGAGTCTAGTGTTTTTCCCTACCCTATGTACATAGTATGTTGTCTTGTTTTTCTTTCATGTTTGGTCTTTTCTTTCTATTTTATTTTGTTCATATGAATATGTGTCATGTGTAAGTGGGTTTTTTTTTCCAATGTATGTGGCATAATTGAAAAGACTCTTCTGACACTGTGACATTTGACTAACCTTCAGTCCTTCTTCTTCATCTTGGTTACACCTTTTGGTCGATGATGTCCTGATGAAAAATACGATCCTTATGTAAGGAGAACTTTTGTGTCAAACCATGATATCTATATCTATTCTAGAAACCTCATGCCTACACTCGGTTCTTTATTCTTTGTTATTTTCCATGCTAAATTGATCAAACCAAGAAAACCAATATCATAGGTTTTATATGTGCTTGTCTAAAGGAACAACCTCTTCTTCTCTCAATAAGTTAGGATCCCTCTTCCGCCCCATGAAATGATTAAGTGCTAATGCACAGAACTAATATATAAAATAAATAAATAAATGGAGAAAGAAAAGAAAGGATTCTTACACAGGCAGGTGAAGAAAGCAACTACATCATGTACTATCCAAGCTCGCTGGCAGTAGAGAAATGTTTATGTTATTGAAGTGACTCTGCTAGGGTACTATCCAAGACTACTGGTAGAGGAGCAACACAAGAGATGAAAACTATAATCTGAAAATCTAAATTTCACGAATAACATGTTTATTTGGAAACTTAGTGAAAAATTCCAACCATGGGATGAGATTTATCTTTTCGAGAGGACAAATTTTGACTACTAAAGTGCTAAATTTGGACAAGGGAAAGTTTATTTTTGAATTAAAACCCAAATGTACATACTTGATCAGGTTAGTCCTAAAAACTTGAACCCCCTTGGAACGTTATAAATAGAAGTGACATCAACCTCACTTCGACATGATCATGAGGCATTATTCTATTCTCTTCTTTGGCTTGGCTTGCATATGTCTAAGGCAAGTTCATGGATATTAGTTGGCATAGGTCCGAAATTCTAGGATAAGAAGCTCACATCTCTATTTTTAGGGATTTGGGTCTCAACCACAGGCATCTCATGAAGAAATTTTGACTGTAGCCGCAAGCACATCAAGGAGAAATTTCAACTAAATCCTTTCAGCCACATGCATGACACATCTTCCCTATGACTAGAACCTAAAGGTTGAATTTTTTAGTTAACCAAAGTTTTCACGTGTTGACCGTAGAATTTGGTAGTTGAATACTAACATTGATAGTTGACTACAATTTCCCAAATTAGATATTTAGATTATTAGCATGGTTGTGTTCATCTTATAAATATTATTTAGAGTATTTTCTTGGACAGTTGTAAGGATGAAGATATAGATCATCTTACTCTCTTTTGCTGAACCATTCAATGACAATATAATAAGAATAAAAATTTGAAAGGATTTTCCCCATAGTGGATTTTTCCCTATTCTCTAACCAATCCTCGTGTTTCTATGTGTGATTATTTTCTTCTATTGTTCCTTTATGTTTCGCTACATTGATGATGATATTGTTATTTCTACATAGTTGCATATGTTGTTGAATAATGATGTAAATTTGAATAATGATATCATGTTATGGGGTGAATTCAAATATGGAAATAATGGAATCAAATTATCAAGGAAAAGAAAAATATATCCTTGAAAAAACTTAATATGGAATCAGAGTTGGGCTAAAGAAAATTCATTAAGATCACCCCTGAGAAGACACCTTTCATGGAAGCAAGAGAAGATGGAGGAGACCTCAAAGAATACTGGAGTTTGAAGGAAACCCTAGGTAATTTGTGTATAGCGTTTGATGGATATCATGAGTTTATGGTTTGAAATGAAACCTAGATTATGACAAATATTAGAGATATGCACTTTAGAAACCCTAACATTATCAATGTGAAGATGTTCAAGCACTTGTGATAGATTTGATGTAGCCCTAAATGGTATAGTCTCAATTAGGCCTTGTTTATTGTTGAAGTTGATGAGTATAATGAAGGAAACAATGTTATATGGTCAATGGACAGTCATTTCTTTTGAAGGCTGGTTCAGGAGGTAGATGATCTTCTTTAATTAAAATATAAGTACCTTTTAGATTTATGTTACCTCTTTGTGATTCTATTCTTATTTGATTTTATTGCTTTAATTATTACTTATACTTTCTGCATGAATATTTGAGTATTTGGATACCTCTAACCTCTTGATGAGATCTGATAAGTGGATCCTTCTTGAGGATCATATGAGATGTAGGAAAATATGGCTAGTGCATGAAGAGAAGAGCTAGCGATGAAAAAAGGGAAAGGAGGCAACTGATGAAAAAGTTGACAAAGTGCTCTAGCTACCATTATCAAGGTGCACAGGTATCTAAATACTACAAGGTATATACGGTATGTTTTTTCAAGGTTATATTTGAGCTGCAATATTGGATGGAAAGGAAAGCCCTATGATATAATGAGTTTATCACTTTCACAAATGAATCATGCATCCATATGAAAGGGAGTTTCATTCCTAATACTTATGATGAGATGGTACACCTGGTATTAGACATGTATCTCACATTCTATTAAGTAATGGCAAAACTACTTAGAAACATTGGTTTTTGATATATTGTTGTACTCAATATTTGGCATTTTAGACATAATGGATTTTGATATTATAAAGAAGCCTAGCACATTGATTCTTATATATGGTAGCTTGATACAATTGATCATGTTTGTAATAATAATGATAACCATGAGGATAAAAATGTAACAATAAGATTGATATTCAAGATATGTTTTTGACCGTGTTTATGTTTTGAAGAGCCTAATAATCATGACATATGGTAAAATTGAATGCCTTGACTTGATGGATTGAGTTATGTGATAAATAAGTGTTGTTGTGATCATGATCCTTCAAGTATACTCCTATTAGCTATTTGACACTAACCCTTGATCAAATATCGATGTCATGAGGTGATGATGAAGTAGATTATGTTAACATGTTATGATCACTATGATATATGTGTTTGAACCTAATATAGTTTGATTTTGTGATCTAACCTTTCTATCGATGGATGACAATATTATAGATAGGATGATGTCTTGAATAATGATGACCAAAGTGGCTTCCCATTTAGAGGGATAAACTCTCCATATATCCCTACTTCTATTTATCATTTGAAATATATATATTATTTATTGTTGAAGTTTTTTTACATAAATAGACAAATATCTGATGTGGTTGGTCTAAGTTCTGGTATGAGAAGAGAGGACTTCTCTTTGTTTAAGCCCCAACAACACAGAAGCAAGCTTAAAAGTGTGGTTGTAGCCTGCCAACCATAGAGAAGAAATCCAATGAGTGTGGTTATTCCTGTCGATCACAAACTTGAAGCTTTATGCATCAATATATGGAATGTACCAGCGGTATGAATGTCCTATAGATATGGAGCATACATCAAAAAGGTTTTGTGAGCAAAGAATGTTTAAATATTTGAGTTACTAGAGAGAATGTGAATGCATTGACTAAATTTATCTTTGTAGGGGACTGAAATATGCATATCAATATGTTAGTATGATTTAACCATTAAAGCTAGTGTATGACAATATTTGAGATTTGGAAAATTGTTTGAAGTATAAACAATTGTGATTTAGTATGAATTAATATCACAATGAATGCATGGAACTTCTATAACTCATTCTTGAATATACATCAATCTTATATGACTTATCTACAATGTATCCATTCATATTTAGTGGCAGAAATGATTCATGTTATGATCATAAGGATGACTTGTTAAAGTTAGATTGGATAATGCTTGGTAAATAAAAGGTTTTTGTAACTTGGTATTTGGATGTGAGCTCCACCTAAAATTTGGTCTTAAAAGTTTGTCACAGGGATATTATCAAAAAATTTTATGATATTGATATTAGTTTTGATTTGGCATTGAAGGCTTGATAATATAACTTAGTTAATTTGATTTCACAATATTGATTTGTGTGAGGCTGAACATATTGGTTTGGATAAGTTTTATGTTTGTGGAAAGAATTATATGAAGTGAGCTTACTAAACCTGGTATGTCTACATTGAAAGTCATTTGGTGAAGACAAGAATATGTGCCCATCCAAACCTCTACTTGAAAAGTGGTCCAAGATATGTATTTGATTTTAGTTTTATATAATCATGGTCTATTCTTCACGGGTAATGAGCCTATGATGATTAAGGTAAGAGGGATATGGCCTCTAAAGTTTGAAATGCATAATCATGGCATGATGAATTACTTTTTGAAGTATGGAAAAGAAACTCTAGATTGTGAAGATATTAAAAGAAAGATAAAATGTGAATCCTTTGACACTCTGATCGAATTTCAAGAAGTTATGAAGAGATATTGTTGAACCTGACTTGGAAACCGATACTTGATTGAAGCATTCATGTTCTATGTGAACACCAATCTGTATATTCATAGAATTTGAGTCAATTCATGATTAAGCCTCTTCATATAAAATGAATTTCCACCAAGCACACTTCGAGATATTTGCATGGGATGATTAATTTTTTATCTGAGACATTCTTCCTATGATACGTGACTACATGGATGTACGGACTTTGTTTGGGATCGTTATTGATGAGATGAGCACATATAGGTGTTGCCTTAGTATGAGATCTTCCATTATATTTTTGGATGAGAAGTCCATAGCTTTAAGCACAACCATGGTTGAATATGATGTTGTTGGCATAATTAGTTGTGACACAGGTTGAAGGCGCCCTTTGGAGAATTGTTTGAGAAGGCTTTGGATCTGAAAGGGATACATTGTGATAATAATGTGTGGGATATGATTGCAAGAGAATCCTGTATATAGCTTGGACTGAGATATATTTAGCTAGGTGTTGAGGTATGAGACAATCTTAAGCTTCTGGTTTCTACCTGTGTAAGAGGAAGGATGAATACAATGTCCTTTAATGTGATATATATTTTTGATATAATATTTGATTCAATGTCATGCATGAACATGATACTACTGCTATTGTGACATGATGATTAAGTAGGTACCATATATGTGCCCGATGATATGTTTCTAATCTACAAAGAGAAAGACTTATCGAGAACAATGATCCAACTCTTCCCCCTTGTCTGAGCTCCCAATGTGAGGAATTAAGATGGAAGGCTCCTAGGGTTGAGGGAACTCTAGACAATAGGGTGTATGATCCCTACTCTTATAATAGGTTGGGTATCTCCCCTATTGTTACCCATAGGGTTTGTATGATCCTTGTCCATTTTGACAAGCTTGGTATCTCCCCCTATATTTTTCTTTGAAGAGTATACCCTAGTTGGCATCATTCCCACAAGTTGGGCTTATTGCGATTGTCCCTTCCCATTTGGACAATGGGTTGAGGAGGCTTAGGGATGTGTGATCCTTACCTTTAGTAAGTCGGGTATCTCACCGAAGCTTGAATTATGATGCAGGTGTTTTACCACATGACTCTTGATGGTAATTATTGGGAATATTAGTGAGGAAAAAGGATGGGTTTAGATTTGATCCCCTATATCACCTATTGCTCGATATGGATTTGGATATGTTTCACTCCCCCATCTGATTTTGGGTTGAGATGTTCTCCCCGCTGTGATTTTTGGGTTGAGATATTCTCCCCTATATTGTTTTGGGTTGTGACTAACCTCCCCAACATGGTTTTAGATTGAGATGTGCTCCATGATGTATTTTTGGATTGAGCTAGGATCTCTGATGTTGATGTAGGCCATAGAATTGGATCCCCACTGATGTTTCCAAGGTAGTAGCATTGGGATCCCAACTGGCAGTGATTATTGGCAGTAGTAGTGACTCCCTAATGAGTAGAGGGTGGTAGCCTAGGCTCCCCTCCAATATCAAATTATTCTTCTTTTATATTAGAGAATACTAAACATATTAGTAGAGACAATCAAGATATAAGTAGGAAGAAGCAGAGATGAGCCGAGATGAATAGTGATGACATTTGATGATGAGATACTTGATATTGGATATGATTTGATGATAGGATACTTTCGATGATTACATGTTGTAGTTGGAATTTCTCCCTAGCTGAGAGGGGGTGTTAATTTGGTAGCTCGGTGACAAATTCCAACCATGTGATGAGATAACTCTTTTCGAGTGGACCAATTTTGACATTTGATGTGCTTAATTTGGACATGGAAAGTGTATTTTTCAATTAAATCCCACATGTGCATATTTGATTAGTTTGACCCTAAAAAGAATTGGACACACTTGGAAGGCTATAAATACAAGTGACCTCAACCTCATTTGGACATGATGATGAGGCATTCTTCTATTCACTTCTTAAGTTTGGCTCACACAGGTCTAAGGCAAGTTAGCGAAGATTGTTTTCCATAGGTCTGAAATTGCAAGCTCTGAAGCTCACATCTCTATTTTTAGGGTTTTAGGTCTCTGTGACAGTCATGTCATGGAGAAATTTTGATTATAGCAACATGCTCGTAATCGATAAATTTGAATTGAATCCTTTCAGCCACATGTATGACACAACTTCCCTGTGACTGGAACTTAAAGGTTGAATTTTTTAGCTGTCTGAAGTTTTCGCCCATTGACCATAGAGTTTGGTAGTTGACTATAGATAATGATAGTTAACTATAGGTTCCCAAATTAGGGATTTTTCGATTATTAGCACGGTTGGGTTCATCTTATGGATATTGTTTAGTTGATTTTTCTGGATAGTTATATGGATGAAGATATGGATGATTGTACTCTCTTTTGTTGAATCATTTAATGAAAATCTAATAAGAAGAAGAATTTGAAAGGATTTTCCTCGTAGTTGGTTTTTCCCTGGTCTCCGACCAATCTCGATCTCTCTTTGTGTCAACTATTTTCTTCTATTGTTACTTTATGTCCCTCTACATTGATGATGATATTGTTCTTTCTACATAGTTGCATATGTTGTTGAATAATGATGTAAATATGAATAACGATATGATGCTATTGGGTGATCCAAATATGGAAATAATGAAATGAAATTATCAAATAAAATAAAAATATATCCATAAAAAAATAACATGGAATCAAAGTTGGGTTGAAGGAAAGTCATTATATCACCCCTGAGAAGACACCTTTCATGGAAGCAAGAGAAGACGGAGGAGACCTAAAATAATACTAGGGTTTGAAGGAAACCCTAAGAAATTTGTGTATTAGGGTTTAATGGATATAATGAGGTTAGGGTTTGAAAGAAACGTTGTGTTATGAAAAAGATTATAGATATGCACTTTAAAACCCTAGCATAATCAATGTGAAGATGTTCAAGCACTTGTGATAGATTTGATGTAGCCCTAGATGGAATAGTCTCAATTAGGCCTTGGTTATTGATGAAGTTTGTGAATATATTGAAGGAAACAATGTTATATGGTCAATGGACCGTCATGAATCTTGAAGTTTGGTTCAATAGGTATTTGATCTCCTCTCGTTAAAAGATAAGTACCTTTTAGATTTATGTTACCTCTTTGTGATTCTATTCCTGTTTGAGTTTATTGATTTGATTATCACTTATACTTTCTGCATGTATATTTGAGTATTTGGATACCTCTAACCTCTTTATGAGATGTTATAAGTGGATGGTTCTTGAAAATCATATAAGATGAAGGAAAACATTGCTAGTGCAGGAAGAGAAGAGCTAGATCTGGAAAAAAAATGAAAGGAAGCACCTGATGAAAAACTGACAAAGTGCTCTAGCTGGCATCATCAAGGTAGAAAGGTATCTCAATACTCCAAGGTATGTATGATATATTGTTTCAATGTTATGTTTCAACTGCAATATTGGATGCAAAGGTAAGCTCTAAGGTATGATGAGTATATCACCTTCACAAATAACTTAGGCATGCATATGAAAGGGAGTCTAATTCATGATACTTATGATGAGATGGTGCAACTGGTATTGGATAACTATAGTACATTCTATTAAGTCATGGTAAAACTTCTTAGAAGCATTGATTTTTTATATATTGGTATACTTGGTATTTGGAATTTTAGACATAATGGATTTATTGATCTTATAAATAAGGCTAGCACGTTGATTCTTATGTGTGCTATCTTGATACTATCGATAATTTTTGTAACAAGCATGGTAACCATGATGATAGAAGTGTAATAATAACATTAATATTCAGGATATTTTTGTTCAGTGTGGTTAGTTTGTAATGAGCTTAGTAATTGTTCTATTTGGTAAAATTGAATGCCCTCACTTGATGGATTGAGTTACGTGATAAAGAAGTAATGTTCTAATCATGATTCCTCAAGTATACTCCTATTAGCTATTTGATACTAACCCTTAATGAAATATTTATGTCATGGTGTGATGATTAAGTAGTTGAAGATAACATGTTATGATCACGATGAATATATGTGTCTGAACATGATATAGTTTGATTTTATGATGTAACATTTATGCATGACAGTATTATAAATAGGATGATGTCTTGAACAATGATGACTGAAGTGGCTTCCCATTAAGAGGGAGAAACTCTCCATAAGGTCCCTACTCCTATTTATCATTTGAATTATATTTATTCTTTATTGTTGAATTTTTCTGACATAAATAGGCAAATATATAATGTTGTTGGTCTACAACAAGCTCTGGTATGAGTAGAGAGGGTTTATCTTAGTTTAATCCCCCAACAGCATGGAAGCAAGCTTAAGAGGGTGGTTGTAGCCTTTCAACCGAACATAAGAAATCCTATGGGTGTGGTTATGCATGTAGGTCACAAATATGAAGCTTTATGCATAAAAATATTGAATGTATGATCATAATGGAAATCCTACATATATGGAGTCAATATCAAAAGGTTCTATGAGTAGGGAAGTTTGAGTATTTGACTTACTAGAGAGAATGTGAATGTGTTGACTAAATTTAAATTTGCAGGTGACCTAAATATGCATAACAATATGTCATTATGATTTAACCATTAAAGCTAGTTTATGATAGTATTTGATGAAAATTTCAAGGGTTTGACGAGATTTGGTAGATTGGTATAGATGAGAAGTGTTTGGAGTGTTGACATGATGCTTTATAGTTCATAAATATTCTTTAGAACATTTACATGATGATTCATATATTTTTGGCTTATGGATTAATTGAAATCACAAAGATGAAAAATAAGGGTTTTGACTTGATATCTAATGATTTTCCTTGATGACAATACTAGTTGATCATAGTAAATTTTCGTAACTAATATTTGGATTCAATAATTATTTTTGTATTGGCCTCATTGTCTTTGGCACATTGGTTGAAGTATAAACCATTCTGATTCAGTATGAAGTAATATCATAATGAATGGATGGAACATGTATGACTCATTCTTGAGTATGCATGAAACTTACATGACTTGTACCCAATGTATCCATTCATATTTAGTGTTGTTAGAGCCTAGATTTTCCTCAGGCTGAAAAGACAACGTTCTAGGTCCATATCAAACCACACTCAGCCTCACAGCTAGCCCTACGAGGATAAGAAAGGGCTCTCTCCGGGTCAATCTCAGCGAAAGATAATCGATGGGGCTTGAGATGACTGATTTTGCAACTAATCTTAGGCTAGGTATGAAGTGTAAGGATTGATTTGTGGTTTTGGGGTTTTGTTGGAAAAAAGGGACAGGCAAATTTTGGGTCCGGGGATGAGGCCTAGTTTTTGCAGAGTTCTGATTGGGGCAACGAAGGCAATTGCTTTGATGCTTTGGATTTGAACGAATGGGTGGATCAGATCGGTGAGGGGCCAAGGAGGGCAATAAGGTCTCAAGAGTCCTCCTCAAACAGATGAAAACATGAAAAATTAAACAAAATATCCAGGCAGAGCATAGCAGTCCATGAATTCTACCTTAATCACTCTTTTGTTTAATTGCAGAAGAGAAGAGAAGGGAAAATGATACACAATAACATCAATGAACTTACAAATACATAGAGAAACACACCATCAAAACATAAAGCCACATGGATCCCAACAAGTGCTGCAAAACCCTCGTCTTTCCTTTGCCAAAATTGCAGAAATGAAATGTACAATGGAGTGCTAAGCAATCCCAAGTGTCCAAACTTCTATCAAAATCCAACCCCTACACTATAAAATCCATAAAATATATACATTTTCTCATCCTTGTACAAAGGGATTGAGCTCAACCATTTTCTTGAAAATAGAATTAGTTACATTAAACTTGGGCCGAATTTCTGAAAATAGGTGTTGAAGATGAACTCGTATTTCCTAACCCATAGCACCTGTTACAAAACTGAAAGAGGTTTTTGTAGATAAGGTCATTTTAGAGAAAAAACTCACTCAAATTTTGGAAATTGGTTTCCAATAGCTCGAAATATGTTCCACAAAATCATCTCTAAAACAGAAAACCATTAAAAATTTAAATCTGTGAAAATGAGCTGTAAAGATCTAGTCACATATCCCAATCCATGACACCTGTGAAAAAACTGAAAGAGTTTTTTGTTACATGGCTCGTTCTTAAAAAAAATCTCCTTGAGTTTTGAAAAATTACTTTCCATCTGTTGTAAAATGGGCCCGCACTAAAATGACTAAAACAGTAAAAAATATGAAAAATTTGCTTTGTTTTACTGTAGGCTTCAAATATCACTGTATATCTCCCACATAGTAGCACTTGTGAATAAACTGAAGGAGGTTTTTCTTATCTAATATGTTATGAAAAAAAACCTCTTTCACGTTTGAAAAATTCCTTATCATTGTTTCAAAAACTGATTTTGTACTAAACTTGTTATTGTGTGCAGCAACTGACCTCAAAACATGCACAACAAAGAATCACTCATTCATTTCTTCTAATTCAGGAATTGGTTACTAGGAGTGTGATATACCATTGGAAAGATTTTTCTGAGCTTCATCTAATGGACACACTTGTGACATGTTTTGTGCTGAACATCATGTGCAAAACATCTAACAAAACTAGACATAGTAGGAGCTCCTCTTGATCCCTTGTGATGGGCTGTGAAGACTGGAACTAACATCGGCTCCAATGGGGATGGTAGCTCCTTGGAGGTGACAAGTGTTATAGCTCCAAATCTCACTCTTATGGTTTGTGATGCTGCACTTATGGCCTAGGGCAACCCCTCCTTCCAGACCTGGTCCAAACATTTAAAAAACAATGTTTTATTCCCTATACGCGACTTTTCCCTGTGTTAAACGCGTGTACACGCGGGTCTGTCATACCCAACCCGCGTGTATCTATTAAAACACTTAAAAAAATATAATTTCCTCTTTTTCGGGCGGTGATCGCAGGTTTACCTGCTGGATCACCTGTTAGTGCCCGTGGCCCAACTGTTCCCAACCAACTCCTAACTAAAAAACTACTTTGGAGAGGGTATAAAAAGACATCAAAGGGAAGGCCAAGGGGAGAGAGAAAGGAGAGCAAGATTATTATGCTGAGATTTTTCCCTTAGACCAGGTCTGAAGTCCTTGGTGCATTCTGCACTTCCCCCATTTTGCATAGGAAACCCTTGTTTCCATGTGTATTGGTGATCATTCATCTTTGACATCATCATTGAGTAAGACTTGGAAGGAGCTCTTGTTGGAGGCTGGAGGCTGGAACGAATCCGGGAGGAAGCTTGCTTGGAGCCTGCTGAAGGTGTTCAGGTGATATCTTTCCGATATATGTACTTTATTTGCCTTTATATATAAAGAAACACGTCTTTGTTCCCGAATAATCTTTCTTTATGCTTATGAGATTCTTGTGTTGAATTCTTATGAAAGTGGTTACTTAAAGATTTTTTATAACTAACTTTATAGCATGAAGATGATTTATATATAAACTTCTATACATGTATTGTTGTGTTCTTTGATTTGTTTGTCTTGCAGGTCAAAGAAAGAAGAAGGGAACTCCAAGAAGGGTTTGCACCCTAACGGTCTTCTCGAACGTAGGACCTTAGGTATGTACCCTAAACATTAGAATTTGCTTAAAAGTAAAAAAGATGGCTGTGTGTGTGTGTTTCTTTGTATAAGCAATTTTCAGTCTGGTAGAGTCTTAGCCCAAAGGACCCTAGGGGTATTTTCCCTTCAACCAGAATTGGTGACTCCGCTGGGGACAACACTCTTGTTGTTCCTAGTTTGGGTAGTCCTCAAGCCAATCAAGGCTCAGTCCCTCTGTTTGTTGGTTCTGACTGTCTGATATTTTCTTGAACTCCAAGCTTTTCCAGTTTTTCAGTTTGTGTTTTTTATTTTTCTTGAAACACTTCATCTACGCACTTTTTCTGGATTACAGAAGCGTATATACGGAAGTTGCACTAAGTAAACCCGCGTATACGCAGGTTTCCTTAGTTACAGTCGCGTGTACACGCATTCTGCAAATAATTGCAGGCGCGTATATCACATAATTTTCAAGATTTATAATTTTTCTTTTGCTGAATGTCTGTCTGGTGGTTTGGGTCAGTTTAAAACAGTCAATTCCCAGTGACAGTTCTCGGTTTAACAGGGGGCATCTTGTTTCGAACTCTCTCTAGTTATAAGGAGTGCTAGTCTTGTTTTTCGTTGATTGCAAGCGTCATTGATTTTTGACACACAAGGTTTCTGTTTAAGAATCTTGATTGCTCTGTTTCGGCGGAGTGGGAAGATTGTCTTCAAATCTTTGTGTCCATTTTGTTTTCATGACATTTATGTTTGCTTAACGAAATCGTTTTTATGACCATTTACTCCTTTGTTTCGGGAAATCTGCTTGTTACCAGTTTCTTGAAACTTGTCTTTTGATATTTTGGACTTTCATTGCTGCTTTTGATTGTCAAAAGCGTTTTCGAACACATTTTATTTTTGTTGAGTTTTCATCATTTGAAAGGTGTCAATTCACAAAAGTGTTTGGTGGCTTGTTTATCAATCATTAGTGTCAGTTTTTTTTGAGAGTTTTCCTTTGAAAAAGACTTTTTGGTTTGATTGAAAGAAAATCTTTTGAAAGTTTTTGAGTTTCGCTTTCTTAAACTTGCTTCTCATCTGATTTCCTTTTTTGCGAAGTGAAAGTGCTTTGTTTTTTATCTTAAAACTTGTTTTTATTGTTTGGACGAAATGATTAGTAACAAATCATCTTCTATCTAAGCATTTCAGTGGCAAGACAAAATTTGGTAAAGCAGCAACTTTCCTTCTTTGTTTTTAGAGTAGTCTTTGAATCGTGCATCCACATTTAGTTCTTGCATTAGGGAAAGATTTGCATCTTTTTTTAGGCATATTTAGTTTTGTTAGTTTTTGTGAGTGTGGAGTCTGAAAAGAAAAAGAAATTTTTTTTGTTTATATTACAAGTGCCTTCTGAACCTCATAGAAATTGCTATTCATCGAAAACAAAAGTGCATGTGCATGTAGCTAGGTTTTATTAATTTCTTTTGCATCCATAAAACACCACAAGTTTCACCTCCATTACCTTTGACTTAAAGAACAGCCTAATAAAATCAAGCGCTTAATTAAAATCCACTAGAACTTTTTGTTTTAGTTATTACACCAACAAGTTTAGGATTTTAGGGCCTTGGATTAGGCGAGTGGAGAGTTAACTCTCCAAGGCCACACAAAACGTCAAACATAAGAGTCTGATTAAAGAGAGTAAATCCAATAGCGTTAGGGAGTCCAGGAAAGCTCCGGATCTGGGAGTTAAGCACGAGGGTCTGTGAAGACAGGGAAGAGAGATACCCCCTCTCCTACTTGTCCGAACTTACCTCACGACTGTTCTGCCTGGCTTCTGCGACGAGTTGGTACCCATAGTTGCCTCTCCTAGGGATCTGCATAGGTGGCTGCGGAGGGGAATCCCGTGGCACCTGAGGTCGACGTTGTATCACTCTCGACAGTACTTCCGGAGGGTGCCCTTGCGAAGCTTGGGGGCTTGCACCGGCGCAGACTGTTGTTAGGAGGTCAGCGTAACTTCCTCTGATACCTTCGCTGATAGGACTGGGCCCTCATCATCCCAGACTATCCTCGGAAGGCCCTTTGATTCACTTTCTCGTATTTTGGTGTCCGGTCTCAATCACCCGGAGCGGAAATACTTGAAAGTTGTTTGACTGGCTGTATCTTTAGGAACTTTATACTGTGTGCTCTGTGCTCCTAGTCGGCTTAGCTTTTAATTTTTTTGAGTCTTTAGTTAGATCTTAACAAAAAATTCAAAGTGGCTGACCGGTCTCCAAGACGGTCTCGAAGACTTCGTGGTCTCTCGCCACCTAGTTTAGAGCCTTCTCCTAGAAGGCGCAGAGGGAATACTACCGGTGGGGTCCGTCCCACGCCGGCTGACGCATCGGGGATTGATCCTCCTCTCGGGGATATTAGCGGCCAAGCAAGGCCTGGTACTTTTGAACAAGAGAGGGACGCTCCAGTCTTTTCTCAAGTTCGCTTTCAAGCGGAGGATAACGTAGAGGTAGAAGAACTTTCAGAATCATTAGTGATTCCAAATTCTCCACTACCATCTAGTTACCCAGACGTATTGCAATACGTTGGGCCTCCATTATATAGACCAGCGAGTCCAGGTTACACTACACGCTTACCATTTATGATCACTACTGGAAGCATGGCTTCCACGAGTGCTGCGACTATGCAAACCCCAACATCGGTGCAAGGGGGAGGAACCATTTCCATCCCCTCCGCTTCCTTGTTTGGATCGTTTGCTAGCACATCTTTGGTTGGGTCTACCTCCATTCCGTCCACGAGTGGAAATGCCCAAACCAATGCTTTTAGTACTGGTTCCTTCCTTTTTGGCACCCAATCACAGGGTATTCCGTCAGTTCCGTTCAGTGCCGCTACGTCCATGATGGGCGGATCGGCTTCATTTCAGGGTTTTCCTTTTGGAAGTGGTCATATTCCACATTCCAACCCAACGGTAGGATCCATGCCTTTTTCTTCAATAGGACAAAGCAGCAATCCTTTCCAAGGTTGGAATAACCCTGGGGCTAGTAACGCAGGAACTGCGAATCCATTCATTGGCCAACAAGGAAGTAGGCCGTATTCCACGGTTAGCATGTTTCAAAGTATTCCTCCCCTCGCTTCGGCTTGGAACCCATATCAGGGGTTATCGACTCCTTACAATTCTTTAGGAGGAAACTTTGCAAGCTATGGAGCTTATACGGCAGGAGTTGGTCAAACTCCGAATTTTGCTGGGCCACAAGGCTTGCCCTTTGGTTCAGCTGGTTCTACTGGTCACTTGGGGCAGCCTGGTGCCTCTCAAATCCCAGGACAATCTTTTCAGAACTTGGGGAGTTCTGCCCAGTCTGGGTGGAATCCCCTAGGTCCTCCTAGGCTTCCATTTCTGGCAACGTTAAACTTGCCAGATCTCACTAAGCTAACGAACGACCCTATCAGATACAATCCGGCCTGGCCTCCGGTCCCAACCAAACTCCCTTTGGACATCCCAAAATTCGAAGGGAAGAGTGGTGAAGATCCGAGCGATCATGTAACCACATTCCATTTGTGGTGCTCATCTAACTCCCTCATCGAAGATTCGGTTAGGTTGAGACTTTTTCAGCGCACCTTGACTGGTAATGCGGCTAAATGGTATATAGAGTTGCCAGGGGGCAGCTTTACATCGTTCGCTGACTTAGCCAATATCTTCTTGAATCACTTCCAGTTGCCTGTCCGCTATGATGCCGGAACTGAACTTCTGGCTACCTTTCGTCAGGATAAGGCAACCCACATTTCTGATCACATACAGGAATGGAGACGGAGAAAAAGGCTCATTAAAGCCGAAATCCCTCTGGAGTACCGTCTAGAGTGGTTTTTGAAGTCTTTGCAACCTGAGATCTCCAAGGATGTCTCCATGTCTGGGGTCTATTCTGAGGAGCAAGCCATTTTCAGGGCCCAGCAATTAGAACTGATCTACTCTCAGTCTGGGATCCTCCAAAAGTACTTGCCAGATGCTCCTGGATCTAAGGTTGATTTAGCTAAGCCAAAGCCAGGTCCTCACGCGGATGGTATCGTAGGGTCAGTAGACTCGACTACAGTGAACTTGTTGAATCAATTGCAGCAGTTGTCATTACAAACTGCTTCTAACAACCAAGTCACAATGTCTAATCCTCCTGCTTCCCAAAATTCTTCCATTAACGCCGTCCAATCCGATAACCCCAAAGGAAATCAAAATTCCAATGGAAAAAAGAAAGGACGTGGTAAGAAGAAGAACCAGGATGGGAAGCCCGATGCAAATAAATCCGGCAACAACGCTGGTGGTGGTGGAAATGAGTCGAGAAAGAAAGTTAAGTTTCCTTGCAAGTTATGCAAAGGAGACCATCTAACTCATCTCTGCCCTAGAATTGAAGACGCTCAGCGCTTGTTAGGACAGCAAGGGACTTTTAGTTCGCAAGCTATGTTAACTAACTCGTTTCCCCAAGGGCAGCAACTTCTTGCTGGCGCAAGTTCGAACCCTGGTACCTCCGCAGGGGGCAACCAGGAAGGGGACAAGTCATCAAATGTTTTCATGATGGGTGCTCACGCTAATGTGGCCACACGGTCACGCGATTATGGTGAAGGTGAAAATTCTAAGGGTAAATCAGTTCCCGAAACTAACAACCCACTTCATATTGAGCGACCTTCTGTTGAGACTATACCCTGGGTGCCGAAAGGTTCAGCTAAATGCGCGACTATCAACCCTAATATTAGGGCAGCCCAGAATTACTCCATTGTCGAGGATCTGGCTCAGAGTCCATGTGCTATGTCCGCGTTAGAGGTTCTCCAGACATGTCCTACTCAACGAAGTGCCTTGCTATTGGCAACGGGGGCAGTAGATCCAAGTAATTCCTTAGTTCTCTCTTTTGATATGAGTAATGTCAAAAAGAGACTTCCTCATCACATGGCTTTCCAGATAAAGTCTACCTACCAGAAAACGAATATTTTCCAGACGGTTGTAGATGAGGGAGCTTCCACGTGTGTCATGTCTATGTCATGCTGGAAGGCCATTGGATCATCGACGGTTGTTCCTTCACCCACCCTATTGACAGCATTTGATGGTCACTCTCATAGACTGTACGGGATTATCCCGGCTTTTCCTATATGTGTTGGAGGAAAGGTCGTTAATATTGAAGTAGAAGTCATAGACGCTAACCTAGATTATAATCTCCTATTAGGAAGGAACTGGGTATACGAGATGGAAGCCGTTGTTTCGACTCTATTTCGTGTCATTTGCTTTCCTTATGAGGGAAAATCGTTAAGGTTGACCAATTGGACTATTGTCCAGCTGATCCTCAAGCAAACTCTGACTCTACCATTCCTTTAGTGGGTAACCCCCGTCCGCCTATTGAGAGTCTAGGAGTCGGGATGTATTCTTCATTGATGGGTACGTTTAACCTTCCCCCTCCTATAGTTGGTATAGATACAATTTCATCCTCCAGGGATCCTTTACAGAGAGAGTTTGTCCAAACTCTTTATTCTTCGAATCCTGGAACCTTAGCTTCATCTGTGACCACATCAGGTGACGACAAGGTGGGTGAAATAGAATCTCTTATGTCTGCAGCAGAACCTAGATGTGAATCTATCGATAACTCTGTAGATAACCATTCTACTATTTCCTCTGGGAAAGAAATAGATGGTGATGTGGCTCATTTTCGGACCCCTGATTCCACCTCTGCATCGGATTGCTCGGATATTGTTTTTCCATCGGATGAAGCGATATTCGAAGCAATGACGGCCGTAGATCGACCTTTGGAAGATTTACATCGTCGGTTATACTTTCATTCCCCTGTGCATGAAGTAGAATCTCGGTCCTCCAGTTCGACTAGTGATGTTTGTACGGTCCCTTTGGCTCCGACACATTTATTTGCCGAAGAGAGTATATTGATTGGTTCGATCGTCGTACCTATAAACATCCCTAGGAGTCAGTTGGCGGAGCCCCCTGACGGGCTCTACCTCAGGAAGTGCTTTGCTTAGCTTTGGCCAGGCAATGGCTTCTTTGTATTTCATGTATATTTGTACATATCTTATCGAGCGTTTTCTGATATCAGCACTTTTGGTCTGCTTTGGCAGGTGTTGATGGATGATTTGGTTTATTTTGGATTCGCCGATGGTGCTAGTCGGCACACTCGGAATCTTGCTTCCGCAGCTTGGGTACTTTATTACCCAACTGGTCAGTTGATGACATCGAGAGGCGTGTGTATCGGTCCTGCTTCAAACAATATGGCCGAGTATACAGCTGTTGTAAATTTATTATCCGAGGCAATCTCTCATGGGATCGACTCGTTGGTAGTGTATCTTGATTCTCAATTGATAGTGTCTCAGTTAAATAACATTTATCGGGTTAGAGATCCATCATTATATCGCCAATATTTAAGGGTGAGGTTGTTGCAAAGATCATTTATTTACATTAATTATTTGCACATTCCAAGATCTCAAAATTGGTTAGCTGATTCTATCGCTAATCAAGCATTAGACTGGCATATCAATCATTCATCATCATAAAATCATGCATCAAAAAGTCAAACTGTATATATATATATATCGCAAAGCGTCTCGAGTGTACATATGCGTGTCCAAAATATACAAAATTGGGACTCAAATGCCCATAATCATGTCAGGCATATCTAATGCCTCGGCTCTGGATGAGCATCTAAATAACTAACTATAGCAGTGGCCACGCGCCGAAAGACGCGAACCCAGTCACGTGGCATCCCAACCACATGACGCTGCATATCTGGAGGAAGGTCCTCTATCTCGGCCATCGGTACTTGGTAGCTCAATCTCGCCAAGTGTCGCTGGACGTTGTTGAGCATCCTTTCCGCATTTGCAGCCTCCTCTTCGGCTCCTCGGCCACGCCGCCCATGCCGTGGGAATCCATCTGGTCGCACAGGCCTAATGTCTGGAACATGATCATCATATCAGTCATTTGAATCTCATCAAAAAAAAATATATATTTTTCAAAGTTCATCATTATACTTGAAAAATCCTAAAAATCATAAAAATCAAAAAATCTTACCGATCTCGCCCCATGCTGCGTCTGGTGGTAACACTAGGTCAGGATCTCCTCGGAAATCCAGTCCAGCATAGGGGTAGTCGTCTATGGCGATGATCTGTTGCTCCCACCAAGCAAAAAAGTCGTCGTCGAATGCATTCCTGGGCACTTCCCCACCCCCCAGACGTTTCATCAAGTCAGCCCACCGGCCCATGCGTGGATCACGTGGACTACTGATGGGAACTGCTACCCTGGGGCGGAGTGCGGGAACCTTCTCGAAGAAAAACGTGCATAAAATGGTTCCGTACCCAAAGTTCTTGGTCTGTCCCTTCCTGATAGAAGCAAGCTGCTCCTTCATGTTGGCAAGTAGAGGAGTACACCAGTCAAACACCGTGGTGAGACAGTCCACTGCTACGCTCATGTTTATCCGTGATGCCTGATGTAGCGAAGATGACCCGTTCACTCGAGCTATGGTGAACAGGATTATCCGCAGTGACAAACTCGCCACGTGTGGGATCGAGATCTGACTCCCGACCTTCCGAATACCTGGGCAGTAAAGTTGTACATAGTCGTCTACGCTGAGACTATTCCGGGTCCTGCCCCGGGAGTGGACTACCTCTCCCCTTCGGGAAAGGCCCGTGATGAAATATATATCTTCCACTTCTATCCTGAGTGGCATCTGATCAATCATAAAAGCTTCTTCCTCGACATCCCAATAATCAATAAGTCTCTCGAGCAGACGCACATTTGCTTTCATATTCGGCAACTTGAAGAATTTTAACAATCCGCATCCCCGTAAGGCATCTAATGCCTCATCATTGTCCATAACTTCATTATCTACAGCTGAGTGCTCTCTTTCACGCCATGTGAGAGTCATCCTGGAAGAAAAAAATCATTTTCATCCATTAGTTTTTTGTATAAAAATTTTTCGCTGCGCACACGCGGTTTACCCTATACACAGTCACGTGTAGGGCCGTCGTATACGCGATTTATATACATCCAACCCGCGTGTACGCCGCAGAGCGATTTTTTGCAAAAATCTAACGGTGAAACATTAATTAAACTTCCTAAAAACTATCACAATTGATTGCAAGACAAGTTTAGTGCTTACCTGGAAGTTTTCGGCAAGTTTGAACGGTTGAATAAGTCACGGGGAAAGTTTGCTCCTTTTGCTCCACAATTTGCTCTCCAAGTCAAACGGTGAAAATGGTAAGTCCAAAATTTCTTTTTATAAGTTTTGAAAATGCAAAATTTTTTCAAAATTTTATTTTGTTTGGTTTCATGTCACTTTTAACTTGGGAGCTTGGAATGTCGAGATTGAGTTGTTTTTCAGGACATTTTGGACATTTTTCGACGGTTCGAGACGGTTCCATGACTGCTGACCCGTCATGGCAGGTATCGTGTTCTCACTGGCATATAGGTTAGGGACACCCTTTTTCCGTTGCATTATGCATACTAGCCTCCGTTTGACCGATACATCTGCCGTAGGGTCGACCCCATCATGTTATGGTTCGCAAGCCATTTTCACTCGCCGATTCTTTAAATCATGACATGATGGTAGAGCCATCCTTTTACATGGGCATCCTAGTTAGCACCTCACTAACATTTGTTGCCCATGCTGCTTCGTTTTGAGTAGGCTCGGGAGTCCTCTGTAGTCCTGCCATGACTTATGCGTTGAAGACTCATTCTTCTTTGCTTCTTCGCTTCGTTCTGGCCTTATACCCTAGAGGCTCCTATGTGTGTTGAGTTGTACTTCTGCATTGCATGTTGACCATTTGCACCTTTTGGCCTATAGCCGGCTTCACTTGGACTCGTGTTTAAGCCCACTTTTGACCATGACGTCTGCAAAAATCAACCTTGCATACCCTTGACCTCTGCAGCTTGACATACCCAGATCCGTGGAAGGGACATACCTCTGAGTGTCACTGACCAGTTTTTCACCTCCCTGCATTGAGCATAGGAACGTTCCTTTCCCAGGAACTAGATCATCTGTTTCACCGACACTCGTTCTTTCCACTGTACCATAGCATTCTTTTATTATTTTTCCGGCTTATCAGAAAAAGACAAAAAAATTAAATATTCCAAAAATTAAATATTTGGAAAGTATACAGTGCCTTCCATTGGGCATGGATGGTCAAACAACTGAAAACCCAAAACAACTCATACCAGTCCGAAAAATTATACATACTGCAACTTGTACATAAACAAATACCAAAAACTGAAATGTTGCCTTAAGCAGCTTATTTATGTACAAATCTAACCCACTTTTCTTCAAAATTGACAGATCAAGTAATGTTATAATTCCATATCAACCAATCATGTAACTATGACAAGGATGCTGCTTGAAAGTGCTTCAACCATGACACAAATGTAAATGATGACAGCCATACATGCTCATAACGAGTTTGGTTATGTAAAAGACAATTTGACTTATCATTCAAACTAAAAAAATACTCCATATATGCGACAATAGGATCAAAGAAACCAGACTCTACTTGCTGCCCTAACTCCTCAACACAGACCACCAACTACAAACTGTTAATGCAAACATCCACGGGCAGCTCTATTGTTTCTTGTTTTGAAGGAGGGAGAGTTTCCAAGAACTTTCTGGGATCTCGAAATTCATATGATTGGATCTGATCATTTAAATACTGAATCTCCTTCTCAAATTTTTCAACAACTAACTCAAAGAAACCAATTTTTGTTTTAGGAGGAAACTTCAGAGATCTCAAACATTGAGGCACAGCAATGAAAAATACTTCATCAACTTCAAAATCCACTAACTGATCTCTAACTTCTTTTAAAGCTTCACAAAACACAGGGTCTGCCACATACCCTACCATTTTATTTTAGTGCATGAACAGATCAGTGAGTGCTGGAATCTCTAGATTGAGTTGGAGTCACCAAGTGAATGTTTTAGCCTTCATTGTATCTGACTGCTGTCCACCATCAACAATCAGATCTAACTTGATACATGTACTAGGGAAATTTGCAAGTTAGATGTTCCGTTTATAAGACTAGACCTGAGATTGAGTGAAGCAGCTTTTATCTACTTGTGCTAATGCAAAGCAAAAGCATTTCGAAGGCTACCTGGCTAACTTCAGGCTTCGTCTGTAGTCTATAAAATGAAGAAAACTAACAAACAAACAATTTCTTCCCCAGTATGGTTACCACTATGTTAGAGCCTAGATTTGCCTCAGGCTGAAAAGACAAGGTTCTAGGTCCACATCAAACCACGCTCAGCCTTGTAGCTAGCCCTACAAGGACAGGAGAGGGCTCTCTCCGGGTCAATCTCAGCGAAAGATAATTGATGGGGCTTGAGATGACTGATTTTGCAACTAATCTTAGGCTAGGTATGAAGTGCAAGGATTGATTTGTGGTTTTGGGGTTTTGTTGGAAAAAAGGGACAGGCAAATTTTGGGTCCGGGGATGAGGCCTAGTTTTTGCAGAGTTCTGATTGGGGAAAGGAATGAAATCACTTTGATGCTTTGGATTTGAATGAATGGGTGGATCAGACTGGTGAGGGGCCAAGGAGGGCAAGAAGGTCTTAAGAGTCCTCCTCAAACAGATGAAAACATGAAAAATTAAACAAAATATCCAGGCAGAGCATAGCAGTTCATGAATTCTACCTTAATCACTCTTTTGTTTAATTGCAGAATACAAGAGAAGGGAAAGTGATACACAATAACATCAATGAACTTACAAATACATAGAGAAACATACCATCAAAACATAAAGCCACATGGATCCCAACAAGTGCTACAAAACCCTGGTCTTTCCTTTGCCAAAATTGCTGAAATGAAATGTACAATGGAGTGTTAAGAAATCCCAAGTGTCCAACCTTCTATCAAAATCCAACCCCTACACTATAAAATTCATAAAATATATACATTTTCTCATCCTTGTACAAAGGGATTGAGCTCAACCATTTTCTTCAAAATAGAATTAATTACATTAAACTTGGGCCGAATTTCTGAAAATAGGTGTTGAAGATGAACTCGTATCTCCTAAACCATAGCACCTGTTACAAAAATGAAAGAGGTTTTCGTAGATAAGGTCATGTTAGAGAAAAATATCTCTCAAATTTTGGAAATTAGTTTCCAATAGCTCGCAATCTGTTCCACAAAATCATCTCTAAAACAGAAAATCATTAAAAATTTAAATCTGTGAAAATGAGCTGTAAAGATCTAGTCACATATCCCAATCCATGACACCTGTGAAAAAAATAAAAGAGGTTTTTGTTATATGTCTCGTGCTTAACAAACGCCTCCTTGGGTTTTTCAAAATTACCTTTCATCTGTTGCAAAATGGCCCCGCACTATAATGACTAAAATAGTAAAAAATATGAAAAATTTGCTTTGTTTTACTGTAGGCTTCAAATATCACTGTATATCTCCCACATAGTAGAACCTGTGCATAAACTGAAGTAGGTTTTTGTTATTTAATATGCGGTGAACAAAAACCTCTTTCACTTTTGAAAAATTCCTTACCATTATTTCAGAAACTGATTTTGTACTAAACTTGTCATTGTGTGCAGCAACTGACCTCAAAACATACATAACCAAGAATCACTCATTCATTTCTTATAATCGAGGAACCGGTTACGGGAGTGTGATATACCGTTGGAAATATTTTTCCGAGCTTCTTCTGATGGACACATTTGTGACATGTTTTTTGCTGAACATCATGTGCAAACATCTAACAAAACCAGACATAGTAAGAGCTCATGTTGATCCCTGGTGACAGGCCTTGAAGACTGGAACTAACAAGTGGTGTTATAGACATTTTTGTGCCTTACAGCATGAAGCATGAAATGTCCATAATCAAAGGGATCCAAAGTCCCTAAACATGTTGTTCTTACCCCTAGAGGAACAAGGTCAGCAAACCACAGCACTTCAAATCAGTTCTCCACCTGAAAACGCTCAAAAACAAGGAAATTTTGGATCATGTCAACTGCTACACTGGCTACCTGCACTGAATGTCAACTGCTACACTGACTACCTGCACTGAATGTCAACTGCTACACTGGCTACCTGCGCTGAATGTCAACTCCAACACTAGCTACCTGCGCTGAACGTGTTTGGACAAGTGGCAGGCTCATTTCTCAAGGTGTCAATGCCCAGGAAGCTTCCAAAATGACACTTGGATCAGGGAATTCGCCCAGTGATGAGTAAGAGGTTCTTAAACTCCAAGTGGAAGCAAGGATCTCCAAGTGGACTCAAGAACTGAAGTATAACTGAAGTGGGAGAGGACACTAGTCAGCTTGAAGCCAGCCTCAAGATGACTCATCCTTTCTCCAAATCTCCTATATATAGAGCTCTTCTATGAGGTCTAGGGAGGCTGGAATTTTGTGCAAAGCAAGGAAGTGCTGTTGGTTTACAGTTAGAGCTATTGGGTGATTGCTTTTATAGAGGTGAAGAGGAGATTTCTTGCTGCTGGGGAGGTGCTGCTGGATTGGAGCCATTGATGGTTGTAATCTCCTCAGAACCCTGTTACTTCTATCAATAAAGCTTTGAATGTTCTCCTATATACTTGTATTGCATTGATGTATTGTATTTACTTGTATATTTGATTCACTCTAATCCATGCATCAGTTATGAGTACATGTATCTTGTAGTCTTCTTCTCTCTGTTGTGCAGGATCTGTGTGTAGCTGGACCGGCAAAAGGAGCTAAGAGCAGAGAACAAGAGACAAAGAGAGAGGATAAGGATCAACAAAAGCGAAAGACACCGGTTGGTTAATCTTTTCTTCCTTCTCTCTGTACTTTCATAAAGGAAAACATTAAAGCTTTACTTTCAGTTGTTGCTAAGGACTGTCACCCTTAGAGTAGGGATAGGGTCATCCGAGTCGGATACTTTTCCCCACAACAAGTGGTATAAATGATTCATGCTATGATCATAAGGATGACTTTTTAATGTAAGATTTTATAATACTTGGTAAATAAAACGTTTTTGTAACTTGGTATTTCGGTGTGAGCTCCACCTAACGTTTGGTCTGAAACATTTGTCATAGGCATATTATCATAAAGTTTTATGATATTGATATTAGTTTTGATTTGGCATTGAAGGCTCGATAAGCTGACTTAGTTAATTTGATTGCACAATATTGATTTGTGTGGGTTTGAGCATATTGGTTTAGATAAGTGTTATTTTTGTAGAAAGCATTATATGAAGCAAGCTTATTGACTTGGTATGTCCACATTGACAATCATCTAGTGAAGCCGAGAAGATGTAGCCATGCAAACCTATATTTCAAAATGGTTCACGATATGACTTTGATTTTAGTTTTATATACTGATGGTCTATTCTTCATAGGTGATGAGCCTCTGATGATCAATGTAAGAGGGAGATTGTGTCTAAAGTTCGAAGTTAAAAATCACGACATGATGAATTACTTTTTGAAGTATGTAAAAGAAAATGTGAATCCTTTGACACTCTGATTAGTTTTCAAGAAGTTATGAAGAGATATCGTTGAGCCTGAATTTGAAACCGATAGTTGATTGAAGCATTGATGTTCCATTTTAAAACCAATCTGTAAATTCATAGAATCTGAGTCAACTCATGAATAAGCCACTTCATATATAATGAATTTCCACCGAGCACACATCAAGATATTCACATGGGATGACCAATTTTTGTTCTGATACATTCTTCCTATGATATGTGACTGCGTCGATGTACTAATGTTTTTTTTGATAATTATTGATGAGATAAACACATCTAGGTGTTGCCTTAGTATGAGATATGCGATGATATTTTTGGATGAAAAATTTGTATCTTTAAGCATGATTATGGTTTAATATGATGTTGTTGGCATAGCTAGCTATGACGTAGGTTGAAGAATCTCTTTGGAGAGCTTCTTGAGAAAGTTTTTGATATCATAGGGATACATTGTGATAATAATGAGTGGGATATGATTGGGAGAGAATCCTGTATATAGTTGGGGCTGAGATATTTTTAGCCAAGTGTTGTTGTATGAGACAAGATTAGGCTTGTAGTTTCTACCTCTATGATAGGAAGGATGAATAAAGTATCATTTTTGTGATATAAATAATTCTGTTATAATTTTTGGTTTGATGTCATGCATGAACATGATACTACTTCTATTGTGACTTGATGATTAAGCCGGTACCAGATATGAAAATGATGATATGTTTTTGATCTATAGAGAGAATGATTGATTGAGAACACTGAGCCAAATATTCCCCCTTTTCTCAGCTCCCAGGGTGAGGAATTGGGATGAAAGGCTCCTTAGGTTGAGGGAACTCTGGACAATACGGTGTGTGATCCCTACCCTTACAGTAGGTTAGGTATCTCCCCTATTGTTACCCATAGGGTGTGTGTGATCCTTATCCGTTTTGACAAGTTCGGTATCTCCCCTATCTTGGTATTTTTGGACTATACCCTAGTTGGCATCATACCAACAAGTTGGTCTTGTTGGGATTGTCCCTCCCTATCTAGCCAATGGGTTGAGGAGGCTTCGGTGTGTGTAATCATTACCTTTGGGGAGTTGGGTATCTCACCCAAGCTCGGATTATGATGCAAGTGTTCTACCACATCACTGATGAGGGTAATTATTGGGAAGATCAGTGAGTCAATATGATGGGTTGAGATGCCATCCCCTATATCCCTTATTTCTTGATATGGAGTTGGAGATGTTTTACTCCTCCATGAGATTCTCGGTTGAGAAGTGCTCCCCGATGTAATTTTTGGGTTGAGATATGCTCCCATATACTATTACAGGTTGAGACTGCGCTCCCTGATGTTTTTCAGATTGAGCTAGGCTCTTTAATGTTGAGGCGGGTCATAGAATTGGATCCTCATTGATGTTTCATGAGTAGTAGCATTGGGCTCCCAAATGGTAGTGATTTTGAGTGGTATTAGTGGCTCCTTGATGAATAGAGGGTGGTAATTTAGGCTCCCCTCCAATATCAAATTCTTCTTCTTTTAGATTCGAGAATGTTCAGCACATGAGTAAAGATAATAAAGAGATAAGAAGAAAGAAACATAGATGATCCGAGATGAATAATGATGACATTTGATGATCAGATACTTGAGATTGGATATGATACGATGATTGTATCCCTAGCTGAGAGGTAGTGTTAATTTGGTAGCTCAGTGACAAATTCCAACCATGCGATGAAATTCCTCTTTTCGAGAGGACCAATTTTTACTATTGAAGTTCTCAATTTCGATAGGGGAGAGTTTATTTTTGAATTAAAGCCCACATGTGCATATTTGATTCGGTCAGTCGTAAGACAAATTTGACACCATTGGAATGATATAAGTACAAGTGACCTCAACCTCATTTGGACATGATCATGAGACATTCTTCTAATCTCTTCTTTTTTTGGCTCGCATAGGTATGATGCAAGTTCATAGAGATTGGTTGGCACCAGGGTTTGAAGCTCATATCTCTATTTTTAGGATATTTGGTCTCTGTCACAGGCACGTCAGGGAGAAATTTTGACTTAAGCCTTTGGGCCCCATGCATGACACTTCCTCCCTGCAACTAGAACCTAAAGGTTAATTTTTTCAATTGACCAAAGTTTTCGCACATTGATTGCAAAGTTCAATAGTTGAATACAAACAGTGACAATTGACTACATGTTATTGAATAAGGGTTTTTTTGGATTATTAGCATGGTTGGGTTCATCTTATGGATGTTTTTTGGTTGATTGGATTCTTTTTAGTTGATATTGTTGTTAAGTTGTATGGATGAATATATGGATCATTATACTCTCTTTTGTTAACTAATTCAATGACAATCTAATAAGAAGAAGAATTTGGAAGGGTTTCCCCCATAGTGGGTTTTGCCATGGTCTCTGATCAATCCTCATGTCTCTATCTGTGAATGATTTTTTTCTATTATTCATTTATGTCCCGCTGCATTTATGATGATATTGTTCTTTCTACATAGGTTCATATGTTCTTGAATAATGATATGATGCTATGGGGTGAATTTAAATATGGAAATAGCGAAACATAATTATAAAATGAAAGAAAAATATAGGCCTAAGAAAAATTAACATAACATTACCCTTCTCCTAATTAGAAACATTGTGATATGATTTGTTTTAATTATTATGTTCAACCAAGAAAAGATGAAGGGGAATATGTTTATACACAAGGTAAGTGGGGAAACCATAGTGATCTGAACGATAAACCAATTCTCCCATAGGAACTAGACCTTGCACAAAATATTTGACCAAGGAAAAGAAGTTGGAATTCAACGAATGTGTCGCCAAGTGTTGTAGTTGCTACAACACCCTCCAAAATTGTGGCCTACATCCAATTTTAGAGCATAATTTGACTTTACATGTTTTTTTCGCAAGTATTAAGAGTCATCACATGTGTTTTATCTAAGTATTATTCTCCCATTTAGAAGAAAGTCAAATTGTTGTCATTTAGCATGGAAAGCGTCGCACATCGCATATGTGTGGTTTTGGTTTTCTTCAAGCGGTAAAATTTGTGTTAATGCGTCATTATTACCATCTAGACATGTATTGAAATCATTCTAAGAGTTTCAAACATTAATGCACAAGTGTTGTGACTGTGGTCACAAAATGTATCTTTGGTGTCGCACTGAGGGTAAGTTGTCGTCATGTCGTCACATTGAGAGAAGTATGTTTCTCATGTGTTCTGAATGATCAATGTTGCATTTTCAACTGTTCTAAGTGTGTGATAATAATTAAGTTTTATCATTTTTCCTTTTGTCTCACTTATCCCACACTTAGCCAAATCTAGAAAACATCGTGCCTGAGGAACTTGGTCTCACTCAACTTCCCTAAACTGTGTACTGCATAGTCTCAGTCCTCAAGCTTCAAACTTTCCTCTTGGCACTACGCAATTCACATTCCATACCTTCTAGAACTACACACTACACAGTCTCAATACTCAGTCTCAACCCTTGAGCTCCAGAACTATGCAACATCTTCCTCCAACCATCCCCTTTTGCGCATTGTGAAGTCTCAAGAATCAATTCTCAACCTTGACCTCTTGAAATATGAAAATTTATAATCCCTTGGCCTCTATCCCTTTGCAATTACACAATGGGAATATTTAAGCCCCAATCCCTAATCCTGGCCTCTTGAGGCCCTCAATTGTGCATATGACTATCCATGGCCTGCTTGAACTATGCACTGCACTATCTCAAAGCTCAATCATAGCCCCTGCCATCCTGAACTATGCAACTATGCAATCCTTGAGCTTCTCTCCCAGCCTGTCACCTAGCTCCAACTCAGTTAGTGGTCATCATGAAGCATGTTACACTAGGGGATTTATCGAAACAATGTCGTATTGTAATGAGTTTATTGCCATTGAAAGTATTCTATCATGTTATGATAGGATGATGATGAAGGAGATGCAGAAGGTGACCCTCCTAGAAGACATATTCGAAGCTACAAAAACAAGTTAATCAATAAAAAAAGATGAAGGGACACCAGATTGTGACATTAGTTGGAGATCAAGAATATATTGAAGATTCCTTATCTTCAAGCCATATCAAGGAGGAAGAAGAGGAGCACATTTCATCTCTCAAGAAGACACAAGGAAAGAAACAACAAGGAGTGGTTTGACATTGCCATGTCATCATGCAATTCATATCTTTAGTGTCATGTCATGAGTCATCATTTTCCACATCATTTGTGGATTAAGTAAATTCAATATTAGAGAAATGTAATGTAAAGTTGAAGTCCAAGAGTCATCCATAGAATGTGAAATGTCATGAAGGAGTCAAAGAGTCATATAGAAGTCAAATAGTTATGAGGATAGTCCAATAGTCACAAGGGAGGTGAATGGTCACCTGTTTTGTTATCTATACACCCTCATAGCTCATGTAAAGGACTTTTGACCTTAGCTCCTCCTACCATGCATTAGAGAGGAAAATAGTTCTTTTGGAGGAGAAAGTGGTTATTTTAATGCTCCACTATTGGGGCTATTGGTGTTCACTCTCTTGATGTATCTTGGAACTTTTGCTTAATTCAAAAGCTCACTGAACCAACACACTTTCATGCATATGTTGTAAATATTGTAAGACTATTCTTTGAATATTTGTGATGTATTTTGTTTTCATCAATACTAAGGAAATTTAACTATTTTGGTATCTTTGGTATTTATCTCGTGGAAGGTGTCTTATATGTGTTTTAACAATTATTGCTTCTATGTGAACTATTTCGCTAGTTGTCTAATGATTCATTCATATGTACATGCTCATGTGTCTTTACTAGATTAATACTATTACTTGTCTTTTAGAGGCTCATTTCTCTCTCCCCTTTCAATAAAAGAGCCTTGATACATTCCACAATTGAACATTCCACAATGCATACTCACTTACTAATCCAAAAGAACCTGTGCATTACTCTCTCCTATTGAACATTGTAGCCAAGGAATATCTCTGAGAATACATGACAATGAGGCCTTAGATTTGGAGGGGATCCCACACAAAACAGTGAGAAGTATAATTTGGATGTTTCATTGGGGAGACCCCTTTGCATGTTGGCAGTATCCAATGTTGTCATCAAGTCCTTTTTTCTTCTCTATTCTTCCACTTTCCTTGCCCACCACACATTCTAAAATACTTCGTTTTCTTCACATTCTGGTGTCAATGGATTATTTTGTTAGACATGGTGTCTTTGGCGTGAAACTCTATCATTTTTCATGGGCCTTCAATTGTTTTGGGGTAGCAGAGAAAGTAGTGTGCCATCTAGTATGATCAGGACCAGGTAACAACACCAGTGAGAGTCTTAATGAAGACTACCCATGGGTTTTGTCCTAGACTTACTTTATACGTTGCATGGGTGTTCCAAATTGAGAGAACAAAACATAATAATAAAACAGAACCAAATTAAAAATAGGCAACCACAAATAATAGTTACACTTTCTTAGTTCTTTATTTATTTGGTTGCAGATACCTAGTAGAATTCGTTGCCAAATTTCTAAACCTAATGTGCACAATTTCATTAGGTGCATTGTACGCACTGTTATCGGGAAATGTAGTGTCTATGCAGAGCTGCTAGTCCCACTAAGGCTGGTAGCTACCTTAGAAAAAAACAAACTAAAACCACTTTTGTTTTCCTTTATGAGAAATAGATAAGAGGGGAAAGAAGGAGACCAACCTCTGTCTTTCGCTTGGTTCCTTGCTTGATTCCTCTCTCTTCTGATAGATCTTTTCCACTCACTTCCTCGTCTACCCAACTTCAAAGAGCACTTGTAGAATCAAGGCAGCATAACACTATCCAAGAACATAGATCTACTATCATAAACAATATAGGACTAGATATATATTGACCACACAAATGCATATATCATCAATCATACATGAATGTGGAGGAAAAATTGAATAGCTTTATTAATAATCAAGAATAGCAAAGAGGATTACAACCAATTGTTCTGACCCAGCATCATCCTCTCAGCAAGAAAGCCCTTCTTCACCTCATGAAAAGCTTAGATCACCCAACACTATGATGTTACACCAAGAAACCAGCAGCACTTCCTTACAAGATACAAAATTCCAGCCTTTGGATCTCTAGGATGAGGGATCCATATATAGATGTTTGCAAGGGGGGTGAGTCAGCTTTTGAGATTTGATTAGTGTCCTCTCTCCGATAGTTCTTGATTCCACTTGGAGATTGATGATCTCTTACTCATCCCTGGGCAAATGTAGAGAGGCAAGTGTCACAGGAGAAGTTTTTGGAAGATTCCATGATCTTCCACCTCACAGATTGACCTTGCCATTTGTCCACTCTCGCCCATTGCACCCCATAGAAGGGCTTTTCAGTATGCATTGCACCTCCCGTGTGTATTTAGGTGGGATGCAGCACACTTTGATCATGGAGCAGATGAGATGGTTCAGTTTTGACCAGTTCTAAGTAGTTTTTCATGGAGAACTTCTGGGAGAAGATTTAATTAGTTGACCTTGTTCTTTTAGAGGTTGGAACGACACTTTTAGGGACTTAAGAGCCCTTGGTTTATGGACATTTATGATTGGGGTTGCAGTGCCCAAAAATGTCTATAACAGTTGCCCCCTAAAGCATGAGGTTGTTAATCTGTTGATGTCAGGTGAAATGATTTATCATGAGGATCTAAAGTTTTTTCGAGCTGGAAGGCGACCTGTAATAAGATACAATACAATACATTATCTTCATAATATTTTTCATGATCTAGCTGAGGCGGGTGTAGAGCTATAAAAAGGGTCTCTTTCACCTCTAATTACCTCACCTTAATATGTCAATCCGGGAACGTTTGGTTATTTCAAAGAGTGACTCAATCCGAGGCTATTTGTCAGAGTAATGCAAGTAGTAAAGCGTCCTACAAAATACAAGAGTAAACTGATGCTTGTCTATAACTAAGTTCCTTCACATTACTAAAGTACACACTCTCAAAATATCAGTCAAGCGTCCGACAGCAGTAGTCCATCCCTTTGGAAACTGATGGAAAAGGAAACTAGAGCATAGATCACGGGTCTGGGAGCAAGGCAGTAAATGCAGAGGCTCACTACAGCCACAGATCGTCTCTCACACCAAATGCGAGTAAATGAAACAACAGATAGAAATGGAATGGCAAATAGGAAATTAAACAGTAAATCTAGAAAGGAACAGCAATACTTAAAATGGAACAACAATTCTGAAATGGAACAGCAATCACTAAAACTAAACCTCGCGAGTAACAATCACACTTTATACTATCAACTCAAAAGCTCTCATCATAATCAAAACTCCAATCTTTCTTTCTCCAAACGAATCACGCCATCTACTAAAGGAACAGTAATAACTCTCAACTATGGAACAACATGTGACAGTCATACACACATAATATTCTAAGAAAGTAATCTGAATTTAATCTCAATCATCAACAGGAATTATAACTGTGTTTCCAAATGGAACAGCATGGATTCTGAATCATAAAGAACACACCTTTCGGATAATTACCTTAACGCACATACTCAGCCTAGAAGCTTCATAACACAAGGATAATACTGTTAAATCTAATAGGATTTCATCCACTCCGAAAGTATTGATAATATAACGCAGAGTCGATGGAAAGATCATTAATGAATGAATCTTAGCAGAGCATGTAATGTAACTTATAAAGCATATCAGATTACCAACTAGTGACGATAAGCAAACCACGCAGAAATCAAATCGTAGTGATACAGAAGCAAGTGTCCTCCAGGGTCGGGCCCTTAGCCTCAAGGGTACACCGCTTTAAGCTAATCCAGATGCAAAGATGAGATAATCACCAAGTTTATATTAATGCATAAAACAAAAAGTGCAATGAGCCAAGTTCAATGAGACTCGATGATCAAAGTTAAGTCTTAACAAAAAGTTACATAAAAAGTCTCTCTCCCAGACTAACAGTGCCACCCCTTTATATAAGGATAACGGCGAAGATGTCTAAGTGGTAAGATAAATAAAGCAGCGATCCCTCAGGATCAAAGATCCTGAGGGATTCGCAAAACTGTTAATCCCTAATCACTTCTTTCTCTTCCGCCGAGCTGGTGCCTTTTCCTCCTTTTCCGGACCGGTTTGCTTCAGCTTACTTTGCCTCGTCTGCACTCGGTCCTTCGTCAAAGGGACAACAGTTACCCTGTTCTTATCTTCTTCTTTGGAACAGCAGCTCCTTGTTTCTACCCTTTCCTGCACAGGAAAATGACAATTATCAGCGGATAAGTCTTTGCATACTAATTCCACGTATTCTACCACAATTCACTATTGTTTTCCTCATTCATGATGTGAAAGATTCATAAGTCCTACTGAAAAGCCACTAAAATGATCATTAAAAACATACCTTTTTAGTACTCCACACACCCCCCTGCTTACCCTGTTTCATGCCCTCATGAAAACGTTGTAGTTGACATGTAAAGCAGTGAGAGAGTAGGCTGGAGAAGGAATCTCATGTGGAGGCCTACAACCATGGTGAGTGACTAGGTAGTCAAAGAACTGGCCTGTTTGACCCTCAAGCATCTCATATAGGGCTTGATATCCGGGTGCAGGGTGCCAGATAATTGGACTGCAGAATCTATATCCTAACCAGGATGGCCCTGCCCTCAAAATGCTTTCGCCATAGAGGTTCAAACGATTGGCGGCTAACTGAAAATTCTCATACTTAAATGGCTCCCTGAGCTGGATGTTTGGATTAGAGGTTCGGTACCGGAATTTGGCTACATCAATGGCGAGGTCTTTGATAGAAAGAAAATATTCTAAACTTTGTCAAATGAGTGCCTCGTTCATGGATCCTAATGTTTCAATGACACCCAGAGTTCTCATAAGGTTTCTATGTGCTCTCCATAGTTGTGCTGGGTCCCTAGGCTTAGCCCTTACCCACAACTCTAGGCCATTTTCCCGTCTCTGAAAAGTGTTATAGGCTTTGAGCCATTTAATCTGATTGACCTCGAATGAGATGAATGCTTGCAATTGAATGTCCCCAACAAAAGGGCCAGGGTTCAACTCAATTTCCTGATCTAGCACGAGGTTATGCAAATAGAATTCACATAGCAATCTCTGGACCTTCACCCCATAATGTTTACAACAATCTATAAAGTCATTGACAATATTAATTTGTATTAGGGCACCTGCTTTAATAGCCTTTATCTTTAATTACAAGTATCGCTCCAATAAAAACAAAGCATAGTTTTCGGCAGGGGCCCTACATGCCAAAACGTCATTGTATAAAGAACACAAGGTATCCATCTGTTTGATAACAATATCTAACCTATGGGTTACCTTTGCAGCTTTCTCCTGTTCTTTTTGCCACCCTTCTAAGGCCTGGCTTTCAGATTGATTAACATTCCGTAGTTGCTGTTGGAGTTCTTCATACTTCTCATGAGGGACTGTCTGCTCTCTAAGCCTCTCCATCTCTTGCTGAGCCTCTTTCAATCCTTTGTGCAGGGTCCTTGTCTTTGGATCTCTTTTCCATGCATTAGTGGAGGCCGGTATTTTTACCTGAACTTTCTTATTTCATTGATTTGAGTTCAGAACCCTTATCACCCCTGAGGGTGGTGCCTTTGTTTGAATCTCCTTGTTGTCTTTTTCTATTTTAACACGAATACTGGCTGGCAGCTGTTCATTTTCAAATGGAACACTAGTCTGTCCCTCAGCTTTATTTGGAACAGTAGCTGAACTTTCAGCTTCATTTGGAACAGCAGCTGGGCCTTTAGCTTGATTTGGAATGTCAGCTGGGCCTTCGGCTTGATTTGGAATGTTAGCTGGGCCTTCGGCTTCATTTGGAACAACAGCTGGGCCTCCATCTTCAATTGGAACAACAGTTGGATTTTGGGCAGGGTTTTGATCAACAGAGCGATTTTTAGTCCTCTGTCGTTTTATCCTACGGTTTCTTACTGTAGTGGTCATCTTTTTCTTACTGGTGGTCTTCCTTGTCCTCTGCCTTGCTTTCGGAATCCTGATCTGCTGATGGAGCTGGGCTATTATGCTCAATAACCTCCACTGTTCCTTTCGTAATTCTCTAATTTCCAATGTTTTGTTAGAAGGAACAGTAAGATTTTTGCTGCGTTCTGGGCCTTGACTAGTCCCTTGATTTTTCTCCTGGGGTACTTCTTCACTATGTTGTGCTGGCTGTTCCGGGGTAAGAACCCTAGCTGATTCCGTGGCTTCGCTTTCTACTTCTTCTGGAATTTCTTCTGGTGTCGTGGGAACAAATTGTTCCCTCTCGGTATCTCCTATCTCTTTTCTGGGAAGATTTCCTTCCTCTGCCTCCTCTGCATGTGGTTTTTCAGGTGCATCTTCTTCCTGGGGTTTGTCACAGAGGTATGGTGGAGTGGAAGGTTGGCCATACTCACCCATATTGGCTAAGATTGCGGCCAATTCCTCTTCTCCTACTGGGTCCTGTGGTGGGCTACCTACCTGCTATCCCATTTCCTCCTCCTGCCTGGATTGTCCATCTTCTGCCTCAGGATGCTCAATTTCTATTTCAGGGTTCTCAGCTTCTATCTCAGGGTGTTCAACTTTTGTCTCAGGGGGCTCGACTACTTCATTGTTTTCTTCTTCAGATCGCTTAGCCTTCTCGGCCTCCCCTTCCCTTTCTCCTTCAACTTGTTCTTCTTCTATCTTTGGTCGTGTGGGTTGTTCATCCTCAATTACCACTGGTTGGCTAGTGCTTTCCTGGAGTTTTTCCAGCCTTCCTCTTACTCGGGCTAACCGGACTGATTTTCTGCGTTTCTCTGGCTGTTCCGGTGTCTCAGTGTCATGCTTCCATTTTACTGACTCCTGGCGGGTTTCTGGTCATTCGAATGTGCTTGCAACAGGTTTTTGTTGTCTTAATTCTCTGCGTTTTTCCTGACGTTTTGGTGTGCTTAGAGTATGTTTACATTTTGGGGAAGGTGCTGTCGCTCTCCCCTCAATTATTGCAATTGATTCTTTCCAGCTACTTTGCTGCTGGGTAAGACTATGACTAACTATTAATCGGATTAATCCATGGTGGCTGACAACTGATTCTACATGCTGTGCCTTTTTCAGGCTTCATGCAGCGTCATGGAGTAAAGAATTCAAAAGTGCAGGAAGGTTTACAGAGCATTTCTGTTTTAAAACAGCTAAGAGTTTAAGGTGTCGTGGCCTTACCACGTCTTTTCTCCCCTCGCAGGTGATGTAGCTTTGCACTGTTCTCGCTAGTTCTGCCCAGGGTTCTCCTAGCGTTGCTGGCAGGACTCCCTTCCCTTTAACTGTTAAGCTCCGGCCTTCGTCCTGGAAAATTTCCATGATCTTCTGGAGTCTTTCCTTCTTCAATGTCCATACAGGTCCGGTGGCTGGTAGTCCCGAGACTTTGGCAATTATGTCGTTGGTGACTGCTATTTGCTTCCCCCGCACCATGGAGTGATCCTCCTACAGATTCTGCAGAAATTCCATTGCTACTGTTTCATTGGACTCCTTAAGGCGACTGAGATAAGTCAACCACCCTGCTCCTTCCAGGATCTCTCGAGCAGTAGTGCAGACTGTCAACTTTTGTGGTTCGCTTCGAACTGCCCTGCCTCCCATGGTTTCACTGTGGATTCACAATGGAACAGCAGCTGCTTGTGCTGTTTGAAACATAGAGAGAGTAGTGATCGTCGGATTTGGAAAAAACACAGAGTATGCAACATAAATGAGTTATGAACAGCAACTTGTATATAAAAAAAATAGAAATGTCATGCCGTTAAACCGTGCCATTTCCTGGTATGCTATCTTTCCCGAATAATGAGCTGACACATAACCCGGGGAATCATGAGGTGAACCTCCCCCCCGCAATGCGATAGGCTGCCCCAGTCGTCAAAGAAAGGATCGGCACCCCGATCTATAACCAAGTCATAAAGGAACAGCGTATGAAAATATGCCATGTTTAGAAAAACAACGGTTTGCCGAAATCGAGGCGTAAAGTTGGATCGCATATTACGTAAGAGGCTGCTGTGATATGATGCGAGGCCAGGGATAGGATGTCTGTCATACTTGCCAAATCTCAAGTGGTCATTGTCACCTCCTTTGCCATGATTGGTGTAATAAATGTCCATGCGGTATATAAATCGGGAGATAATATATGATTAGTGCCTAGGATATAAGAAACAAAAGAGTATTAGTATCCTGCCTATTGGGGTAATTAATGTGACCTCGATACCATACAGGTGTCCAGAACCTTGGCAGAGTTGTTTATTTCACCCGCGGAACCATGATCCTTTGTGTGCATATTAAGGAATGCGATGTCAAAGTGTAGGTCATTATGTTGGCTTGGTAACCAGGTAGCCATAATGCCATTCACGAGGAGGGGGCGAAAAGTGGGCAGGCCAGCTCGTGATGAGACCTCCTGTTCCAAGGTTTTTTCTTTTACTATACCTTTTGGACCATATCCCTGGTGTGGTGGCCATAGTGGGAATGCCACTTCGCTTCCATCCTCATGATCATGGTAGGCTGGCTCTTGATGAGACCCCCTATCCTGCATTTGACAATTTATAATTCATTTGCTTTTTCTTTCTCTTTTTGATAAAGTACTATTCCTTATATATCCACAAAGGGTGGTTCAACACTCCTTAAGAGTAGGAATGGTGGAAGAAGTCTTATCATCTCAATAGGAGGATATAAACCCTTTGCTCTTATTCCTGAACAAAATCAAAGAAAAGAATGGCATGATAAAAGATAACCAATCAGGGCAAGATTAGTAAGACAATGATAGCAAAAGATAAGTACATCATTCCTTCTGTCCTCTTACCAATACATAGCATTATAAAGATAGCGATTTATAATTGCCTGATTCCAGTGTGTTGTGATTTGGATTCATTGCATAAGTGCATTGCTTGTCTCTAAAAGACTTTGAAAGAATAGGGGCAAGAAGCATCCTTACTTAGACCAGCAAGAGGTTAGCTGTGTCACAAAGAGAGAAGAAGTATACTAGATGAATAAAGGAGCATGAGTTCAAAAAGTGCAAATGCCATTCCTTTTGAAAAAGAAACAGCAGAACACAGCAATGTCGTTCCTTTTGAAAAAGGAACAGCAAAAATCAAAATGTGTTGTTCCTTTTGAAAAGGAACAGCAGAAAATCCAAACGTGCTGTTCCTTTTGAAAAGGAACAGCAGAAAATCAAAACGTGCTGTTCCTTTTGAAAAGGAACAACAGAAAATCAAAACGTGCTATTCCTTTTGAAAAGGAACAACAGAAAATCAAAACGTGTTGTTCCTTTTGAAAAGGAACAACAGAAAATCAAAACGTGCTGTTCCTTTTGAAAAGGAACAGCAGAAAATCAAAACGTGCTGTTCCTTTTGAAAAGGAATAGCAGAAAATCAAAACGTGATGTTCCTTTTGAAAAGGAACAGCAGAAAATCAAAACGTGTTGTTCCTTTTGAAAAGGAACAGCAGAAAATCAAAACGTGTTGTTCCTTTTGAAAAGGAACAACAGAAAATCAACAAGTGTTGTTCCTTTTGAAAAGGAACAGTAGAAAATCAAAACGTGCTGTTCCTTTTGAAAAGGAACAACAGAAAATCAACAAGTGCTGTTCCTTTTGAAAAGGAACAACAGAAAATCAAAACGTGCTGTTCCTTTTGAAAAGGAACAGCAGAAAATCAACAAGTGCTATTCCTTTTGAAATGGAACAGTAGAAAATCAAAAAGTGATGTTCCTTTTGAAAAGGAATAGCAGAAACATGCAAATGCCATTCGGCAGAAAAATTGAAATCTATGTATGCACAACAAGTTTGAAAAAAAAGATTATGTACAAATTGTGAAAAGAAATAAATTCCTTAATGAATTACGGATGAGGAAGATTTCTCTTCCTCCCCTAAGATCTCCATATCAGCGTCTCTGCGTAGCTGTTGGCAGAAGGATTCCCGAGTGAGTGGTTTACGATAGAGACGAACCCGGTGGCCATTCACTTTGAAGGTGTATCCAGACCCGTCAATGGTAGTTAAAGTGATGGTCCCATTGTCATGTACCTTCTGGATTTCGTATGGTCCTAACCAACGAGTCTGGAGTTTCCCAGGGAAATCCTGAAACCGAGAGTCATATAATAGGGCCCAATCTCCTTCATGAAAGACTTTGTTTTTGATAAGGGCATCATGCCATTTAGCTCGCTGCTGTTGAATCAATGCTATATTTTGTAGTGCGGAGAGCCTGATTTCGTCCAATTCATTGATCTATTGTAGTCGATTAATCTATGCCTCAGTTAAATCTAAGCCGACTTCCTGTGTTGTTCGTAATGTTTGGATTTCAAATTCTATAGGGAAAATGGGTTGTTTTCCAAACACTAGTTGATAAGGTGAGTAACCAGTGGTGCTTCTCCATGTTGTTCTATAGGCCCAAAGTGCTTCAGGTAGTCGGGCAGCCCAGTCACGCCTATGTGAGGCAATGGTTTTTGTTAGGATCGATTCTATTATCTTATTGCTGCTTTCTACTTGTCCGTTGGCCTGTGGGTGATATGGAGTAGTGATTTTGTGCTGGACATGATAATTATTAAGTGTTGCTGCTAATCTATGGCCAGCAAATTGTGGTCCTCCGTCTGTGATTATTTCCCTTGGAAGGCCATAACGCACAAATAGATGGAAGAGGAACTGTATAACAGAGTCTTCTGTGGCCCTAGGCAATGCTTCTGCTTCAACCCACTTGGTGACATATTCTGTTGCCACCAAGATATATGTTCTTTGATTTGATGAGGGGTTGATGGGTCCAACGAAATCAAGAGCCCATCGCTCAAATGGTTCGATGACTAACTGAGGTTTAAGGGGCATCTCATCAGCTTGACCAGGACGTCCTGCTCGCTGGTAGCTGTCACAGGCTTGGACAAATTTCTTTGCATCTCTGAAAATCGTGGGCCAGTAATATCCTGTCTGTAATACTTTGTGTCCCGTTCTACGCTCAGCGAAGTGTCCCCCACATGGTCCATCGTGACAGGCTTTTAGGATGTCAAAGATTTCATCTTCTCGAACACATCTCCTAATATGCATGTCTGCCCCTGTATGAAACAAATAGCCCCCAATCCAAGAAAATCGAGTACTCTTCTGAACAATCTGTTTTCGCTCATTAGGGGTTAAGTGTTTTGGTAGTTTACCTACTGCAAGGTAATTGGCAACATCGGCATACCAGGGCATTCGAACGGCAACAACAAACAGATGTTCGTCTGGAAATTGATCTTCAACAGCTACTGCATCAACTGGCTTTGGCATTCTTGAGAGAAAATCGGCTACAGGGTTCTCTTTGCCAGGTCAGTCCTTGATTGTGATATCGAATTCCTGCAATAAAATCAACCATATAGTTATTCTGGCATTTGTGACAGGCTTATTTGCTAAGTATTTTATGGCGGAATGATCCGTATACAAAATAACAGGATAGCCTGTAATATAATGTCTAAATTTATTGACAGCATGTATTACAGCTAGGAATTCCTTTTCAGTAACAGTGTAATTTAATTCAGCAGGGTATAAATTTTTGATGATATAATAGATAGCATATGGTTTTTTATCTTCTTCCTGCCCAAGGACTGCGCCAATGGCTGTATCTAAGGCATCAGCTGATATTTGAAATGACAGGTCCCAGTTTGGTCCTCGCAGGACTGGGGCTATAGATAAAAGCTTCTTTAAATCCTTGAAAGCACGTTCACATTTGTTTGTCCAAAGAAAATCAACGTTGCCAGTTAGTGCATATAAAGGTGCAGCAATATGTGAATAATGTTCTATAAATCGTTAATAATATCCAGAAAATCCAAGAAAGCTGCGTACCTCTGTTTGAGTAGTAGGAGTGGGAATAAGCAAAAGTATTTGGATCTTGGTCGGGTCTACCTGAATGCCGGCTGCTGAAATGTAATGTCCTAGAATAAGTCCTTCAGTCATCATCATGTAACATTTTTCGTGACTTAAGTAGAGCCTGGTAGCTATACAGCGTTGTAGGACTTTTTCTAGGGTATTTAGTGCTGGATCAAAATCATCTCCATAGGGTGTAAAGTCATCCATATACACTTCAAGTCCATCATTTATTAGATCTGCAAAAATGCTAAGGATAGCCCTTTGGAATGTGGCAGGAGCATTACATAGGCCAAATGGTAGGACTCGGTAGGCAAATGTCCCCCAATGTTATAGACATTTTTGTGCCTTACAGCATTGAGCATGAAATGTCCATAATCAAGGGATCCAAAGTCCCTAAACATGTTGTTCCTACCCCTAGAGGAACAAGGCCAACAAACCACAGCAATTCGCAGAAGTTCTCCACCTGAAAACACTCAAAAACAAGCCAATTCTGGATCATGTCAACTGCTCCACTGAGCATCTGCGCTGAATTTCAACTGCTCCACTGTCTACCTGCGTTGAATGTCAACTGCAACAAAGGCTACCTGCGCTGAGCGTAACTGGACAAGTGGCAGGCTCATTTCTCAATGTGTCAATGCCCAGGAAACTTCCAAAATGACACTTGCATCAAGGAATTCGACTGGTGATGAGTAAGAGGTTCCAAATCTCCAAGTGGAAGCAAGAACCTCCAAGTGGACTCAAGAACTGAGAGAGGGAGAGGACACTAGTTAGTTTCATACCAGCCTCAAGCTGACTCATCCTCTCTCCAAAAGATCTATATATAGATCTCTCCTCCATGGGAAGAGGAGGCTGGAATTTTGTTATTGCAAAGAATTGCTGTTGGTTTGAGACTGGAATCATTGGGTGTTTAATGCTTTGAAGGGAGGTGAAGATAGGAATTCCATTCTTCTGGGAAGGAGATGCTGGATTGGAGCCCTCTGGGTTGTATCTCTTCCTAAACCTTGTTATTTATCAATAAAGCTATCTTGGTTTTCTCCTATATACTGATGTATCTTTGATGTATGATTGCATTAGTGTATTTGATTTACATCTAATCCTGAATCGTTTATGAATATGAATATCTGCCTTTGTGTTATGTTCTTCTCTTGTCTCAAGTAGCTGTTCTCTTGTCGCAAGTAGCTGTTCTCTTGTGATCTTGCAGGAAGGCAAGTAGCTGTTCTCTTGTGGTTTTGCGAGGAGGCAAGTAGCTGTGAACATCCAAAGGAGAAGAGGATCTAGATCGAGGGACAAACGGAAGACACCGGTAAGTCCATTGATCTCTCTTCTTTCCCATTTCATAAAGGAAGAAACCAGAATAGCTGTCTCTGTTTGTTGCTAAGGCACTGTCACACCTTAGGTGGATAGGATCGTCCTGCATAGGCATTTTTCCCCACAACAAATTGGCGACTCCACTGGGGAGATTTGTTTTAGTCATTTTATTTGTGTTTACATCATTGTTTACCTCATAGACTTAACAGCAACAATCGAACTACTTCTGCAAAGAAGACTGTTGCTGCCTTGATCCTTCACTGGATTTTGTCTATGATCTGAACAATGGACTCACAAATGACTTGATGATCCTTTGTGATAGATCTTAGTACCCTCTCAAAGCATCCCTCTGATTATACCTTGCTTGTGTTTCTGATTTGGCCTGAAACAGTTGATTTTTGAGCATTTTATGACCCAGAACCCAGAGGAAACGAGAGTTTCTTCTTCAGCGCAACTGTTGTGAAGGCAGTCTACATTTCAACGCAGGTCCCGTGAAGGCTACCTGCGTTGAATGTCAAACCCACAGTGTTGGACTTGCGCTGAACCAGTTTAGCCTTGTGCAGCTGGGGTTCTCTGTTGTCTGTTGCCCTGTTTTGATCTATGTTTTTTGCAGCCTTTAACCAGCATAGGTACCAGTCTGATAACTCCTTTTCTTTGCTTAGATTCCGCCTCCTTTTGTACAAAAGACTGTGAGTGTTTTTACGTCATTAACAATTTTCCTTTGCATGAGTGAAATAATCATCCTGTAGCCCTTGATTCAGATCTGATTGACTGTGATCTTAGGAGAGAGTTCATTGGCTGTTTACAGTTGATTATACATTTGCTTTTGCTTATTGGTTTGAGTTTGTCTCTTTTAAGTGTCGAAACAAGTATTCATTTCGAAAGTCGCAAAGTGATTGTAATCTCTTCTACCCTTGATTGATTTCGAAAAAACAAACTTGTTTGTATCTGTCATTTAAAAGAAAATTCAAAGTTGTACAAAAAGCTTTCTTTGTAGGCATCAATACTAAGAAAGCGGAAAACAAACACCTGCATTGTGCATTTGCATTTTGATAAGTTTTCATGCTTGATTTAGGAAGAGTGCATTAGAGTGTGCTGATTGCTCTTTGAGAAAAGATGGTGTCTTTCTTTTCCCTTAGTAGCTAGGATTTTCAAAGTTGAAAAGATATAAAGCTTGCTTATCATCTTTAGACTGCATTTAGGAATTTGTATCATACATCTCGTGGTGAACCTTGAAAGGCAAACTTCTAAAAAGATCAACTTAAAATAAACTGAATGAACCTAACAACGCTTTGCAACATAACACACAACATAGAGGTCTAGGCCAGAGACGTGTTCCGGCGTCGTTAAGCCTAGTGACTGTCGATCTCGTAGAAGGTGGGTGATTCCTCCTGAGGGATGATAGCACTAGTACGGATTGTGCTCCCACGTACCGTCGCGTATATATTGGGAGACCCCTATAGGCATATATCCTTTATCCTTAGGAAACCGTGTCAGCCGCCCTACTGATCGCAATGCAGTGAACACAGCATTCACGAAGATCGACCGCCCGTACCCTAAAAAGTATTCTGCGGTTTTCCGAAAAGTTTGGCACACCCTCTGCCTAGATCTCCAGAGCAGTTTCTTTTGGCCTTTTTCAGACTCTATAACAGAAAAATTCCATCCGAGCATTTGTCACTTCAGGCTCGTTAACACATCGAAGGAGACTAGAGTCATCTTTAGCTTTTTCTCGACTCTTTAAAAGTGAAAAAGCAAGTTGTGTCTAAAGCGTCGTTAACAATTTATTTTAAACGGAACAATCACCCATTATTCCCGCGTTGATCTTTAGGTTGAAAAGATGGAGCACACCAACCAAGGAATTCCCCTTGGTGGAAATCCTAGTCCCTTCTCCTCTTGGGGAGATGTTGGTGCGCCCCACATGGCCACATTGTCGCTTCCAGGACTGACAATTGGCCTACTAGTCTGGCTCTTTTCAACCAATGTCGTTCAGAATACCACCATTCCTGAACAGTCGAGTCAACAGTTAGATCAGACAAGAGTTGCCTCCCAGCCTTCTACTTCATCTTCCTCTCCTCCTTCCTCTTCGCTTGACGGAACTGGTAAAGCAAAAAATTGAGTTCCTAAGGAGAAGAAGGAGAAGAAGAAGAAAGAGAAGAAGAAGAAGGAGCCGAAGGCGTCTGGGGGCAAACAAGTGTCGTCTGACAAGAATCCACACACAGCACTCGTAAGGCCTAAATCGCCATGCGTCATATGCAAGGGAGACCACTTCCACCGAGATTGTCCCTGTATCCCTCGGATACTAAGAGACTGGTCCCCCCATTTGCACAATTCGGTAGCATCGACCTCTGATAACCATGTCGATTGTTCACCGTCAACTAGTGGGAGTGAAGCCCCAGGACAGAGTGGGAAAGCTAAATTTCCCTGCAGACTGTGTGAAGGCGATCACGCCATCCACCGTTGTCCCTTCTTAGACGAGGCAAAAAGAGTTCTGGAAGATCGCCCGATTTTACGAGCGCATCTTCCTCCTGGATATCAAAAACTCTTGCCAAGTCCCTCGCTAGTTGAGAACCCGGCTGACCCGCCCAGGTGGTCAGCCGAAGCACCTGTCATTGAAGATGAACTGTCTGAATCCATACCTGACGAAAGTCTAAAGGTTGAAACGGCAGTTGACCCGGTTTGCCCTTCAGAGGCTCTATCTTCGAATGACATCATCACAGAGGAGAATAAAGACGACACCATCCAAATTCTCTTCATTAGCACTGGCTCTGATGATCAAGGGGGCAATGCCACCATTCCTTTATCGCAGGAAGGAAGTTCATCAGAGCGATATCCGGCCGTCTACTCGGTCCCACCACCAAGCAACCTGGTTGTGTCCTTTGACTGGAACCAACTAGGCAGACCCCGCTTGCCAGCTAGCATACCATTCAGAATTATCGTCCAAATATACAAAATGGTAATGGCTGGTACAGTTATTGATGAAGGGGCATCTGTGAGTATCCTTTCCTCTATTGCTTGGAAAGTGCTTGGTTTGCCTGCGCTTTTGCCTGAAATGAGAAATCTATCAGGCTTTGATAAGGGAAGCAGTCGCCCTTTAGGGATCCTCCCCAATGTGCCCATAACATTGAAAGGGAAGACCGTTCAAATGAACGTGATGGTCGTTCAAGGACCCTTGGATTATAACCTACTCCTTGGACGAGACTATATATATTGCATGGGAGCCATCGTCTCATCACTCTTTAGAGTAATGTGTTTTCCGCATGAAGGAAGAATGGTCAAGCTCGTGGACCAACTTTCATTCCCCGGATCATGCATCGCAAATAGTCATATACCATCCCTAAATGGTCCATTCACGCAAGAAGTGTCTCAACCCACGGTCCGTCCTCCTGATGAGCGCGAGTAATCCAGGAAGATATGACTGGAACCCAGGGGGCATGCGTCCTGGTCTGCTTCGGCAGAGAACTTTGCGTATAAGGTAGGATTCTGCGGGAGAATATGACTAGTCTGTACCCCGCCCATGCTGGAAGAGGGTTATTCTAGAACAAGATTCTTTTGTCAAAGTTATGTGAGTTGACAGATGGAGTCTCTCACCGTTGTCTATTTCGGTAGACATCGCTGAAGAAGTGTTTTGTTTGAAAGATTAACGAGACAATCTTTGGGTAACCTGAAAGAGGTAGGCCTTTCCTGGTAGAACAAATGTTTTATCTGCAAATTGAGGGGTAACCTTGAAATTGTACTTTATGCCTGGGGGCATGCAAACCTTTTGGAGTGCAAGCAAGGGGCGGCTATTTATTTTTTAAATTTTTAGGTCCTCCCTTTAAACCTGTAGGTCTAACCCTTTAAACTCGTAGGATTAGTCGTTTCCGAACTTGCATAACGAAACGATGCGGGGCATAGCTTTGGTAAGGCGCAAGCTCCATAAAAAATGGAATCTTACATGAGACATTCTTATCATATGACTGGTATAAACGAGCAGTTTTAACGCGGAATTTATGCTCGTTAAAAAATAGAAAAGCGATATCGAGCAGTTTTAACGTGGAATTTATGCTCGTTAAAAAATAGAAAAGCGATAACGAGCAGTTTTAGCATAAAGTTCATGCTCGTTAAAAAATAAACGCAAGATCCGAGCAGTTTTAGCGCATAGTTCATGCTCGTTAAAAAATAAACATAAGTTTGAGCAATGTTTTGGCGCATTCAAGCTCTTTAAAAAATGAACCCATCCCGGTAAATAACCATTGTGTATGTAACCTTATCTGCCATAAAAGCCTTGGTCGTGTTTGCACCGTCACCTCCACTTTTCATTTGGCCGATCGTTCACCTCCATATGATTGTTTACCCATTTTGAGGAACAGCTGCGAAGAGTGATTTCACCTAGCCATCCTTGTGACACTGCTGTGATTGGAAAATTCCAACCTGTACCTGGAATCAGCTGCTAACCCTGTTCATCACTCGTTCCTCAAAAGACGAGTTTTCTTTAAGCTCTTTTCAACTGACTCGTATTTTATATGAAAAGATTTCCGAGTTTTGGCCTTCCAGCTCGTTAAAGCGACCGAAAGAGCTATCCCTCCTCTAGATTTTAATCTTTTTGGACCTGAGGGATTATTGCACAAAAAGATCGAGCGCTTGTTTTGTTCGGCTCGTTAAAACTATCAAAAACTCATCCCTTCTGTATTGTTTTATACTTTTTCGGACTTAAGGGATTAGATGACGAAAAAGGAATTTTGGAGTTAACTTTACGTACCTTTTCAGACTCTCTAAAAATGAAAAGGGACCGAGTTGTCTTTGTCGTTAGACTCGTTAAAATCACTAAATAGCGACAAACTTGTCTTTAGACGAGAACGAGTTTCACTATCGCTAGGCTCGTTAAAACATAGCGATGGGCTTGCTCGAAGGGCAGGTTATAGAACAAGCATATGTTATCCTCCTCAAGCTTGACAAAAATAAAGAGGTACTAGTCAGCAATGACTGGGGAAAAATTGGGAGAAAACTAAAGAAAACTTTGATGGTAGCAAGTCGCTCTTGAACATGACACTTTTCCTCCGTACCACAATCGGGTTGGGTTGTTTCATTCACTGGTCACATCACCATGGTCTCGCCATACCATCCATATTTGGGGTAATGCTACCGATCCATCGCATCAGTGTCGCCATATGTTCAAGAGAAGTCGTTCAGAAAGAGTCAACCGGGTCCCATCCACTGCCATACATTATCCTTCATCCATTCATGACCGCCACCCTGAATCATATGTCACAGATCGTTTTCACCTCCATTAAAATCATTAGCTCCGTTCCGTGTCACTGATGTGGGATTCATTAAGGCCTTCCTTTGACGGATCGCTTCTTGTCGACATCAGCTCATTATCCAAGAAGTTGATCTAGGAACACACCCTCAGTACTTTGAAGTTTGCATGCCTCAATGGCAAGTTTCTCACTTCCGGCGACAGGTATACATCAATGACCTTCGACCAGAAGATTTTGCGTGGTGTTCGACGCCAAGTCCTTTATTCACACCACGTGAATTGTACTGCAGTACCTTGAGGGTCATTATCATTATCGGTGATTCCTCTCGCACTTGTTAACGGTTTACATCATTGACCGGTAATCAAGCAATGTCCTTCAATGTTCGACTTCAGCGCAATTCTCACATGGATCGACTTGTACTTAGAGTGAAGATCGAACGAGTTTGAAGACCCCGGATCTAGTTTCATCGATCCGGGCTGCGATATATATTCAGGAAAGATAAAGACATTTGACATGTACATCATTGCAGCAGATGATCATCCTACTCAAAGGATGATAATTTCACCAAAATTATCAGTCTACCATCAGACGATTGTCTGTGCTATGTACAAAAATGAATTTATAAAGCTGAGCATGGGAATGCCCGCCTCAGCTAGATCATGAAAGCAGTATGAATCATAATGTATTGTATTGTATCTTATCTTACAGGTCTCCTCCAGCAAATGGATGAACTTTGGACCCTCCTGGATAAAGCATTTCACCCGATAAACGACCTCATACTTTAGGGGGCAACTGTTATAGACATTTTTGTGCCTTACAGCATTGAGCATGAAATGTCCATAATCAAGGGATCCAAAGTCCCTAAACATGTTGTTCCTACCCCTAGAGGAACAAGGCTAACAAACCACAGCAATTCACAAAAGTTCTCCACCTGAAAAACACTCAAAAACAAGCCAATTCTGGATCATGTCAACTGCTCCACTGAGCATCTGCGCTGAATGTCAACTGCTCCACTGTCTACCTGCATTGAATGTCAACTGCAACAAAGGCTACCTGCGCTGAGCGTAACTGGACAAGTGGCAGGCTCATTTCTCAATGTGTCAATGCCCAGGAAGCTTCCAAAATGACACTTGCATCAAGGAATTCGACTGGTGATGAGTAAGAGGTTCCAAATCTCCAAGTGGAAGCAAGAACCTCCAAGTGGACTCAAGAACTGAGAGAGGGAGAGGACACTAGTCAGTTTCATACCAGCCTCAAGCTGACTCATCCTCTCTCCAAAAGATCTATATATAGATCTCTCCTCCATGGGAAGAGGAGGCTGGAATTTTGTTATTGCAAAGAATTGCTGTTGGTTTGAGACTGGAATCATTGGGTGCTTAATGCTTTGAAGGGAGGTGAAGATAGGAATTCCATTCTGCTGGGAAGGAGATGCTGGATTGGAGCCCTCTGGGTTGTATCTCTTCCTGAACCTTGTTATTTATCAATAAAGCTATCTTGGTTTTCTCCTATATACTGATGTATCTTTGATGTATGATTGCATTAGTGTATTTGATTTACTTCTAATCCTGAATCATTTATGAATATGAATATCTGCCTTTGTGTTATGTTCTTCTCTTGTCTCAAGTAGCTGTTCTCTTGTCGCAAGTAGCTGTTCTCTTGTGATCTTGCAGGAAGGAAAGTAGCTGTTCTCTTGTGGTTTTGCGAGGAGGCAAGTAGCTGTGAACATCCAAAGGAGAAGAGGATCTAGATCGAGGGACAAACGGAAGACACCGGTAAGTCCATTGATCTCTCTTCTTTCCCATTTCATAAAGGAAGAAACCAGAATAGCTGTCTCTGTTTGTTGCTAAGGCACTGTCACACCTTAGGTGGATAGGATCGTCCTGCATAGGCATTTTTCCCCACAACACCCAAGGACAAGTGAAAGTTGTTTTGTCCTGGTCTTCAGGGGCAATTTGAATCTGATTGTATCCACTGAAGCCATCCAGGAAGGAAAAGAATTTTTTCCCTGCCAGAGTATCTAGCACTTGGTCTATGAATGGGAGTGGAAAGTGGTCTTTTTGTGTTGCTTTATTGAGTTCTCTATAATCCACACAAATTCTCCATTTCCCATTCTTTTTTGTTACTACCACAAGTGGAGAGACCCATTTACTGTCAGAAATAGGATAAATAAAATTAACATCTAACAGTTTCTGAAGCTCCACTTTAACCACATCTTTTAAATGAGGATTGAGTCTTCTCTGCGGTTGATGGACAGGTCTAGCATCTTTTTCTATATAAATGTGGTGTGTACACAAATGTGGGTCGATTCCTTTCATATCAGGGTAATCCCATGCAAATGCCTATTAATATTTTCTTAATACATGGATGAGCTTAGTTTCTTGTTCAGGTGTGAGGTTGGCATTGATATTTAAAGTTTTTCCCGGTTCAATTTCCACAATTTTACTATTTGCGACAGAAGTAACAGGTATTGTTTGATCATGTGTGTCTTTCAGAGGATCTTCCTCTAATTCATTATCAAATGCTACTTCTATCATGTGACATTGTGTGCAGGATTCAAGTTCAGTTTGACTGATAAAATTATTAATGGCATCATCTTCTGTTTGATCTTTAAAATCAAGTGCCTCTTGCAACGTCAATGGAGATCTAATGTTATCAGTAAGGTATGATACAGGATACTTGTTAGTTCTAATTATTGTGAGACTTGGCTGCGCTGGAGGGTATAGAACCAAATTCTCAATATTAGGTCCTTTAGTTATGGTCATATTTCCTTGCCGGCAACCAATGTAAGCATCGACAGTGGCAAGCCAAGGCCTTCCTAGGATTAGCGGGTGTCCATCAAGTCGGGTTTTTGGATTAATTATCAGGAAATCAGTCGGATATTCCCAGGAGTCTACAGAGACCATGCATCGTGTAGAGTACCTTCCAGTCTAATCACAGATCGGTTAGCTAATTCTAACAAAGTAGAGGTAGGTTCTACAGATGTAATGCCGAGCTTTTGACAGGTGGTGGTTGTTAAAATATTGATTGCAGCTCCTAGATCAACTAAGGCTTTAGACAAGGTCTGACCGTAAATTTGAACAGTTACAATTAGATTTCCTGGGTCTTCATATTTGATGGGTGTTTCTTTCCCGGATAAGAGATCAGATAAAGTGCCGACTACTTGGACTCTTGGATTAATTGTTATATTCCTCCTTGGTTTCTTTATGCAAAATTCTTTAATAGTTTTTGCATATATAGGAATGTCTTGAATGGCTTGGAGGAACGGGATTTTTATGTACAAATTTTGTAATTCCCCCAAAATGTCAAAGTCAGGGTACTGTAAAGGTCGAGGTATGACTAATCGTTCTGGGAATGGGGGAGAGGATGTGGTTACTTGATTATGAAACTGCTGATTATTTACATCCTCTCGTTGCAATTGATGTTCTCTTACTAACTGATCTTCATTATGAACTGTTTTATCCCCCTCATTTTGAATGATACGTCCAGATCGTAATTGAAGATCATTACACTCCCGCAGATCAGGTCCTATTTCTGGTGATTCAATGATTTGAAGAGATTGGACTGGTCTGTTATTTGGATTGGGGTTGGGTTGGGCTGGGAGTTGCAGTCTCAAATTAGACTAGGGATTTTGTTGTAGAGCTGGCAGAGTAGGTTGAGGGAGCGGAATAGTTCCTACTGGCTGTTGCATCGGTCTTTGCCAGTTTGTCTGCCAGGATGAACCTTGTGAAGTAGGGGGAGTCCATTGCAGAGGATATGGGCTATTTTGCCAATATGGTGAATTATAAGGGAAATTCGGCCAACTAGATTGATTTGGATGATTCAGCCATGGGTTTGAAGAAGGAAACGGTGGTGGTGACCAATTTGGGAATGGGGGTGGGGGCTGATTTTGCCACATATTATATTGTTGAGCGTTATATTGTGGAGGCTGAAAAGAAGAGGTTGGGTCTGAAAACATACCGGATTGTCTTGCTGCCACTGGCGGCGCTGGTTGATCAAGTACACTGATTCTGGTTCTTCCTCTGCTTCCTTATATACTGCCTTTAATCCAGGAAGTGAGGGGCAGCTTTCCGTAAGATGATCGTTTGTACAGATGGCACATGTTTGGACTATATCCAGTGGACACTCCTTGTGGCTATGTTTTTTTCTGCATCGGGGGCAGAAGATTGCCAAATTCTGTTCTGCCTCCATCTGCTTCTGCTTGGCCTGCAAAATATCAAGTTGTGTAGTTAGTGTCCCTAGAATATCAGTTTTAAAATTTTCTAATAAATTTCCAATCTCCACACGCGTTACTCCTTCTGTTGCTATCTTATTGTCTCTTGCAAACCGATCATATTCTGCTGGTTTTATTCTTGTGCTGCCTCTCGAACTCCTGATACATAGATCAATAATGTCAGCAAAATTCTCTTGATAAATATCCCCTTTTCCCATAATGTTTAATGTTTCGATCCACTGTTCTTTCATGCCCCTTATCAATGCAGTTTTTAACACATTATCAGGTAAAGGTAGTGATGCATAAGGAGATCTTTGTAAATTATATTGAAAACGTTCCACATATTCTTCTAATGTTTCGTTTGGTTTGGCTGTCATTTGAAATATTTCATCTTTCAATTCTCTAGACCTACAATAATCCTGATATTTTTTTAAGAAGGATTCTTTCATCTGATCCCAATTGTTGATGACCCCACCACCTAGTCCCATAAACCATCTTAGAGCAGCCCCTTTTAATGTTGAGGGGAATAATTTCAATTTCTGGGGATCGGTGGTGTAATCATATCCCCTACACAACACATCAAATTCGAATAAAAATGCATCCGGATCTTCTGATGTAAGACCGTGAAAGGTTGGGATATGTTGAAGAGGGATAGCTTTCATGGGTGCATTTGCTGCAGAATCCACTATAGGATATTGTAATGTAGAGGTTTGAGTATTTGGCTGATTCTGAGCCATCGGATCAAATATGTGCCAATAACCTTCTGGGATATCTAGGAGGGTATGCCTAGGTTGAGAGGGAACGATTTTAGCAGGGATAGTTTTAACAACACTTCCTTTATCTGGGACAAGATGAATACCTGATGTTTGAGGGGATTGAATTCCTTCAACAATGATTTTCGCAGCACTCCCCTTATCTGGGCTGTTTACTGGCTGATTTGTTCCAATAAGAGATTTTGGTTCTTCTGTTTCCCCTGTTTCTCCTTCTCCTTCACAAAAGTTATTGAAATTCCCTTCCTGCAATAGTTCTGGAGTAGAATTTTCAATTTCCTGAAAGTCCTGCTCTTCAGTTTGACTATGCACCTCAGCAAAGGCTACAGATGGTGATCCTGTGGCCTGAAGGGAACTAGTAGGCTGCTTAGAAATGGTTTTCCTAAAACCTACTGATGGCTGAGATTCTATTTTCTTATAGATTTCGTCTATGAAAGTTGTTCGGCCCAGGGTCATGGCCCCTTGCCTTTTTCAGGTTTGGATGGAAGCTTGATATTCTTTTCTGTGTTTTTTCTGCTTAGACATGCACTCAAATAAACTGCTAAGTTCTAATCAAAGCAAAAGCAAATCTGTTAGGAAAGCGGACAATGGAGCAGGGCTTTTACATGCTCCGTACGCAGGTTCTTACCTTTCGTTTTTAAAATCCAACTCTTTCCCAGCAGGTTCGTACACCACTCTGAGGAAACAAATGGCTACACTCTTTCCCCGGCAACGGCGCCAAAATGTAGAGCTATAAAAAGGGTCTCTTTCACCTCTAATTACCTCACATTAATATGTCAATCCGGGAACGTTTGGTTATTTCAAAGAGTGACTCAATCCGAGGCTATTTGTCAGAGTAATGCAAGTAGTACAACGTCCTACAAAATACAAGAGTAAACTGATGCTTGTCTATAACTAAGTTTCTTCACATTACTAAAGCACACACTCTCAAAATATCAGTCAAGGGTCCGACAGCAGTAGTCCATCCCTTTGGAAACTGATGGAAAAGGAAACTAGAGCATAGATCACGGGTCTGGGAGCAAGGCAGTAAATGCAGAGGCTCACTACAGCCACAGATCGTCTCTCACACCAAATGCGAGTAAATGAAACAGCAGATAGAAATGGAATGGCAAATAGGAAATTAAACAGTAAATCTAGAAAGGAACAGCAATGCTTAAAATGGAACAACAATTCTGAAATGGAACAGCAATCACTAAAACTAAACCTCGCGAGTAACAATCACACTTTATACTATCAACTCAAAAGCTCTTATCGTAATCAAAACTCCAATCTTTCTTTCTCCAAACGAATCACGCCATCTACTAAAGGAACAGTAATAACTCTCAACTATGAAACAGCATGTGAAAGTCATACACACATAATATTCTAAGAAAGTAATCTGAATTTAATCTCAATCATCAACAGGAATTATAACTGTGTTTCCAAATGGAACAGCATGGATTCTAAATCATAAAGAACACACCTTTCGGATAATTACCTTAACACACATACTCAGCCTAGAAGCTTCATAACACAAGGATAATACTATTGAATCTAATAGGATTTCATCCACTCCGAAAGTATTGATAATATAACGCAGAGTCAATGGAAAGATCATTAATGAATGAATCTTAGCAGAGCATGTAATGTAACTTATAAAGCATATCAAATTACCAACTAGTGACGATAAGCAAACCACGCAGAAATCAAATCGTAGTGATACAAAAGCAAGTGTCCTCCGGGGCCGAGCCCTTAGCCTCAAGGGTACACCACTTTAAGCTAATCCAGACGCAAAGATGAGATAATCACCAAGTTTATATTAATGCATAAAACAGAAAGTGCAATGAGCCAAGTTCAACGAGACTCGATGATCAAAGTTAAGTCTTAACAAAAAGTTACATAAAAAGTCTCTCTCCCAGACTAACAGTGCCGCCCCTTTATATAAGGATAATGGCAGAGATGTCTAAGTGGTAAGATAAATAAAGCAGTTATCCCTCAGGATCGAAGATCCTGAGGGATTCACAAAACTGTTAATCCCTAATCACTTCTTTCTCTTCCGCCGAGCTGGTGCCTTTTCCTCCTTTTCTGGACCGGTTTGCTTCAACTTTCTTTGCCTCGTCTGCACTCGGTCCTTCGTCAAAGGGACAGCAGTTACCCTGTTCTTATCTTCTTCTTTGGAACAGCAGCTCCTCATTTCTACCCTTTCCTGCACAGGAAAATGACAATTATCAGCGGATAAGTCTTTGCATACTAATTCCACGTATTCTACCACAATTCACTATTGTTTTCCTCATTCATGATGTGAAAGATTCATAAGTCCTACTGAAAAGCCACTAAAATGATCATTAAAAACATACCGTTTTAGTACTCCAGTGGGCATTCCCATGCTCAGCTTTATAAATTCATTTTCATGTACATAAGACAGACAATCGTCTGAGTGTAGACTGATGATTCTGGTAGAGCCATCATCCTTTGGCTTGGATGATTATCTGTGCAGTAATGATGTTCATTTGATGTCTTTATTTTCTTGAATATATATCGCAGCCCGGATGGATGAAACTAGATTCGAGGTCTTCAATCTCGTTCGATCTTCACTCAAAGTACAAGTCGATCTATGTGAGAGATGTTCTGGAGTCGAACATGGAAAGACATCGCCTGATTACTAGCCAATGATGTAAGCTGTTAACAGGCGCGAGAGGAATCACCGATAATGATGATGACCCTCAAGGTACTACAGTACAATTTATGTGGTGTGAATAAGGGACTTGGTGTGGAACACCATGCAAAATCTTTCAGTCGAAGGCCATTGATGTAAACCTGTCGCCGGAAGTGAGAAACTTGTCATTGAGGCAAGCAAGCTTCAAAGTACTGAAAGGGTTGTTCCTAGATCGACCTCTTGGATAATGAGCTGATGTCGACAAGAAGAGATCCGTCATAGGAGGGCCTTAGTGAATCCCACATCAATGACATGGAACGGAGCAAATGATTTTAATGGAGGTGAAAACGATCTAATGATATAAGGTTCAGGGTGGCGGTCATGAAAGGATGGAGTGTAAATGTATTGCAGTGGATGAGACACAGGTGAATTCTCTGAGCGACTTCTCTTGAACATATCAGCGACACTGACATGATGGATTGGTAGTGTTAACCCCAAATATGGATGGTGTGATGGACCCATGGTGATATGACCAGTGAACGGAACAACCCAACCCGACTCAGATGCGGAGTGAAAGTGTCATGTTCAAGAGCGACTTGCTACCAATAAAGTTTCTTCAAGTTTTCTTCCCAATTTTTCCCCAGTCATTGCTGACCAGTACCTCTTTATTTTTGTCAAGCTTGAGGAGGATAACATATGCTTGTTCTATAATTTGCCCTCTGGGCAAACCCATCGCTATGTTTTAACAATCCTAGCGATAGTGAAACTTGTTCTTGTCTGTATGGACAAGTTTGTCGCTATTCGGTTTTAGTGAGTTTAATGACAAGGATAACTCGGTCCTTTTCAATTTTAGAGAGTCTAAAAAAAGGACGTAAAGAAAACTCCAATAATCCTTTTTCGTCATATAATCCCTTGAGTCCAGAAAAGTATAAAATTATACAAAAGGGATTAACGAGCCGAACAACACAAGCGCTCGATATTTTTGTGTAATAATCTCTCAGGTCCAAAAAGATTAAAATCTAAAGGAGGGATAGCACTTCTGGTCACTTTAACGAGCTGGAGAGGCCAATTGCTCGGCAATATTTTCATATTTTACGAGTTAGTTGAAAAGAGCTTAAAGGAGACTCGTTTTTTGAGGAATGAATGACAAATTTGGGTAGCAGCTAATTCCAGGTAAGGTTTGGAATTTTCCAATCACGGCAGTGTCACAAGGATGGCTAACAGGATCACTCTTCGCAGCTGTTCCTCAAAAAGGGTAAACAATCAAATGGAGGTGAATGATCGGCCAATACAGAGTGGAGGTGATGATGAGAACACGACCAAGGCTTCAAAGGCTGATGATAATACATTCACGATGGTTATTATTGGAAATTGGTTCATTTCTTAATGAGCTTAAACTTTTGGGGAACATTTTCTCATTGCTTATGTTTATTTTTTAACGAGCTTGAATTCTGTGTTAAAACTGCTCGATCCAGTCGTATAATAAGGATGTCTCATTTAAAAAAATGGCATTTTTTCAAAGCTTTGCCCCACATCCTTTCTTTATGCAAGTTAGGAAATGACCAATCCTACGAGTTTAAAGGGTTAGAGGACCTACAAATTTAAAAAATAAATGGTCGCTCTTCGCTTGCATGCCAAAAGGTTTGCATGCCCCCAGGTATAGTGAAGTAGAGTTTCCAGGTTACCCCTCAATTTGCAGACAAAACATTCGTTTTATCGGGAAAGGCCTACCCTTTAACAGAGGTATCTTATTCTGGTCTAACCCCATTTTCCTAAATGGATGGGTGTGTCAACCAGTCATATATCCTTCGCAGAAACCTACCCTATACCCAAGGTTTTCTTGTCGAAACAAGCCAGGGTGCATGCCCCCTGGGTTTCAGTCATATCCTCCGAATCACTCGCGCTCATCAGGAGGACGGACTGGGGATTGATGAGACATTCCTTGCATGAAAAGACCATTCAGGGATGGTATATGACTATTTGCTATGTGTGAACCGGGAATGAAAGCTGGTCTACGAGCTTGACCACTCTTCCTTCATGCGGAAAACACATTACTCTAAAGAGCAAGGAGACAATGGCTCCCATGAAATAAATATAGTCACATCCAAGGAGTAGATTATAATCCAGGGGTCCTTGTACTACCATTACGTTCATGTTAACGGTTTTCTTTCTAAATGTTGTCGGCACACTGGGAAGGATCCCTAACGGTCGACTGGTTCCTTTGTCCAAGCCTGTTAGATTTCGCATTTCAGGCAAAAGCGATGGCAAACCAAGCGCTTTCCAAGCAGTTGAGGAAAGGATACTCACAGAAGCCCCTTCATCTATGATGGTACCGGCCATGACCATTCTATATATTTAAGCAATGATTCAGAATGGCACACTAGCTGGTAAGCAGGGTCTGCCTAGTAGATTCCAATCGAAGGAAACAACTAGGTTGCTTGGAGGTGGGACCGAATAGACGGTCGGATACGACTCTGACGAACTTCCTTCCTACGGTAAAGGAACGGGTAGACTGCCCC